>CM060928.1:747516365-748116365 GCA_030765085.1 Allium cepa
ACTTTATTGAAGGGAAAGTAATTTAAATAAATAATTAGCTAGGTAAAATTATCAAAAGGGAAATAATTGTTCAATAAGCTCAAATATTAATAAAATGTACAATGTTTATACAAGGTAAATTGTGAGGATTTGTGACGAGCAAGCTGGTTTGGAAATGGGTTGCAAATGGAAAAGGTGAGTTGATCTCACTCAGTCGAACATTAACTTAAATTTAAATGATAAAAATAAATAATTGCTTGAATGGTTGAATTAATTTATGTGCTATAGTATGGTATATTTTGGAATTGGTATTATATGTTGTGCTAATGTCTGTGGATGCAGGAAAAACAGGTTGGAGGGGTCCAACTGGATCCCTCAACATTTATTTAAATTATTTAATACCCTCTGTTGTGATTATTTGATATTATATGATGAACTATATTGGGATATTGAATGCTATGGTTTGATTGGATATAATTGAGTATAATGAATTACCCAAAATATATAAATTGGATTTTGGAAAGAAAACAAAAGAAGTGAATTTGTAAATAAAATAATTATAGAAAATTTGAATAAATTTAAGAATGAATTGGAAAAGAAATAAAGTGACTTTAAAATTCTAATAAATAAATCCGAGTATGGAAAGAAAATTTTGAATAAAAAGAAAGTTAATGAATTTTAAACTTCAGTGTTATTATTTAAAAGAACATAGCATTTATATTAAACTTAAGATTTAAATTTTGGAAAGAATAAAGAAGAAATTGGGAAAATCTGAAATTTGTATATTTCGGTTAAGAGATTTAAAATCAAATAGAAAATAATAATAATAATAAGAATAATAATAAAATCCATAATTAATGAATTTTGAAAATGAACTGAGTAAGTAAAGAAATTTATTTCAAATGGAATAAATTGGGAATCACTTTGGAAAATTGATTTAAGTGATTGTGATTGGAAATTCTTCATGGATAACCAAGTACGTTTTCAAAGTAAATTTTTATATATAAATTAAAAGTTTTAAAGTTATTTTAAAAAGTATGTATTGAAAAAAATTATCATTTCTAATATTTAAATTCTAAAAGTAAGTATTTCCTTAAATCTATTATAGCAGTAATTATTTAAAGAGTGACTTAGTATTTTGTTTCTAAAAGTAAAAATCTAGTTTTATATTTTATTAAATAACCTTATTTTCAAATATTCATATAGTATGTATTTTTAACAAAATTTTTAAAGTAGTTTTACCTTCAATATTTTAAAGTATATTTCAAAGTAAAGTGTTTTAAATTATTTTAAAAATCTAGTTTTGTGCTTGGTGATTTCAGTGGAGATAAAAAAATATTTGGGAATGTTTATTCTGGAAAAGAAAGAATGGTTTGAAACTGTTTTCAAAGAGTTGATAATAGAAATATATCTTGTGAAGATATTTTGAGGTTAATAAATAATTTGGGGAAAATTATTTATTGTTTGATGGATGTTTGTGAATATTAATTCATAGTTAAATCACCGACTATCAATATTGGACAAATACGTTGATCGTTTCGAAGAGACCGGGAACGAGATTTATTTCTCGAAACCACTTCGATCCGGTTTGTACGTTTCGTGGGAAACGATTTTGGATTCGAAGATGGAGTGGTGAAGTGCAAGGGCAAGTCGCTACTAATCCTGAGGATATTTTCAAAATGGATGCAATAGGAGTAGTGCCTTCGGTTCCGTTTGAACCCGGAACGGACTTGTATGGATGATTGCTTTCGTAAATATCGTCAGGGGGATGATGGGCATTCTAAGGGATATGTTCTAAAAAGGTAACGCTTAGCCTCAAGCCTCATCAAATGGGAATGACTGAAAATCAGGGGTTATGCAGCAAGGCTAGGTGGGTAGCATCCAAGTAGGGTGAGGTCATCCCTATCAAGATGTCCCTTTTATTTCGGCTTAGTGGGATGTAGTTGATCCCAACCGCGGGGTGATCTCACTCGGGATTATCCAGTAAGGGGTAGTCCCGGTCTTGTGTTACAGGAGAGCGGGCGTACTGCTCAGTACTGTGATCTAGGCCACGTGCTGTGACAGGTGGTACCCCAGTGCCTAGTCATTAGTTGGAAATCCATTCTCCCTACGAGCCTTGTACGAGTTTTGTTTGTATTAGTCACTCTGTGGCTAGTAGCTGGAATTTAATAGATGTAAAAATTTCGGCTATTTTATAAGTATTTGTATATAGACCCTATTATAATATCATAGGATTTCTATAAAAATTGTTTTAGCGATCGTAAGGTAAAAACCCGACATGTTTATTTGTGGCGTGGTCATACGAGATGCTTTTGTTTTCAAAGGATTTTGAAACTTTAATAATCAATTGGGAGTGATTTTCTCACGCTGGTATTCTAGACTGGCTCGCGTGTTATTTAACTGTAATGCTCGGGTCAAACCGAATATTATAGGATACATGATAGGATGCTATGGAGCTCAGGAGACGAGCATGATGACGATACGTACTCCCGTACTTGTTTATATATATATTTTCCGCTGTGTTGAGTGGTTGTGTATCCATTTGTATGATATTTATGTTGAGCTGTGATTGATATACTCTGATGATGTAATATTTGAACAGAGATATTTGATTTTTGAGTAAAGATCATTTATTATCTATTATATTTTATTCCGCTGCGATGGTTAGATTCTGTTGTTGTTTTCTATTTTCTTCTCCTACCACTTCTTCTTTAACCCAAATGGTTGGTATTTCTATACAACTTGAGTGGATTTAGGTAGAATAGTGTTGACTCAAGGAGTACGGGTGTGCGGGCTGTTACAGTTGGTATCAGAGCTTAGGTTGGTGATAACCTTGGCTCTGGTGGGAATTACACATTTAAAATAGAGTCCGTAGAACTCTAGAATGAGTTTGAGCGTATTAATAGATATGAGCGCGTATTTGTTAGTGAATATAAATTGTTTTAATATTGTGTTGACTGGTTTATTGAGTGGCATATGAATCTTCGTCGGCACAGTCTGGACAACTGTATTGAAAGGGTTTCTAAACACTTGGATAGAACAGTTTGACACTGTATTGTTTTAAATGTGGG
Source organism: Allium cepa (assembly GCA_030765085.1). Lineage (NCBI taxonomy): Eukaryota > Viridiplantae > Streptophyta > Magnoliopsida > Asparagales > Amaryllidaceae > Allium > Allium cepa. The sequence continues at coordinate 747,519,416 of CM060928.1, forward strand.
TAAATGAAATAATTTTACCCAAAAATATATTTTGATATAAGTAAAAGTTTTTGTAAACTATTTTAGCTAATATATGGTGGCTTGGATGTTAGAAATGATAATATTAAATTATTATCATCGTTGTGTAAAAATCTAACTAGAAATTGAAAATATAACCAAAGTTTAAGGGAATAAATTCATTATAAAATCAAAATTTATAAATATGAATTATAAATGTAATTTATGAATTGAATTATAGTTAAAATTTGATTTAAATTAAAATTGATAAAAAAAAATGAGGAATATTTTTGAATCGGATGTGAAATCTAGAGAGATGTGGAATTTAAAAATACTTAAAGGGTTTTAAAAGAGAGAAAAGCATCGAACTCTTTACGGTCGCTGAAAAATAATTTCGATAATGATCGCGACATCATCGGTGTTCATTTTTGAGTTTCCAAAAGAGGGATTGCTACCAGGACGTTTTGGATTAAAATTTGTTGGAGAAATTTGGATGATTTTGAAAATGCAAGGAATTTTGGATATAGGTGATTTCAAAAGGAATTTTGAAGTGTTGAAAGATTGTTTAAACCTTGGAATTTTAACTAAGAATGTTTATGGCATATAAAAAGTTTGATAACTTGTAAATTTGGAATTTGTTGAAATAAAATTCAAATGGATTGAATTAATGATATACAAGCATGGAAGGCTGTTGAGTTTAAATAAAATGGGTTCGTATGGAACCTATGCACTATGAAATTAAATACCATGTAAGATAAAATAGAAATGAATTAAAAATAAATTGAGTTGGAGATCAATTTAAAATTTGCTATAAAAAAAATTCTATGAACTGGTTAATGAAAATAAAATTGATTTTAAAATATTTTTGGAATGATGTCGAGTATAATAAAATGGTTCGGAATCAAACTTTTGGATATGAAAGAAATGCAATGGAAGTTTGTGAAATTTCAAAGGAAATTTGTTGAGGGTAAAACCAGGATTGGTTTAACTTTTGAGAAATGTGATTTGAGAAGTTGGAGATTCCAAAATAATTTGAAACCAAAGGTCGGGTGTTTAAAAATCCTGATGAGATAGGTTGTAAGCTTATAAATAGAGATGATTTTTAAATCAGAAAGGAAATATAAGCTTTAAATGTTGGAATTTAAATTTAAAGTGAAGGTTATAAATGAAATTAACTTGGATTGGGGAATAAAATTTAATTGGGTTGAAATAAATCTGAGTTAAAATAGAATTGAATTGGAATAAAAATTCAATTGAATTATTGGAATGGAATTAGATTCTTACCTGAATAAATGGAAAATAAGTTGGATAAGGATTGGATTGAAATAAATAAATAAGAATAACTTATAAAAGAATTGAAAATGCATGAAATAAAATATGCTTGGGTTATAAATAAGCATAAGGCTTGAGTTAAAAATAAAAGAATAATATATTCAAGCCTAGAATGAATGGAATTGTGTAAATAATAAGTTGTGACTTATAAAATTGAAAATGGGATAGAAAACCTAAAAAAAATATTTTTGATGAAGTTTGAAAATAAAACTCAAGTTATAAATTAAATTCGACTTAAATTGTTGGTGAAGTAAATGTAATTGAACTGCGAGTTCATGAAATTGGATGGTAAATCTAAAATGGATAGCAGATTCAAAACTTGAGTTATAAATTTAAATTTAACTTGAAGTGTTAACAAATTAAATATAATAGAAAATGTATCGAATAAAAATAAAATTGGATTAAAATAGTAATGGTTTGAATTGCAAATAAAATACAAATAAGTGGAAATAAGTTGGAAATGGCCATGTAATCAATTGAATGAGCTGAATCTGAAAAGTTAAATTTTATAATAACTAATCAAATAAATTCGTAGTTTGAAAATGAGATTTGATTGTGATAGAGTTAAGTTGAATAGAAAAGAGAAATTTTACTTGTAAAATAAAAATGGTCTTAAGTATAAAAATTTGAATAAATTAAAGTAAATTAACTTAAGCTAATAGATAGAGGACAATTGAATTTAATTCAACTTAAACTAAGTTTAATAATATTGGGTTGGATTTAAATCAAGTGAAAATAAATTTAAATCAAATTAGAATTTGGTGAGTTATAAATAATATTTAAGGAAATGAAAATTCTTGATGGATTGAATGGATAAATTAATTATATTGAATAAATAAATGGATAGAATAAATAAGAATCAAATGAAAGATGGAAGTAGAACTTATTATAAAAAGGAATGAAAATGAACTTAAGTTATTGACTTAAGTAAGTGTTGAATAAAAGCCGGACTCAAAATGAAGTGTGGTTTATATGAGTTGAGAAGAAGTTATTGAATGAAATAGCCTGGATTGTTTTCGAGCTAAATAAAATAGTACGAAATAAACAATTTTGGAATGATTTGTAAATGAATGAATTGTGAATGGAACTTAAACAGAATGTGTCGAGCTAGATCAAATGGTTTTTAATGGAACTTGTTTGAATAATAAAACTAGTTTGGTTAATAAAATGAAATGCAAGTGAATGTATTCAAATTTAAAATGCAATGAAAATGAGAATACAGGGATTGAGAATAAATTTAAAAATGGAATGGAATTAAGTATAAATTGAGTTAAAAACAATTTAAATTGGTTATAAAACATAAGTACTTATTTATTCACATAAATCTCGTCAAATTGCGTAGAATAAATTGTCATTGGATGTAAATGGAAGTAATTAAAATTCTATGAATTGATAGTAGTAAAATAAATTGATTTTGAGAACAATTGAATTAAATATGAGCTCGGTTTGCTTAAAAATAAATTAAATGTGAGCAATTGAGTTTTAAACGATTCAAATTGATGAAGCTGTATACGAATGGATTGAAAACCATTCAAATTGAATGAAAATGGTTATAAATTAATTGGAACAGTTGAATTAGTATGAAAACTATATAAATTGCTTACGGAAAGTGTTTGGTGTGCTTTTATTTTAGAATTCATGTGTTTAACTATTGAAAATAAGTGAAATATTGTTAAACTTCATATATTTGGCACTTACATGTTTAAATTGAGTAAGTACAGGTACCGGGAAGCCGTGTGGCTGGATTTTGGGCACGCTAACTGCTAAATAAATAAGTTGTTTGCTTAAAAATGCTAAATAAGGTACGCCTACGCAATAAAAATATGAAATATGAACTGTTTTTTGTTTTTCCGACCGGGTGGGTCGATGTATATATATTTATATCTCTTTTCAAATTGCAAAAGCTCCTCCGTACAAAGGAGACTCTGCCAAAAAAATTCGAAAAATTTAGGAGTTAGGAAATTTTTGAAATTTTTTGTTAACTACGGAATGGTTTCAAACTGGAAATTGAAATAAATTAGTAAATCAAACAAATTTAAAATAATGACATGAATTAGTTATAAATGAAAAATAAAATTTAAATATTCAGAGTTGAAGATAAATAAAATTCATATGGAAATGAAAGAATCAATTTGAATAGAAATAGATATAAACTAAAGTGGTAAGGTGAAAATAAATAAAAGAAGCATATAAAATGCTTATACTAACTTAAGAAAGGAATGGTGAATTCTTAAATGAAAAATTGACACTACAAATATAATCTTAGTTAATATTTGAATGAATAGATATTGAAATTCTGTAAATAAGTCAATAAATGATTTTGAATGTTGTGATTGGATATTAGTGCTAAGCAGGATATGCAGGTATTATAAAGAGAAAGGAAAATCGGTTTTGATTTCAGATGATAAAAATTGAATTGCCCGACCAAAAAGGTATGTGTTTAAATTTCTGTGAAATTTGTTTGGGTTTTTGGATCGGGACACTAGGCTTTTTGTTTTCTTTTTGGATTTAGGTGCCCGTAGAGGCCTTTTGTAGTTGTACCGAGCTAGCCGTGCAAAGGAGACACTGGCAAAAAAATTCAAAAATTTAGAGAGTTAGAAAATTTTTGAGAAAATTTGAAAATTTTAAACTGGGTTTTGAATTATAATTTGAATAGTTGAATAAGTAAAGTTATTTGGGAACTATGGAAAAGCTTGGAAAGTTAATAAGAATAATAATGGGTCCTTTATAAAAAGATAACTGGTAAGATGTTGAATTGTTAGAAACTGTTTGGATTTGGGGAAAATAATAAACGGGTATTGGACCATTCTTCCTAAGTAGTAATTTTGGGGACGAAATTCTTATAAGGGAGGAGAAATGTGACGGCCCGGAATTTTTAAGCCTTTAAAATCAAAATATTTAATTGATTTTAATATTTAAAGTTTAATTTTTAACTTGAATTCAAATCTCACTTTTATTTGATAATTAAATTATTGAATTAAATAATTTGAAGTTGGGTAAAGGGTTGAATCTGTAGTTTTAAGCCTATTAAACATAATTTGAAAGCTTATAAAATTTATATTGATAATATTGAAGATAATAAAAGTGTTAAAATTAAATTTAGCAGTGATTTGTTCAGTTTTAAAAATATATCGTTTAAATTGAAATTAAACACTGCCTTCCGAGACACAGTCTCGGAATTCGACAAAACCAGTTCCATTGGATCCGTAATATTGTATTATTATTGGATTTTAAATTTCGTATTGAACAGAGTTGTTATATGAGCGTACGACATATAAACGCGCTGAAATTTTATATCGAAAATTCAAATCGATTTCGTTCTTTCTTAACGGGGAAAAATAAAATAAATATAATAGCATCACCTACCTCTGTCCCTTTCTTTTTTTTAAATCACGAAATTTCTTTTTTCTAGGCTTCCTAATCGAATCGAATAAAACTATATCTTTGGTCCTTCCTTTGCAAGCCAAACATAAAATAAAATATAATAAAAAATATATTGCTCGCGTCTTCTTCTGAAAGCCAAGCCGAACCCTTTTTATAAAATCACGCAACCCTTGATAGAACCGAACCCCCCTTTCCTCTCCTCTCTGTAAAAAAAAAAAAGAAATCGGCCGCCACTACTCTGTACTCGATTAAGGAAGCAAGATTGAACTCAACCCCTTGAAAGCCAGTTTCATTCCTCGTTCTTTCTGAGGATCGAATTGAGGCCGATAGGGGATGGGGCGCTTGCGATTTGGGGTGAAGTGGGGAGTTTCCGAGGTCGAGATGACAACAAGGTGCCATTTTGAAAGGTCGTCGGCGTTCGATTTTTGTCGAAGGTGGTCGCCTTCGATTCAAAAGAAGGGTTTGGTCGCGTAGATCTCGATCGCGACTAGGGCGGTAGCGTGTGGTGTTAGGTTGTCGCGAGGGTTTTCGAGTGTCTCGCGTAGGGCAGGGGCAGAGGGGCAGCTGCAGCGTTCGAGCTCGATTGTGGTCGATGTGTCCTAGGGCTGGTGTCGTGGTTTGAGAGGCTGTCGTCGTTTCTAGTAGGAGTAGGAGAAGGTCGTGGGTAATTCGTGGTGCTCGTGTGATCAGGTATTTACTGTTGTTTGTTTTGTTTTTTAACTCTGGGGTAGCTAATTATAAGTAAGTACATTGTGTATAAAAGGGAAGTTGCAGATAAGTTACAGAAAAATATTTAGCACATATGAATGCAAGCTAATTAATTAAAAAAAAGAGAGAAGAATATATTTATATGCAGCTGAGAAATAAAATCTACAAGTTTACTTAATAATGTATATTAGTGATTTAGACGATTAATAAACTTATTTAAATTTTTTAGTTACTAAAAGAATTTGTAAAAGAAAAATTGGTTTAACTAAAATTATTAGTTGATTGATTTATTTAAAGGTAATTATTTTGTTTAATAGAACTTATTTATTTGTTTTAGTTGTCAAAGAATATTTTATTAAAGGGAAAGTAATTTAAATAAATAATTAGCTAGGTAAAATTATCAAAAGGGAAATAATTGTTCAACAAGTTCAAAATATTAATAAAATGTAAAACATCTATACAAGGTAAATTGTGAGGATTTGTGATGAGCAAGCTGGTTTGGAAATGGGTTGCAAACGGAAAAGGTGAGTTGATCTCACTCGATTGAATTTAAATTTAAATTTAAATGATAAAAATAAATAATTGCTTGAATGGTTGAATTGTTTTATGTGCTATAGTATGGTATATTTTGGAATTGGTATTATATGTTGTGCTAACGTCTGTGGATGCAGGAAAAACAGGTTGGAGGGGTCCAACTGGATCCCTCAACATTTATTTAAATTATTTAATACCCTATGTTGTGATTATTTGATATTCTATGATGAACTATATTGGGATATTGAATGCTATGGTTTTATTGGATATAATTGAGTATAATGAATTACCCAAAATATATAAATTGGATTTTGGAAAGAAAACAAAAGAAGTGAATTTGTAAATAAAATAATTATAGAAAATTTGAATAAATTTAAGAATGAATTGGAAAAGAAATAAAGTGACTTTAAAATTCTGATAAATAAATTTCGAGTATGGAAAGGAAATTTTGAATAAAAAGAAAGTTAATGAATTTTAAACTTTAGTGTTATTATTTAAAAGAACATAGCATTTATATTAAACTTAAGATTTAAATTTTGGAAAGAATAAAGAAGAAATTGGGAAAAATCTGAAATTTGTATATTTCAGTTAAGAGATTTAAAATCAAATAGAAAATAATAATAATAATAATAATAATAATAATAATAATAATAATAATAATAATAATAATAAGAATAATAAAATTTAATGAATTTTGGAAATGAACTGAGTAAGTAAAGAAATTTATTTCAAATGGAATAAATTGGTAATCACTTTGGAAAATTGATTTAAGTGATTGAGATTGGAAATTCTCCCTGGATAACCAAGTACTTTTTCAAAGTAAATTTTTAAATATAAATTAAAAGTTTTAAAGTTTTTTTAAAAAGTATGTTTTGAAAAAAATTATTATTTCTAATATTTAAATTTTAAAAGTAAGTAATTCCTTAAATCTATTATAGCAATAATTATTTAAAGAGTGACTTCGTATTTTGTTTTTAAAGTAAAAATCTAGTTTTATATTTTATTAAATAACCTTATTTTCAAATATTCATATAGTATGTATTTTTAGCAAAAATTTTGAAGTAGTTTTACCTTAAATATTTTAAATTATATTTTAAAGTAAAGTGTTTTAAATTATTTTAAAAATCTAGTTTTGTGCTTGGTGATTTCAGTGGAGATAAAAAAAAATTAGGAATATTTATTTTGGAAAAGAAAGAATGGTTTGAAACTATTTTCAAAGAGTTAAAAATAAAAATATATCTTGTGAAGATATGTTGAGGTTAATAAATAATTTGGGGAAAATTATTTATTGTTTGATGGATGTTTGTGAATATTAATTGATAGTTAAATCACCGACTATTAATATTGGACAAATATGTTGATCGTTTCGAAGAGACTAGGATCGAGATTTATTTCTCGAAAACCACTTCGATCCGGTTTGTACGTTTCGTAGGAAACAACTTTGGATTCGAAGATGGAGCAGTGAAGTGCAAGGGCTAGTCGCTACTAATCCTGAGGATATTTCCAAAATGGATGCAGTAGGAGTAGTGCCTTCGGTTCCGTTCGAACCCGGAACGGACTTGTATGGATGAATGCTTTCATAAACATCGTCAGGGGGACGATGGGCATTCTAAGGGATATGTTCTAAAAAGGTAACGCTTAGCCTCAAGCCTCATCAAATGGGAATGACTGAAAATCAGGGGTTATGCAGCAAGGCTAGGTGGGTAGCACCCAAGCAGGGTGAGGTCATCTCTGTCTAGATGTCCCTTATATTTCGGCTTAATGGGCAGTTGCTGATCCCAACCGCGGGGTGATCTCACTCGGGATTATCCAGTAAGGGGTAGTCCCGGTCTTGTGTTGCAGGGGAGCAGGCGTACTCGGTACTGTGATCTAGGCCACGTACTGTGGCAGGTGGTATCCCAGTGCCTAGTCATTAGTTGGAAATTCATTCTCCCTATAAGCCTTGTACGAGTTTTGTTTGTATTACCCACTCTGTGGCTAGTAGCTGGAATTTAATAGATGTAACAATTTCGGCTATTTTATAAGTATTTGTATATAGACCCTATTATAATATCAGAGGATTTCTATAAAAATTGTTTTAGCTATCGTGACGTAAAAACCGACATGTTTATTTGTGGCGTGGTCTTACGAGATGCTTTTGTTTTCAAAGGATTTTGAAACTTTAATAATCAATTGGGAGTGATTTTCTCACGCTGGTATTCCAGACTGACTCGGGTGTTATTTAATTGTAATGCTCGGGTCAGACCGAGTATTATAGGATACAGGATATGATGCTATGGAGCTCAAGAGACGAGCAGGATGACGATACGTACTCCCGTACTTGTTTATATATATTTTCCGCTGTGTTGAGTGGTTGTGTATCCATTTGTATGATATTGATGTTGAGCTGTGATTGATGTACTCTGATGGTGTAATATATAAACAGAGATATTTGATTTTTGAGTAAAGATCATTTATTATCTATTATATTTTATTCCGCTGCGATGGTTAGATTCTGCTGTTGTTTTCTACTTTCTTCTCCTACCAATTCTTCTTTAACCCAAATGGTTCGTATTTCTATACAACTTGAGTTGATTTAGGTAGAATAGTGTTGACTCAAGGAGTACGGATTTGCGGGCTGTTACAACCCCAATCATCGATGTGGAATCGCGTCGAAATCTCCACAAAAGTACTACGTCTCGATATGAATCCGATGGTGCTAGCGGTGTCGAACGATTTGAAATGGATTGAGAGAAATCCTTTTTTGAAGTCTATGAACAATATTTCCTCCTTGTTGATTTTTGAGAATAACTCGAGTGACACTCAACGAAATCGATCGCCGTTAATTTTTAAAAATCCTATGGATCGATACGAACAACTTTGTATTTGGACGTCGGAGCTAAAAACGAGCGGTTTGGGAGCTTTTGATTTTTGAATGGAAGATGGTAGAGGTTACTTGAGTTTTTCTCTGTACAGAGGAACAGAGGAGAAGATGATCATAAGAACACATGCACATACACAGATACACACACACACACACACGCATATATATATATATATATATATATATATATATATATATATATATATATATTATGTATGTCGAGCACCCTTACCAGTACACCAATCAACTCAAGACTCACTTCTAATCGGAACAATGACGCCTTGGGCAACATGAAAGTGGTCGGTGAGACAACGAGGACACTGGAGTACAAGGCCAAGGGACAGGATGGTGGCTAAGAGGGAAAAACATTGTACTGTGCATATTTGTTTGGTTTTTAGTTTAAATTCTGATAACCCGCTGCACCGGATTGCGTTCGGTTATGAACCGCGATTGACAGAGAATAAAATATGATCACATATAACAATATTACATGATCACGAAACAAAAATAAAATAGACAAGTTATTAAATTCTGTGAAGTCTCAAAATATCAGCGTTTCCGTAAAATACATCAAACAAGAATTTGTTTATTTTTCAAATTAATAATTATGGAAATATTCTAAAATTTAAATTAAAAATACATCATCAAAAATCAATTCTAAGTTTGAAGCATAGGTTTTATTACAATTTAATTCAAAATAAATATTTCAATTCGAAGACCCAAAAATACGGGTCATTACACTCTCCCCTCCTTAAAAAGAATTTTGTCCCCGAAATTTCAGCATAAGAATATTCAATGCTGTTCATAAGTGTGCATGATGTCCGTAGATCATTCATGTATAGAATCTGATTCGGTCACTACTCGAATACATGACTCCACTTCCAAACCAGTGTCGTTCATCTGATCTACTAGTGTGGACTCTGATCAGGTTCCTTGATTAGGAACGCCTGCTCTCCTTACATAGCTGTAGCTTGATAGAAAACCTTGGTTCCAATCAAGAACCCTCATCGAGTGTTCGCTGTCAAAATCGAGTGATAAATCCTTATTTGGAATAGTGTAAAACAACTCAAAGCCTTGCATTCGAATATTATATCAAAACTATATGGAAAGAGAAATTATCTATATCCATTCTACGTACTTATTTAATTCATTATACAAATACCAATTATATTCCCATAAAAACATTTTATATAACTCCATTGGGTTTGTAAAACTTATAAAATGCTCTACCATGTTACAAGGGTATACACATCTATTAAATTCAAACTTTCATTTTTAATTCATTTAACAATTTTTAAATACCCAGGTTGTCATTCAAAACACTTTTTGAAACCGCGCCATATACTTTGGAAACTTAAGGGTCAAATATTTGGATATTTATTTCAAAAACTTTTGAAATGACACTAAATATAATTTAATCCATAATAAAAATATATATATATATATATATGTATAGCCCGAGTAACCCGAAAAGTAAACAAAGGAACTGGGTACTACCAGACAGTATTATATATTCCTTGCGATAAGGATAATACTCAAAAGAAACGTTTTCCATCTGAACGTGTCTCTTACCCATTTTCAGTCATTTTCAAGCCACTCGAACTAGTTAACTTAAAAAAAATTCAAATTTCAAAATCCCTTTTCTGAAATCATACCAAATATATTTCTAAATAAATGGTTTTTAACAAGCCATCTATTTCCAATCTACTTTAGATTCGTCCAGATTCAAACTCATCTCGACTGTACAATGACAAAGAGAATAATTTACTAAAACACAATATCGTTTGTCAAAGCAAACATCCGATCGTCACTTGTATGATTATTTTAATCACCATAAAACAAATCGGGACTCGTCCCCAAATCAAATCCAAAGGAATGCCCGTTTTTCTATAAAGTTCCTTTCAAAGATGTTTATACTTGGATATATTTCTAAGCAAGTTATTTACAAAATAATGATACACCAAAAACCCCTTTAAGATCCAAAACTATCTCAAATAAAATTATTATTTCCTTTCTCCAAAATCATTTGAAATAATAATATACATTTTTACTTTTTAGTAAATCAAACCATACCATTTAAATCAAATCAAAATTTATTTTATCAAAACAGTTATATAGTTTGATCCTAATGGTAGCAAGCCCCTACTTAGAAATGTTTTCATCCCAAGAACATTCTAAATTACTACTATTAACCTGTAAATCATTTTTCCAAAATCACTGAGATTTGACTCTTGAATTCCTTTTATTTATACACATATTTTAATAAATCAAATTTATAAGATATCCCCCTTTAAACGAAATCATTTCTCAAATATTTATTGCAAAAATTTCTAGCTTTCCATATATAAATCATTTTTCAAGTATTATTTTAGAAATATTTAAGTTTCTTTTAATAACTTTTTTTTATAAAACCCATATCCAATACATCCAACCTTTATATTCAATCATTTCCGAATTATTTATTTCAAAATATTCCAATTTCCTTTTTATAAAACAACGTTTATTAAAAACTAATTTTTTTTATCAAATCAATCCTTTATATAAAATCGTTTCTAAAATATTCAAATTTTCTTTTAGTTAAATAACCTTTAGAAATCAAGTTTTAACCCAATATTATCAATGAACGCCTTATGTTCAAATTGTGAAACTTTTCACAAGGTATTCGTTTCACTGTTCCCAAAATTCCTATCTACCCAATCCAGAACTCAAAAAAGAAAATTCAAGATAGATTAATAGATAATAATCAATGCTTAGAAAGGGGTAAGCATGACCGATCAAATCCTAGATGTTAATGATGGAATACTATCAATTCCTAACAATCAAGCACAACCAAGAATAACTATATTAAATTTTCTATGAAAAATTATTCTTATATATATAATATATTTGCAGATAAAATTATTCTTTTACCCATTTAAAAATCAATATTTTATCAGTCTGACCTTGTTCGAGTGTTTAGGAAATCTCTATCGATAACGTTGGCCAAACATATTGAATAGGATTCTTAAGCCACTTAACCGATCAAACAACACAGTATAAAACATTTTTATATCATTAACAAATACGCTGTCCTATGGATATACTCTCTAACTCATCCTAAGTTTTCCCTTACCCTATCTAAAATGAGTCAACCCTACCAAGCCTAGGTGTTCGCTTAACCTAAGCTCTAATACCACATGTAACGAACCACTTTTCCATATAATTTAAGCTAACACTAAACCGTACATGTCCAATCCAAATATCACTTAAACGGAGAAACCCAAAACACCCATCACTTTATAAAACATTCTTAATAAATTCCAAATCCCGTTTATAAAACTTCTCCTTTTCAGATACTTTAAAACTAATTTACAAATTCCTTTATGATCATCCAAAGCAATTTATAAAACTATTCCTATATTTAATCCCACTCCTTAGTAGACTCTTTAAATCAATACGTCTTCTTGATAAACCATATGTTATTTAAAATAGCTTTAAATAATAAATTACTATTTAAACATCCCTATATTTCATTGTAATCAAATCTTATTTAAAACGATAACTTTAGAACTGTTTAATAATATATTAGATTAATTTTTACACTATTATTGTACTAATAAGTTAACGTCAAAACAATATTAATATAATAATCAACTAAATTTAAACGTTAGTTAAACTAGTATTAGTATGATAATTAATTATCCTTTACATATAATTAAATAACTTAAATTAATATGATTAATTAACTTTAATTAAAAATTAAAGTATTGTTAAATCATTTTAAATAAGTAATTAAATTAAAATTTAAAATATTTTTAAACAATAACTAAATAACTTTAAAATAATAATTAAACATTCGTTAAGGAATAACCTTTAAGAATCATAATTATAAAATAATTAACTTTAAACATTATGAAAACTATTATAAATTCAAAAATACATTTTATTGAAAATATTTCCATATGGATATGAAAAAAATGGCGTCTGACATTATCCTACCTTGAATAACCTTCGGCGCTGCTCCCTGCCCTCTTCGCCTATCCGCTCCTCATCCCCTCTTCATGCCCGCTTCTTCGCCTTGGCCCCCTCGTTTCGTTTCCTCTTTTTCCCTCATCGACCAAGTTAGGTCGCGTTTTCGGAGTCATGGCTTCAGCGTCTGTGTGTCCACAACTTCTCCTACAATCTGCCACTGAATTTCCGCCTCTGCAAGCAAGCTTAGTTTGCCCTATGGGTTCGCACTTCAGCGAGGGTTCGTCCTTGCCTGGTATGCTCCCCATTCCTGTCTCGAGTGGTGTTGAAGTGAGTAATCTTGAGAATATGAATTGTGACTTGGGGAAGCTCGTGTCGAGTGGTGCGATTGGTGCTAGGGCCGATGTTGGTATGTCTGTTTGTGAACAGGGTAGTGTTTTGGCTGATATTCCAAGCTTTGGTCAATGCACTCCTGGTGCTTGTGATAATGCCTCTGAGAAAGCTGTTCGTATTGACAGTGTAGCTTGTTTTGGTAATTCAATTCCTTCTGCCTCTATTGATTCCCACATCATCACGGAGCTTCCTGGTCCTACTGCTCCACCGCTGCCAAGCCCTAAACCATGGTCTTCTCTATTCATGTCCCTGCCCCGTAATACGGGTGACTGCGTCCCGATTGAATTTGATCTGGTCGAGGAGAATGGAGTGATGATCCGTCCCCCTTTTGTTTTGCAAGCCGGCTTAGATTTTTGTTCTGATTATTTGGTCGGTTTCTTTTTGGAACCTAATCACCGGCTTCTTAATGCGTCTTCGGTTTGTCAAAGGGCTTGGAAGATACGTGGTAATTTGCATGTTAAGCTGATCGACTCCATGTATTGTTTTAAGTATTCCTCTTCTGAGGATCGGCGGCTTGTTCTTGAGGCTGAGCCTTCGTTTTTTGATGGTAGGCCATTTATAGTTACACCTTGGTCTCCAACAGTGGCGCGTACTCGTGAACAGGTTCTATCCCTGTTTGGGTGTACTTTTCACAAATTCCCTCTGCCCTTCAACCTCTTCTTCGATTGAATTGGTTAGCCTGTAACGTTGGAAAGTTGAAATTTTTTGACTCTAATACAGTTGCGCGTGATAAAATGACGTATGCTAAGGCTCTTATTGAGATAACCCCCTGTAAACCCCTCCCTTCTTCTATTCCTGTTCAGCTTGCTGTCGGGCATGTTGTGGATGTCCGCGTTCGCTATGGATGGGCTCCAGATATTTGTACACCTTGTCACTCTTTTGGCCACCTGGCTAACACTTGCATGCACTCTGTAGCCTCCGCGGCTGCTCTGAAGATCCCTTTGCCTCGCTCCTTACATAGGATTTGGGTTCCCACGGCCCCTGCCTCTCAGATTTCCCCTCCTCCTGCTGTTCCATTATCTGATCTGAGTCCGCCTCCTTTGCCTTGTGTTAATCCTGTCTCTACTCCTGATTCTGAGGTCCCTTGTGACGTTGCTGCTCCTATCCCGTCCTCGCCATGGTTGCCTGTTGTTTGGGATGAGTCCGAACGGTGTTGCGTTGATCATATATATGATATGAGATTTAACCCTGTGGCTGGTTCCTTCTTTAGATTTGTCTCCGATGATTATCTAGACCTTAGATGCCTTCATTACAAACCGTCTGGTGATTCCTTGGTTCTCGATTTGGACGGTTTGTATGCGACTTCGAATTCTGTCATGCAAGCTGATACTTCCTAGGATCGGTCGTTTATCTACTCTTCTTACGCTATGGATTATGATCCTTGTCTTGCTGTCCATTTCCATCCTTTTGCTGGTCTTTGTGGGAATGTCCCTTTGTTATCTTCTCAGGTGTCTACGGATGATGGTGACTCTTCCTCTTCGAAGGAGACCTAGTCATAGTGATATTTTTAGTTACTATGACATAGCCGTCACGTACCTGTGCTGTATTTTCATTTTTTTTCTTAGTAGTTAAGGTACTTTTACCTTACTCCTGTACTTCAACTTTTATTACATTCGTAATAAAAAGTGGACGGTCCACTATAAAACCGGCTGGCCTTGCCAAAAAAACAATTATAAATTATTTTTAAAATATTATTATTAATAAGTTATTACCGTTTTAAAATATTATTACTAAATAATAACAATCTTTAAATCTTATAATAATAATTATTCTTAAATTAACTGTCAAAACAATAATTAGCCTTTTCGAATTTGAAGGAGGCTTAACAATCACCATGCTACTTGACAAGCTACCATATTATTCAATTAACTTTTAAAGTTAACAATAGATATTTACATAATCAACGACTACATAAATAAATCCAACACTTAACCATCATTAATTAATATACCACATATTCAAAGAGGAATATCAATTAGCAGTATATAATCAAATGTCGAAATCCATAAAATAGCGGAACGGGAATTTATTCTACTGGTTAGTTGCTAATTTAATTAGCAAAACGGTATTTTATTCCGCTAAAGCAATGTCCAATTATCATATTCAATCCAATTTAACTCAATAATGATTTATTTGGCCAAATAAACATCGATAATTAACATATATGAATTTTAACGACGTTATTAAATTAAATAACATAATTAAAACCCGTCTATTCAAATATGTCATAAATTTTCACATGTTCAAAGTTATCAACAAATAATACTATATGTTGTGCTCGTTCATATGGGTACAACGCAAAAAGAATCAGGCTGATCGGGTTTAAAATGGTCGATACATTCCATTTCAACATTACTAACTACATATACATATATATTTAAACAATTTAAAGAAGTTGTTTCTCACCATATCGCTTAGGCCCAAAGCCCACAAGAACAAATCCGCTATCCACTCTACAGTGTTCTTCCCCAATTCTTCAATTCACTTCTAGATAACCGATCCTCAACTATGCACGTATATGCGTTCATATGCACGCGTCATTCGAACGGCTAATGTCTAACCCGAGCTCACCCACCAACTTCTCAATTCCACCTCATCGCATTGCACCTCCGCCAGGACCTTTGGCCTCCCTCCATCGAATTCCAATCGATGCCCAAGTATTAAAATGTATTAACATGTGCAATATTCCTAAACAAGACGCGACACTTTTTGTCGACGAATTCCACCAAACTTCACTACAACGAAGCCTTCTCCTTCATGAACCCAACGCCAAGCTCTAATTCTCATATCGAATCTCCAAGCTCCGACAACTATCAACCTTAGTTTCTGACTACCCACGATCATCGTCGTGGAGTCACACCGAAATCTCCACAAAAATGGCATGTCTTGGTACAAACCCGACGATGCTAGCGGCGTCGAGCAGTTCGAATGGATTGAGAGAAATCCTTTTTGAAGTTTACGAACAATATTTCCTCCTTGCTGATTTTTGGGAATAACTCAAGCAACACTCGGTGAAATCGAGTGCCGTCAATTTTTAAAAATCCTATGGATCAATAGAATAATTTTATAGTTGGATGTCGGAGCTAAAAGCTCTTGATTTGGGAGCTTTTGATTTTTGAATGGAAGATGGCGGAGATTACATAAGTTTTCTCCATGTAGAGGAAAAGAACTGAGGAGAAGATGATCATAAGAACACACGCACACACGCGCGCGTGCACACACAGACACATAAATATGTGTATGTATGTATACATATATATATATATATATATATATATATATATATATATATATATGCCAAGCACCCTTACCAGTACACCAATCAACTCAAGTCTCACATCCAATAGGAACAATGGCGGCTCGAGCAACATGAAAGTGGCTGGGGAGACAAAGAGGACACCGGAGTACAAGGCCAAGGGACAGAATGGTGGCTAAGAGGGAAAAACAGTGTACTGTGCATATTTTTTTGTTTTTAGTTTAAATTCCAATACCCTGCCACGCTGGATTGCGTTCGAGTACAAGCCGCAATTGGCAGAGAGTAAAATATGATCGTGTATAACAATATTGCACGAACACAAAATAAAAATAAAATAGACAAGTTATTAAATTCTGTGAAGTCTCATAATGTCAATGTTTGCCGTAAAATACGTCAAATAAGAATTTGTTTATTTTCCAAATTAAAAATTATGAAAAAATTCTAAAAAATAAATTAAAAATATTTGAAATGTAGATTTTATTACAATTTAATTCAAATCTGAATATTTAAACAAATTAAATATTCCAATTCGAAGACCCAAAAATACGGGTCGTTACACAAGATGATTCCCCGCATTTCAGATATTTGAAGTGAATGGGTTCCTACTTGCATCCTCCAGGCTTTGATTTGTGGGTCCACCTCTAATCATCTTCTATACCAACACAGCTAGTTGGTTTTCACCATCCAATGAAGGTCTCCATCCAAAAGCATTACTTTGTCCCATGTTCCTATAGGGAAATTGTGGCACATACTCTGGCACATATTCCTCTGGTTGCACATTAGCGTTCTGATATACAACTCTGGTTTCATTCTATCCTCTGTTCCTACGAGGAAGTACTATCACATATCCCTCCGGTTGTTGTGCATTTACAATTTGATTTGCGTTTCTAGCTCCAATGTTGTCCATCAAATTCTTGAATTAGGAGTTAAGGACTTAGCCAATTTTCCATCCAAACTTCCGGAGCTCAATTTTCTAGTCTCTCTAAGTGTGCCTATCAATTTTAGAGCTGTTTCGTCCTTGTTTGATCTTTTAAGTCCAGTTGAAATCTACTTTGCTAAAAAGCGGGTTAATACATAGCAAAATTACAAAATCCCATAAATTAGTGTATGAATATATTATATAGACCCATCTGTTAGAAATTGATGCAAGCTTTAAACTTAATAATTAAAATCCTAAGAAGTTTTCCTAGCACCAAATTTTAAGATGATAAAGACGGATTATATTGCCCTAGTCAAGTTAAGTAAATATAAAAATCCAGCTAAATTACCTCTGCAGTATGAAGGTATTTTAGTTAGCCAGCCCCTAATAATAATAATATGTTGCATTATTTTTTGTGTACTTCTGATCACCATATTCAATTCTTTCACTTAGTCGTATAAAACCGTACATTTTATCTATTCTTAGCAATAGATCTACGTACTTCTCAAAAATTTCAAACCTTAAACCTCAAAAAAGGAAATCTTTTTTCCAATAGATCATGGAAGATGAAAACTTTTGGACAATCACAATTGTGATGACCAAAAAGTGGTTATTTTTCTTTTATATTTTAAAGTTTAATTTTTTCAAAAAATCAACCATACAGTTACCAACCATTGGAAAAATAAGAATAGCGTTTATAGATAGCCGTTTGAGACGAAAAAATAAAAAAACTATGGATGACGGTATCGGGACAAGGGTTTTTAATAGAACAATACGCAAAAAACTTACTCGATTGAAATGACGATGTGGACTTTTGGCTTGTTGCTGAGATGTTCGACCAGACTTAAATGCCGATTAAATGATTAAATTGCCCCTAATATACCTGGTAGCATGTATTCTCACATCTAGTATTAATGAAATCCATGAAACGAAAGGTATCTCGACATCAAATTACAAAAAGTTAAACAAATAGGAAAGTATCTTTAGGATAAAATAATGTAACATTAGTCATACAGAAACGAAGCAAGTTTCTCTATGTTGAATATAAGAAAACAAAATTTTAGAAGATTCACTTAAAAAAAATCATGATTAAACAACTAGAGTGGGTTAGGGGTGAAATACCATATTCAAGTGTGTGGTGACATGTTAGTGACATGGTCCACATAAATGCTCTAGTTGAACCAACTGTTAAAGTCTACCATTGACGTCTGACGCATCTGACACCAATAGTAGATTTTCAATGATCATTTTCAAATGGTAAAAAAAAACCAATTGTAAAACTCTAATCCCTTCTTCTTCATCACCATCATCAAACGAAATTTCAAAAATTTCAACGTTGCCCTTCCCTTTTTTTATTTTTTCGACTGGAATATCACATAAAACGCTCACAAAAGTCTCAAATTTTGGTTAGACAGCGGCACAGTTGAATTTTTAAGTTGCACGGGATATGTATCAAGCAATTAGATTGAATAAAAAACATGTTTATAAGAGAATTATAATGATGCTACACAAAGTTTTGACGACTATTCCGAGTGAAGTATTCTTAATCAATGATCAAGTTCACTATACATACAAAAGATTCCAAAACTAATGGTCTTAATTACAAAATTTATACAATAAAATGGGCTTTGAATGATGTTTAGTAACCGGAAATGGTTAGTGACAACAAGAAATGGTAGATCAATAGTGTGAAGGTAATTTTTTATTGTATTTATGTTTCTTACCTATGAATTTCAGTAGTAAGTTATGTTTTCTCTTTCTTTTTTAAGGAGTTTGGGCGTCAATTCTAAAGTATAGGAGACAACCGATAGCCAATACGAAGCCTCTTTAGCTTATATTCGAGGATATTATTACAACTAGAGAGTGTCCTTTCAGGTCCAATGCTACAGACAAACAAGTCCTGACGCATCGTTCTCCTACTCTAGAACAAACTGCCAATACAAGATCAAAATACGTTTTCTGTTAAGAGTTGAACTTGACCATATTCTGTACTTTAGCAAAATTTGTACATGCTCCGATATTTAAATTGTTTAAGTACTGACTGTGGATCAAGTTCACATAGAGAGTCAATACAACCGTGTTGTCCATTTTTAATAATTTGACCAAGGATAAAATTAATTTATAATTTATTATATACAAGATTAAATTAATACAAAATTAGTTACTTTAAATGAACAGTCTTTCCATCTTAAAAGAAACCATTTATTCTTTAACTTAATGGATGTGAAACTTGTTAATACAAGAAAGAAGTTGATGAGTATGGAAAAACAAAAATGAGGGTCTTATAAAGATGGAAAAAGAATTAGCATAAATCAAAGATGACTTATTATTAATCATTGTTTGCCGAGCAACGTTTTAAGATACATTGTTATTAATCAAAGATGTGTGATATTTCATCTAAATGATTGAATTTCATATGATTTTGTGTTTCAGAAATAAGAGATGAAAAGCATAAGCTCAATTGTATTCAGACTTGAATGATAAAAAATTTGGTACATACATTCTATATTTATATAGTTACAAATGAAAGGTATAACGTAAATGAGCTTAGGTCTGATGCACAACCCATAACCACATTATTATAGCATATTAGCATATATTAGAGAAAACCAGAAGTCGGATATGTAACCCTATCTCATTTGTATCCTTTATTTCACCCTTTCAAATAGATCTAGGGTTTCGTCGATCAAAAAACTCTTTCATCCAATGAGAGAAAAATGCGAAAATCGCCTCAAATCTCTTGAGATTTGATGCTTTCTTATGCTATAACGTTCTGATTTGAGGGCGAGTTGAAAAAATTGCAAGTTGAGGTTCTTAGCAGCGATGAAAAAGTAAGAACCAACATAGATCTGCAATGAGATAAACAAATTTGGGACTAACACTTCCAGTAGCTCGCAAAAGGCATAACAATGGTTTATGATTGATGTTGAAGTTCCTCGACTTTCAAATCCTTTCTGAATCTCATGAAGTTCGGTGTTGATAGCGGCTTTGTCAGAATATCAACATGCTGGTAAGTAGCAGGTATGTGATTATTACCGAGATTCTCTTTTTAACACTTGTTCACTTATAAAATACAAGTCGATTTCTATATGCTTGGTCTTTGAATGAAGTATAGGATTAGCAGCTAGGGATACAATACTTAAATTATCACACCATAACATTGACTTACTATTTGAATTGATCTGTAGTTCTCTGAGTAATAATTGTAACCACATAATTTCTGCTGTGGCACTTGACATACTTCTGTGCTCAGCCTCTGTACTTGATGTGGATATAGTAGGCTGCTTTTTAAATATCTTAGAATCCTTTTAACTGCCTTCCAGTGTTCACAAGAGGCTGATGCATAAATTAACTCCATAAATTAACTCCATTTTATTCACACTGTACGAGATCTATGGCCTTATGATTGTTGCATATTGTAATGCCCTTACAATGCTTCCGTATTATTTGTCATTGCTAATTGGTTCACCTCTATATCTAGATAGCTTTAGATTGCTTGTCATTGGAGTAGGCAATGGCTTTCCTAAATTCATTTTGCCTTACACAAGACCTCAATAATATATATTTTCTAACTTAGTTGTAATGCTGAATTTGAAAGTCTCTTTACTTCAATGCCTAAAAAATAGTTTAAACCACCTAGATCTTTAATTGAGAATTTCTTGTTAATATACCGTATAATACCGTTGATCTCCTTGCTATTGTTCCCAGTAATTATGAAATCATCCACATATACAAGAATGTACGTTGTTTCATCCTTGTTGTATTTTACAAATAAGAACTGTATTGTTAACATCAAATTGTCCAATATTCCACTTCTTATGTAATGCAATTGAAAGAATAACTCTTATAGTTGCTGGTTTTACCACGGGTGAGAATGTTTCATTGAAATCAAAACCATACTGTTGTGTGTAGCCCTTAGCAACAAGTCTGGCCTTGTATTTTGATATTGTTCCATCAGGATTCTTGTTTAACTTATATGTCCATTTTCATCCAATAGCATTTTTGTTCTTGGGGAAAGTGACAAGTTCCCATGTTTTATTTTTGATGAGGGCATTGTATTCCTTATCCATTGCAGTCTTCCATTTTTTATCAAGTATGGCTTGTTCAAAGTTTCTAGTTTACTATTGTCCAAAACAGTTGTAAATGCTTTTGGTTTAAATATTCCACTCTTTGATCTTGTTGTCATGTGATGTCCAGTTTGACTTTGCCTGACTTGAGTATGAGATGTTGTAGTAATTTCTTGTTCATTATGTGTACTTTATGCTTGATTATCACTTTGTTCATGATGACTGCTTTGCCCTGTGCTTTGAATGTTTTGAGGAATGCAAGTGATGTGCTCTGGCATATCGGTTCTCTCATGATCTGGTATGTCTTGAGTTACTTTTTTTCATTTTTTCCATGTCATTTGAATAGACTAGTATGGCTGGAATAGATACTGTTGGATTGTATACTTTCTGAGTTGGTCTTTTCTTGTCATCAGCAAAAGGAAAACAAATTCATTGAAAATTACATGTCAGGAAATGAAAACTTTACTTTGCTATCAAGACATTTGTAGCCTTTTTGCTTGCTTGCGTATCCCTAGAATGTGCATGGAGATGATCTAAAATCGAGTTTATTTGTATTATGTGGTCTTAAGTATGGAAAAGGAAGACACCAAAATACTTGTAGACTTTGATAATCTGGCTTTATTCTGCACATAATTTCAATTAGGCTTTCAGGATTTAAAACTTTTGTGTGTAATTTGTTAATGAGATATACAACTGTATTAAAAGCATTAGGCCAAAATTTCAGTGGTAAGGAAGCCTGGGCTAATAATGTAAGTCCAGCCTCTACAATATGTCGATGCTTCCTTTCCACTAAACCATTTTACTCAGAATTACAAGGACATGTGGTTCTGTGTATAATCCCCATTTACTGAAAATACACATTGAGAGATTTGTACTCAGATCCTCCATCTATTGGATTGTTTTTACCAGAAGTTTGTTTGATTTTTTGGTTGAGTGATAAATTGTATCACTGCATTGTATGCTTTTTTACTTTGCCTTAAGAAAGTATATCCAGGTAAATCAAGAATAAGCATCAATAAAAGAATTATAACATTTGAAACCATAGTCAGAATTGATTGGACCTGGACCCCACAAATCTGATGCTATTGGCTCAAGAGGTCTATGAAAAAACTCTAGATGAGTTAGTAAAAACAAGTTTATGGCATTTACCTAACTGGTAGTAAGTACATATATAAGGTAAAGATATATAAGGAAATATTATTATTTATTAGACCCTTCTTTATAATTTTCTCGCTTGGATGACCAAGTTTATTAGGCCATACATCAAAAATATTATCTTCTCTATTTTTTGCATTACATTCAGTAAGACTGCATAAATTTCTTGAGCTTTCTTGCCGCTTGTAATTTGATAGATTTAATTTGTACAGACTATTTTGCACTTCACCCTGCAAAAGGATATTTTTAGTTAGTAAATCCCTAACTAAACAAGTTCTAGAATAAAACTCGAAGTAAAATTTGTTATTAGTTGCAAATTGAGGGACATTAATAAGATTTTTCCTTATTTGTGGTACTCTAAGTAAAATTTTTAAATATAGACATCTATTTCCCTAAAATATACCATTTCCAGTATGAGTAATACAAACCGACTCACCATTTCCCATGTATACTAATTTGTTACCTTTGTACTCCTTGTTGCCTATGTTCAGGTTGTGTAAATTGCTAGTGATATGTTTTGTTGCACCTGAATCGAGGTAACAGCTCTCATTCATTATGTCTTCGCTTCTTGCTACCTCATCAGTCTCCAAGTGATGTACTTTGATATTTCCTGAAGCACTTTTTGATTCATTCTGCATTTGTGCTATGTTTGCACTTGGATTCATGTTTCTTTGATTTCCTGAACTCTGATTTTGTTGAGTGTATTATGTATCAAATCTGAAATAGATTTCATGGTTGTATGACCATTTCTACCGCATATTTTACATTTTATTTTGTTGTTACTATTTCATCTGCCTCCTCTACTTCTTCCTCTGCAAGATTGGCCTCCTCTCCAGAAAGGTTGATTTATTTTGTTACTTGTTTCATTTCTGTTAGATTGTCTCTGTTCTTGATGTTTTTTGTTGAAATTTGTAGCATAGTTGATAGTATAGTCTATCTCCACTTATTTCTTCTGCTCAATTCTTCCATCATGCGCCAACAGAGTGGAGTGAACATATTGAATAGATGGTAGATATTTCTTTGACGAAATTACTACTACAACCGATTCATACTCTTTATTGAGTCCGTTTAGAATTGGTAATACTTGTTTTGCATCTGAAACTCTATGACCTGCAGTACATAAAAAATCTCAGAGAGTCTTTATCTTAGATAGATATTCTCTCATTGGTATATCTTCTTTCTTTAAATTTTGAAGTTGTCTTTTGTAGCGCATAATTCTTGCTACTGATTGAGTACTAAAGATTTGTTCTATGGTGAACCATATTCCATATGATGTATTGCATCCCACAATTTGTGGTAGTAAGTTTGTACTTATTGATGGTAGATGCCAAGAACTCAAGAGACAATCTTGTCTTTGATATGCAATGTACTCTCTGTTTTCTACCGACTTACCCACACCGTCTTTCAGAACTTCTGGTGGAATGTTTGAGGTGCAGAATGAAGTTGTTGAGGCCATACTCTCTGATTGTAGTTTGCACTTGATACTTCAAGAGGAGATAATTGATTTCATCAAGATGTGCAGTTATCAATTGACTATGTTGGCTAATTATGGTCTTGATCAGCTCCTCTGCGGACAATTGTTGAGATGTAGACGAATTGTTAGAGGTTGCAGAATCATCTTCAACCATGATTAGACTGAGAATCCAGATGATAGAATTGATGGGTTCTTTGGATGATGAGATTTCACACAGAAAGAGAAGAAAAATATTTCAAGAAAAGCAAGGAATGAAAGCAAGAATGATTGATCATAAGTCTTCAAAAGAGAGAGGTAAGTGTAGACAATAACCCAAGTGATGATTCTTTGATGGGTTTTTCTGGCAAGGCACTTATTTTGATTCTTTTGATGATCTTTTGATGATTTCTTGAAACTAGTTTCAGTTTTGCTTTTCTGAAAGAATGATCTTGATGCAGCCAGTTCCTAGTATGGAACTTTGGCATGGCACTTGATCTAAATCGCAAATGATGGTATTTTTCTAATGAGATCTTGATGTTCTTGCTGCTTGTAACTTTATCAAATGATGATGATTTATCTGATGATAACCAGATCAATATATATAATGCTGGTAGGCAATATGCTCTGATTCCAAGTTGAAGCATATGATTTTGTGTTTTGAAAATAAGAGATGAAAAGTAGAGGCTCAATTGTATTCAGACTTGAATGATACAATTATTAGTACACGCATTCTGTATTTATACAGTTACAAACGAAAGATATAACGTAAATGGGCAGCCCATAACCGCATTATTATAACATATTAGCATATATCAGAGAAAACCAGAAGTCAGATGGGTAACCCAATCTTATTTGTATCCCTTATTTAAAACAGGATTACTCTAACCACCACTTGAGCTAGATGTCATTGATGGAATTTTAAAGTTACATTTGTAATGTGATTATAATTTTTTCAATAATAAAATTGGAAATGTGTGTAATGTAAAATTTCTCTTAAGATGTAGAATAAAAATTTATTGTATGTATGAGAAAAAGAGAAGGAAAGCATTTTACATGATGGAAAACTTCATTGAAATTGATACTGTGATATCTATATGTACTTCCTATTGCAAGTAGTGGAGGTTAAATTAGTGCTTTTTTATTCATCATCTTTTCTTCTTCTTTTTTTATTGTTCTATTTTTTTCCTTTGTAGGACAAATTTTGAAGTTAGTGTGATTTCTTTAGATGATATATGTACGATATATTCTTGCTTTTTCAAATAGATCAGGCACCAATCTATTAAACAAATAATGGTACTTGAAGATGTATATCCTTTAGTGAAAGAGTTCCATTTTGGAATTACAGTAACTAAGCTCACATATGATGTTAAAAAGCAAGATAGATGAACATTCAAATCCTAGATAAGCATGAATATAGAAAAATCTTTGTACGTTTTATTAGAAGTTAGGAGTTAATTAGGCTTCCTATAATATGTACAAAATATATTCTTTATTTGCTAGATAAAATGACGTATCAAATCTTGAAATGCATAATGTTTTTTTTTCATAGGTGTATCCTACTCAAGGATACATAAAGCTACATTCATCAACAATTTGGTAAAGTCCAATAGAATTTTTTTCTGAGTAATACATTAATTGAGTTCATTTGTATTACAAAATAGAAGAAGGAACATTCAAATATCATGGATAGACATGAATGTACAAATGTCCTTTATAAATCTCTTAATATCTGACAACATCATCTCATAATCTTGCCATAACAACATGAAGCAAGCATTATTCGTTGTTTTCGTCTTCCTCATCCAAAGTTCAAAACAAGCAAACATTGTGGAAGAAACATGCAAAGCGAGTTCATCGGAGGACCCATCGGTGAAGATCAAAGAATGCACCGATATGTTCAACTCATACTGCAAAAGTCACGGCTGTGGCTCCTCTCCCAAAAGCTTAGCCATCCTTGCCACCCAGATCACCTTGGCAAAAGCCTGCTTGATCTGAACAAGCCTACAAAATGAATGTTGACGCTTACTGTCTGTATTCACACTGATTCACAATCGTAGAACCTAGTGTTACGAAACAGGGTAAACAGAAGTAAATACGTACCGCTAATGCAGTTCCGTGGTAGTATGATGATTGTCCGAGTCCAGTATCGTATACTGTTCCCTTAAAGCAGAATTGCTCCCCCACAGTGGCGCAAAGGGGTTGATCAGCAACCGCTTCCCAAGGTAAAATGGATCAGGTTCTGCAAGGCCGCGCAAGCGATGTAGAAAACGGCGAACTCAAGCGAAGATTTGTGGTAAGAACAGAGGGCGGAGGAAGAAGAAGATGATCAGAGAAAAAGAATTAAAAGTTATTTTCAAAATTCTCGGATCTGCTATTTATAGGAGTAGTATGTGACCGTTAGGAAAGGTTGCGACCCTTTACCAATTGGCCTGTCATTTCAAACAGTTATTACTGTTGGATTCAAACTGTTTCGGCTCCTAAAAATATAGTGTGATGCGAACCAATTCCAGTAGCCCGAATGCCTAATGCCAATTGCACATTGCGAAGTGCTAAGTGCCTACAAGATGCCTCAAACGCCCATTCGCCCACGCCGCGCGTGCAGATGCGGTTGCGGGTGCGGGTGCGGGTGCGGGTGCGGGTGCGGGTGCGGGCTCAGGCTCGGGAGCGGGCGCACGCGCGTGCGGGGTGGTGCGTTGCACCACCCACAAAGATGGTCATGATCATGTCTCTCTCGTTGTCTCATTGTAATTATAATAGAGACCACATCTTAATATAAATATATATATAATATGATGGTTATTATATTATAAGATGTGGGACTATTCATATTCCAAGACAATATATACTTCATTTTCCAATGCACTATTCATTAATGCTCATTCAATTTCCAACAATTCCCCACATGAATGAGTATTGCTTGTTCTTAAGCTTTACGAAACATTTATCATATCGGTTCAAGTAGCACATTGGCCTTGACTTACTGGCGAATCAGTAGACTTAGGTTGTCTTTGAATTGTAAGCCTTTTCTATAAATCAAAATAGACAACACGTGATAAATGTTTTCTTGTCTCCCTTGGTTCTCTGTTTGTGTTCGTTTTTGCCATGAACACCAGCTTGGTCTCATGAGTGCTTGGAGAATTTGGCCTTACAATTCTCTTTGAAGCGGCGCCTTCGCACTCATATAGGTGATTCTATAAAAGGTTCCTTCTAATTTCCCAAGTACAGACATCATTAAAAGTATCAATACTTATCCTATTTTCCAACATATAATGCACTGAATTATCATAGGAATGGCTTGAGAGTAACGGCGCTTTCAGGTTTCTCTTAAATTTAGTTGTCCCTTTGAACCTAGATCTTGGAATCTCCAGTCAACTAGGTGGGGTTTTCATTTTAAGAATTTTTTTTAGTTTATAGGCCTTAACCCCATTCCCATCGAGAAGATTTGAACTCTCTCTCTCTCTTGGCAAGCCTTTTGTCAGTGGATCCGCTATGTTATCTTTTGACCTTATGTAGTCTATAGTGATAACTCCATTAGAGAGTAGTTGTCTTATGGTTTTATGTCTTCGACGAATATGCCTAGATTTTCCATTGTATAGTGTACTATTGGTTCTTCCAATAGCTGATTGACTATCACAATGTATGCATATTGGAGGCACGGGATTGCTCCAATTTGGAATTTCTTCCAAAAAAATTCGAAGCCAGTCTGCCTCTTTTGCGGTTTTATCTAGTGCAATAAATTCGGATTCCTTCGTCGATCTTGCTATGCACGTTTGTTTGGATGATTTCCATGAAAGTGCTCCATTTCCTAATGTGAATACATATCCACTTGTGGATTTTGTATCATTTGAACCAGTTATCCAATTTGCATCACTGTGTCCTTCTACTACAAAAGAATATCTTATGTAATGTAGACCATCGTTTTGTGTATACTTTAGGTATCCCAAAACTCTGATTATTGCTTTCCAATGATTTTTACCAGGGTTGCTAGTATATTTACTTAGCTTACTTACAGCGTATGCAATATCTGGACTTGTGCAATTCATTACATACATTATACTTCCCAGTATACGAGAGTATTCTAGTTGGTAAATCCCATCACCGGTATTTTTTACCCAATTTTGGTTCAAATCTTCTGGTGATTTTGCAATAGTTATATCATACTTTTTGAACCTTTCAAGTATTTTCGCAATATAATGTGACTGGGATAATACATATCCCTTTGATGTCCTTAATATTTTCACTCCTAAAATCACATCAGCCAATCCTACATCTTTCATATCAAATATAGATGATAACATGTCTTTTGTTGATCTTATTACGGCATTATTATTGCCTAATATCAACAGGTCGTCAACGTAAAGACAAACAATGACATATCCTGCATCTATAGCTTTTATATAGACACATTTATCTGATTCATTTATTTTGAATCCATTTGACAACATAGTTTCATCAAATTTTTCATGCCATTGTTTTGGCGCTTGTTTGAGACCATAAAGTGATTTTACCAACTTACACACCTTATTTTCATTTCCTGGGATTACAAACCCTTCAAGTTGTTGCATGTATATTTCTTCCTCCAACTCACCATTCAGGAATGCAGTTTTTACATCCATTTGATGTATTTCCAAATTTAGTATAGAGGCAATTGCGATAAGCATCCTAATGGATGTTATTCTAGTTACTGGTGAGTATGTATCAAAGTAATCTAGATCTTCCTTCTGTCTAAATCCTTTGACCACCAGTCGGGCCTTATATTTGTCTATTGAGCCATCAGCCTTTAGTTTTTTCTTAAAGATCCATTTGTACCCTAGGGTTTTTGATCCCTTAGGAAGATCTACTAGTTCCCATGTATGGTTTTGCAGAATGGAATCTTTTCACTATTGATTGCTTCCTTCCAATAAGGAGCATCGGGAAATGACATTGCTTGTTGATATGTTAGAGGTTCATTTTCTATCATATATGTATGGAAATCGGGTCCAAAGGTTTTTGACGTCCTTTGTCGTTTACTCCTTCTTGGTTCCTCTAGCTCTATTTCAGCATTTCTTTCATTCGATCTTTGATCAATATTAACCTCTAGAGGGCCTATATCCCTTGCTCTCTTTTGAACAAAAGTCTCATCAGAGGCTTTCAATGGATAAATTTGTTCAAAGAATCTAGCATTTCGAGACTCGATAATGGTATTTTCATGAATGTCATCTATTTTAGATTTATACACCAAAAATCGATATGCACTACTATTATGAGCATACCCAATGAATATGCAATCTATAGTTTTCGGACCAATTTTGACCTTTTTCGGTTTTGGTATTTCTATTTTGGCAAGGCACCCCCATACTCTTAAGTATTTGTAGGAAGGTGGTCTTCCTTTTCATAATTCATGGGGTGATTTAAAAGTCTTCTTGCGAGGCACTTTGTTCAGTATGTGATTAGCTGATAGTACTGCTTCGCCCCAAAAATTATCTGGTAAACCAGAAATAATTAGCAGGGCATTCATCATTTCCTTGAGAGTTCGATTCTTACGTTCTGCTATTCCATTAGATTGTGGAGAATATGGTGCTGTAGTTTGATAAATTATACCATTTTGAGCGCAAAATTCCTCGAATGGAAATTCATATTCACCACCTCTATCGCTTCGCAAGGTTTTTATCCTTTTGTTCAATTGATTTTCAACTTCTGCCTTGTATTGTTTAAACATTTCAAACGCTTCATCTTTGCTTCTTAGTAGGTATACATAACGGTACCTAGTGCAATCGTCGATAAAGGTAATAAAATATTTTTTACCACCTCTGGTTTGACACATCTTTAGATCACACACATCTGTGTGTATTAGGTCTAAAGGCTCGGTATTCCTTTCAATATGATGAAAAGAAGTTCTCGTCAATTTTGATTCGGCACATGTTTCACATTTGTAATTGGAATCAATTACAAACTTAGCTATAAATTCTAAGTAAATCATTTTTTGCAATGTATCAAAGTTAACATGTCCTAATCTAGCATGCCATATATTAAATGACTCAGGTATATAAACAGAAGAATCAGTTTTATTATCAATCTCCTTTGGTACAACAGTCATTACATTCATTTTAAACAGACCATCACTCACATACCCTTTACCTACATATACTCCGTTCTTAGACAAGACAAATTTATCAAAAACAAAGACCAACTTGAAACCATTCTTACTCAACAATGATCCTGAAACTAAGTTCTTGCGGATATCTGGAACATGTAGGACATCATTCAGAGTAAGTTCTTTTGCGGATGTCATTTTAAGGACTATTCTTCCTTTGCCTTCAACCTTTGACGTGGAGGAGTTTCCCATAAAGAGTTTCTCTTCTTGCGTCACTGGTTTATAGTTGGTGAACATCCACTTGTTGGCGTAAATATGTTTCGTAGCACCAGTGTCAACGAACCATTCTTTCATGTTGCCAACCAAGTTACATTCTGAGATTACTGCGGACAGATTCATTTCGAAGACATCTTCTAACTCCGCAACATTGGCTTGGTCTTTCTTTTTGTTCTGATTCTTTAGACCTTGACATTCACTTGCCTTATGTCCTTTCTTCCCACAATTATGACAGTTTCCTTTGAACTTCCTTGTCTTCTTTACATTCGGGTTGTTTTCCTTTTTTATTTTGTTGTTCTTTTCGGTTTCGACCATATTTGCCTTTGCCACCATAATATTAGATGTTTTCTTTTCGGATTTTCTGTTGTCTTCTTCAATTTTGAGTCGAACAACCAAATCTTCCATTGACATTTCTTTTCGTTTATGCTTCAGATAATTGTTGAAGTCTTTCCACAATGGAGGAAACTTCTCTATGGCGGCTGCTACTTGAAATGATTCACTCAAAGTCATTCCTTCGTCATGTATTTCATGAATAATGACCTGCAATTCTTGAATTTGGCTGATAACTGTCTTGGAGTCTATCATCTTGAAGTCCAGAAATTTGCTGACAATGAACTTCTTCATACCAGCATCTTCTGTCTTGTATTTCCTATTCATAGATATCCAGAGTTCCTTCGATGTATTCATTGTGCAGTAGACATTGTACAGACTGTTATTCAGTCCATTGAGTATGTAATTTTTACATATGAAGTCTGAACTCTTCCAAGCAGTGAGTGTCTCAGCCTTGATCGGGTCGGGCTCTAATTCGTTAACCGCGGGAGGATCTTCTGTGAGAAATTTGGCCAAGCCTAATGTGGTTAAGTAAAACAACATTTTTTTGCTGCCACCGCTTAAAATCGACACCAGTAAAATTTTTTGGCCGTTCTCCATGCGAGAATGGCACGGTCGGTGCCACCATTGGTGCAATTTGAGAGGTGGTCATGACGGGTATGTTTGCCGAAATATTGCTTTCTTGAGCCATCGCCTGAAAGAAAAAGAACAGTAAGCACAAACTAACAAAATTCTGCTTTAAGATTGTTGACGCTTACTGTCTGTATTCACACTGATTCACAATCGTAGAACCTAGTGTTACGAAACAGGGTAAACAGAAGTAAATACGTACTGCTAATGCAGTTCCGTAGTAGTATGATGATTGTCCGAGTCCAGTATCGTATACTGTTCCCTTAAAGCAGAATCGCTCCCCCACAGTGGCGCAAAGGGGTTGATCAGCAACCGCTTCCCAAGGTAAAACGGATCAGGTTCTATAAGGCCGCGCAAGCGATGCAGAATAACGGCGAACTCAAGCGAAGATTTGTGGTAAGAGCAGAGCACGGAGGAAGAAGAAGATCGGAGAAAAAGAATTAAAAGTTATTTTCAAAATTCTCGGATCTTCTATTTATAAGAGTAGTACGTGACCGTTAGGAAAGGTTGCGACCCTTTCCAATTGGCGTGTCATTTCAAACAGTTATTATAGTTGGATTCAAACTATTTCGGCTCCTAAAAATATAGTGTGATGCGAACCAATTCCAGTAGCCTGAATGCCTAATGCCAATTGCACATTGCAAAATGCTAAGTGCCTACAAGAGGCCTCAAATGCCCATTCGCTCGCGCCGCGCATGCGGGTGCAGGTGCGGGTTCGGGCTCGGGCACGGGCGTGGGCGCGTGCGTGCGGGGTGGTGCGTTGCACCACCCGCCAAGATGGTCATGCTCATGTCTCTCTTGTTGTCTCATTGTAATTATAATAGAGACCACATCTTAATATATATATATATATTATGATGGTTATTATATTATAAGATGTGAGACTATTCATATTAAGACAATATATACTTCATTTTCTAATGCACTATTCATTAATGCTCATTCAATTTCCAACAATGAATACCCAAAGATCATATCCGACCCAAAAAAAGAACCATGCGTACATAGGTGTATATAGATATATGGGTCTGCTATTTCAAATTTAAACGAAGCGGTTACTAGGATGAAGAAGGGGAATTACAATGCAGCAAGCGGTAAATATGATGTTGTGACGAGAACCGAAAACACATGTGAAGTAATGTTTCCTAGAGGAGGGTTTAAGTATTGGATGACTTCTTCTAATGACGGTTTCTTTCATGACTCCGTCATTGCTCATGCTGTCGTGAATCTTGCAAGCAAGAAATAATTAAAATCCAAATTTTTAATATTCGTCGATGAAAAGTCTGTTTTGACATTTTATATGATAGAATATTGCAATAATAAAACTAAGTGTTAAAGGTTATTGCCTTTTCAGATGTACTATTATCCTCCTTTTTATGCTTTACTTATAAACGTTGTTTTTCTAGATATATTTTGTTCTAATCGTTCGAGTTACATATCAAAACTCTAAAAGCCCCTGAATATGTGTATGAAGATAGCTCTAGCCATTAGAAACTTGATGGAAGCTTTAAACTAAATAGTCTAAATACTAAAAGGTTTTTCAAGTACCTTGAAGATGGTGAAGGCAGCAGAAATGTAATATAGTAATATATGTCTGTTGTATGTTGTTTACCTGTTTCACTTTTCTCATACAAAAGACTGAAGTATGTAACATACAATTCATCCTTTCAAGTAATAAAATACATTTAGTTCTTCAACAACTCCAAATTACTGATTTCAGCAATCACTCAAAATCATTGTATTCTATCTTTGTATCAGAGCGTAATAGTCAAACGGCACTAGCACCACGCCAAGTCTTCTATCAGATATCTCTCATCATCTAAAAGATATTGGCTGCCCCAGTTTTATTCTTTTCTTTCTCATCAGAATTTCAAATCATTTGAGAGTGGCAAAGATCAAGATAGTGATTAACTGTAAGTATCGGTCTGTTTTTTTCCTTTCTCATCAGAGTACTATCATCATTTGAGAAAAGCTGAGATCAAGATTGTAAATCTATGGTATCAATTCTCTCACTTTATTAAGAATTTCTTCATCCAAGAAAAAGAAGTTCAAGAAAATTGTACAAGTTTCTTTAACTTTAATCTGTATCGGTTTTTTTTGTTTTCATTAGATTAATCGTAACCGGAGAAAAAACATATCACACCACTAAATCCATCAAGAATTGTAGATGCACACGTATAAAAGTTTTTATTGGACCAGATATCAAGTTCTTGTTGTCAAGAATCATAATATTCAAAAATGGCTGGAGAAGATCACAACTAAGGCAATAATTCAGCAACCACATCACCATCTTAGAGACCAGATCAACAGCAAAAGTCATCCGTAGATGATTTATTATTAGTCTACAAAGTCAGCTAATAACGGTGCATTTAGATGAAAGTAACTATCTTTTATGGAAATTTCAAGTTGAGGCTGCAATTAAGGGGTATGGTTTCGAGGAATAAATCCTAGGTACCAATACCACTCTATCAAAATTTATTACGGATAATTAAGGCAAACTGATTACCAATAAAGAGTATGTCACACATCAAAGACAAGACAACTTATGGAGTTCTTGGTTGTTATCATCAATAAGCACAGAACCCCTACCACAAATCATTGAATGCAAAACTTCAAATGAGATCTGGATGACTATTGAACAGATTTTTAACTCACAATCAACAACCAAAATAATGCACTACAAAAGGAAAATGCAAAATGTAAGGAAGGATAATATGTCAATGAGGGATTATCTAACCAAGATCAAGAATTATTGTGCTTTACTTGAAGCTGCAGGGCACAAAATTTAGACACTGAACAGATACTAACAATTATGAATGGTCTTGATAGTGAAGATGAAGCAGTAATGGTAGCAATAACATTAAAAGAAACTATTCCATCAGTTCAATATGTTGCTCATGAGGGAGGAATAGTACATAAAAAATCATTTGATTCAGAACATACAATCAATTAAGCAGCAAACTCAAGAAATGAAAATCAAGAAAGGAACTACAAGGTTGATACCGAAATCAGAAGTGATCAGAATGTCTCAAGAAATCGATCAGAAAGATACAGAGGCAAAGGAGGAAAACGGAACAACAATAGACCCAAGTGTCAAATATGTGAAAAAACATGGCACACTGCTAATAAGTGTTAATTTAGATTTGATTCAAGCTATAACTCAACTTAGAACTCAAGCAATCAGAGAAATCATAATATAAGTGCAAACTTGGCAAGCATACAAAATGAATTCAGAAATGCAGAGGAGAAAAAGGTGCATAACCTGAACATGAGTGAAGCAGCCAGACTGAAGGACATTCAGAATGAATAGTGGTATGTAGACTCTGGTGTAACTCATCATGTTACCAACAACTTGCAAAATCTGAATCTTGGGAATAAGGAATATAAAGGTAACCTGTCTATCTACAAGGGTAATTGTGCTAAAAATAATATCGCGCACACTGGAACAACACAAATTATAGGTCAGAAAATTCTGCACTTGAATAATTTATTAAGAGTTCCAAAGATAAGAAAGAATCTTATTAGTATGTCACAGTTTGTACTAGATAATAATATGTTTTTTGAGTTTTATCCAAAATACTGTGTTGTCAAAGATGTTCAAACTAAACAAATCTTATTGTAGGGTGAGACTCACAAGTGGTTATACGGATTCAATCTTTCTAAAGTAAATCTCCCTGTAAAATTAGAAATTGGTTCAACTTAGCAGAATTAGATCCATGCTGAGAACTTTTGGATGTCTATGCTTTCCTCATTGAGACCATATAATTCACATAAGCTAAATTTTAGATCTGCACCATGCATATTTTTGGGTTATAGTATGAATCAAAAGGGATACTAGTGTCTTGACAGCAATGGAAAAGTGTTGTATTTAATGAACATGTATTTCCTTTTGAAATCACCAGTGTAAAAACTACATAAAAAATATATAATCCATCAATGTCTATTCCATCTATACCACTATGTGTTACTACTAAAAGTCAAAGGTAGACAGAAGAAAAAAGTCTAGATGGTTAACACACTGTGTCAAATAATGGACCAAATCAAGCATTCTTGGAACAAACTCAAAATTTCACTCATAGTTCTGTAAGTACCAACAATCATCAACCTATAAATGAAGACAATGCAGTTCAATGGGATATGGAGCAATCTACAGTTCAATCAAAAAAGTTAAATAAAGGACATCATATGATAACAAGATCCAAAAGTGGAATATTCAGACCAAAGCTATGTACATTATTCACAAGTAATGATGAACCAAAAACATATGAGCAAGCTATCATACATGACAAGTGGAGAAAGGCAATGTATGAAGAGTATAATGCATTAATTAGGAACAAGACTTGTTGTCTTATCCCACCACCAAAACATAAGAACGTAGCTGGCAACAAATGGACATTCAAGCTAAAAAGAAATCCAGATGGCACAATATTGAAATATAAGGCAAGACTTGTTGCGAAAGGCTACACACAATAATATGGGTTCGACTTCAATGATACATTCTTACCAGTGATTAAACCAACATCAATAAGTGTAATACTAATAATAGCATATTGCACATGAAGTTGGACATATGGAAGCTAGATGTGAATAATGCGTTCTTGAATGGTGAGTTACTAGAAGAAGTATGCATAGAGTAGACACAAGAATTCAGAAAAGAAGGAAAAGGTGTAATGGTATGTAAAATACATAAGGCAATTGTGGTCTAAAGCGAGCACCCCGAGTATGGTTTCATAAATTAAAGGCAACATTTATTAGTCGGGATATCAGCCAACAAAATATGATAGCTCACTATTCAATAAATTCAATAATAATGCAGTTACCTATTTTTTAATCCTCGTTGATGATTTCATTGTCATTGGAAGTAGTGAAGAGGAGATACGTTATGTCATTCAATTTCTAGATAAACAGTTCTCAATAAAAGATTTGGGAAGACTTCATTACATTTTAAGAATAGAGGTTAACATAGTATCAAGTTTAGAAATACATCTATGCCAAAAAATACATCAAGGAGCTTCTTATTAAAGCAAAGATGAATCAAGCAAAACCTCTGCCAACACAAATGACTAGCACTTTACACTTGTCAAGACACAAAGGTGAACCAGTTACAGATGAAAGAGAATACAGAAGTATAGTTGGAGCTTTACAATGGCAAGGATCACAAGACCAGAAATAGTATACGGTGTCGACAAAATAAGTCAATTTATGCATCAGCCCTCAAATGGACATTGGAAGGCAATAAAAAGGATACTAAGGTATCTGAATGGAACATCAGATCATAGGTTGATATCAAAATCAAGCAGTAACTTGAATATGATAGGGTTTGCTGATGCTGGTTGGGGATCTGACCTAGATGATCGAAGATTGACCATAGGGATTGTATATATTTGGGTGAGAATCCTGTGTCCCGGTGTTCAAAAAAACAAGCTACAATATCTAGATCAAGCATATAATCGGAATATTGAAGCCAGTGCAACTGCAGAAGTAATATGGCTAGAACCGTTACTCAAAGAACTTAAAATTAATACAAACAAAAAAGACAGTGATTTGGTGTGATAATCTAAGTGCAGTATCATTATCGGTAAATCCCATTCAACATTCAACGACCAAACACGTAGAAATCAACTTATACTTTGTCAAAGAACGGGTAAATAAAGGAAAACTAAGTATAAATCATGTGTATGCTCCTTACCAGAGAGCAGACATACTTACAAAAGCCTTATCAGCAAAGAATTTCTATCGATTTAAAGATGACCTGAAAGTTAAGAGCTTCCACAACCAAATTGAAGATAAAAGGAGAAGCTTAAGCACTGGCTGAAGGCTAATTTAAAGTATCAGGTATTTCCGCCATCAGATTGATGGTAAAATAAGAAACCCTAACTAGATTAGGGACGAAAGGAGGAAAGGTGGCTCAAATTGAAGGGGAGTATTGTAACACCTCTAATTTTAAATACATTATTCAGATATTTAATTCGATAAATTAAATAGAATAACGAAAATGTTAAGTGATAAGGGGAATGAGATTTGAATAAATTTAAATGGTCGAGCTTAAGTAATAAATTAAATGGGCATGAGAATGGATTGTAAGTAAATTAAATTACATAAGGGTATAATGGTAATATGCTTTACTTAACCCCTTATCCTTATATATATATATATATATTCTCTTTTTATCATTTCATTTCCTACTGATTTCATTTGAAAAGAAAATAAAAAACGTAAGTAAAAGAAGAATAGAGTCGGTCATTAAAAAGAAAAGAAGAAGAGAAATTCAAAGGAAAAGAAAACGAATTAAAAAGGGGAATATAACCCATCTCAGTCCACTTTCCTTATCAACGATTAAGGTGAATAATAATTTCCATCTGTAATTGTTAAATATATGTTTTGGACTTAAGTTTAAATTCGTATATATGATGTTTAATGATGATATTCTTGAATTATAGTTTATTCAAATTTAAATAAGATTTTTAAATAATGGTTCATACGATTTTAGATCAAAAAGGTATGATATTGACGCTTGAATGCTATGGAAAAGTTATATGTTATGCAAAATATGATTTTAGAGTTAGGTTTAAGTTTGATAATTTTCCAAGCTTTGAAAAGATTATTATGAATTTTTGAATGAAAATATAACATGTTGGTTTTAATAATTTATTTCAGGAAATATATTGAGAAATTGGATTTTAAACATTGATATGTTAGATAACATGATCAAAGTTAATTTCTGTGATTTTTAGGGATTTTCTTAATGATTTATTATACAAAATAAATTATTCTGCGAAGGGGATCAAAATGATTTATGTATAAATAAAGAGGAAGGTTTTATTTGCAAAAGTTTAAATTTGATACTTATCCAAAATAAAAAGGCAATTAGTTTTGAAAAGCATGGGAAAAGTAAAGGCAACCAATAAGAAATTTGCATGTAGGCTGATTAGTTTATATAAGTTACTTGATTTGGTATTCAACCCAGAAAAATAGGTTTCGGATCTATTCAAAGTACATTTTGCCTTCGACTATGTCGAAACCCTATTAAGCTAAATTCAATACACAGAGTATCATCTAGGCGATACTAGTGGATGGGAGAAAGGCGAAAGATACGGAGTTGAAAGAATAGCTTCCGATGGGATCGTTACCTCGGTTTGTTTTGAAAAGATAAGCGCCTATCTTTATTTTACTAAACTTTCGACTTAGTCGATACATATGTTTTTTAAATAAGTTTATAATTGCTTTCGAAAGGATTTCCATGTTTGTTTTAAAAGAAAAGGACTTTTGAAGGAGTTCCTTTAATTATAAATCATTGCTTTTAAAAGAAGGGGTTCCGACCTAGTCGAAGCCCTATCGCCGATTCTTATGCCTTTCGAGTGTATTAAAGTGATCAATACCGTCGAAAGGTATTTTTCTTTTAAAGATATATTAAGCCACTTTTTACATGCTTTCGAAATTTATATAGGTTTCAAAGGCAATGGTTTCGAAAGGTGTTTCGAAGCTGTCCTTCGATATTTAAAATGTAGGCTTTCGACTCTGTCAAAAGAGATGGTATCAATGCCATCATAAATTCCCCAATATTTTTATATAATAATGTATGGTTTCGAAAGAGATACTTTCGTTTATGTTTACTTTGGTCCAAATGATATTTCAAAAGATAAACTTAGTGACGTCGAACGGGGGACTTTCAGTGCTTTAGGGAGGGATACTTCCAATGGTTTTGAAGCAATGCTTCTAATAATTAATAAGTAACACTTTATTATAGTTGAAAGGTTTCGAAAGAAGGATATTAAAGTGTTTTTAAAGGCAGAAGCCTAATATTTTGACAAGAGATATATACTTCCGAAGAAGGCTATCCAGTGAGGTCGAAAGCAAGGTTTCGAAGGTTTTGAAAGTATATTTTTCAAAATAATTAGCCCAATCTTATTTAAAAGCAAAACCATGACATATTAATAAACAAAATAGTTTGAAATAGAACTTATGAAGAAGTCTAAATGGGTTAAAGCAATTAACCAAGTTATATTGTTTGCTTCTTCATGAATGTATATATTCACTTTATAACGAATCCAAAAACTGTACTTTGGAAAAAGGTAGAATAATTAGTTTGGCTAACCTATTAGTGAATAAACAAAAGATATAGGCAAAGGCCAATAAGTTCACAGTAAGCTCATGAAAATGTGTAAGGGAAAAGATATTGGCAGGGGCGAATAGGTTCATAGTTATCCCATGAAAACTATGTATAACTAAAGATGTCAATCAGACAGGTTTATAGTAAGCCCATGAAAACTATATCCGGATAAGAAAACTGAAATATTGACAGATGGTCAATAGGTTCCTAGTTAGCTCATGAAAACTCGGGTAAAAGAAAAATATTAACTGTCAGTCAATAGGTTCCTAGTTATCCCATGAAAACTAGGATAAAATAAATGATATTGGAGTTACTAACAGGTTCACAGTAATCTCATGAAAACTATATAGTTAGACATAGAATCCTTAAAAGTTTAATTGGTTATTAGTTTTCCCATGAAAACTATTAGGTTAGTAGTTATCCTAGAAACTATAATTATGACAAATAGTCGAAATGAATTAGGGATGGGTAATCCAAAATTGATTCAGTTGTTTGGCATATCTTCACATAATTATGTTTTGAATTGGATTAACCATTGTGGTTGTAGGGGCACAGAAAATGGTTTATAAATGTTTTAAGATACTAGTGAGGGGAAACCTGTTCCGCTAAGTGGCGTGGTCTCACTAGATATCTAAATGATTTGAGATGGTGTATTATTATTCATACTAGGCTTTATGTCTGACTCGAAGTTTATGTTTTCCCCATAAACTCTCAG
The DNA here is from genome assembly GCA_030765085.1 of Allium cepa. Lineage (NCBI taxonomy): Eukaryota > Viridiplantae > Streptophyta > Magnoliopsida > Asparagales > Amaryllidaceae > Allium > Allium cepa. The sequence continues at coordinate 747,559,559 of CM060928.1, forward strand.
GCACTCTATTGATTTTGATTAGTTTGAGATTTGAGGTTTTCAGGTACCTCTTAAGACAAAAAAGCTTCCAGAGTCGTGCAGAAGGCATGTAGTTATTTAAGTTCTTTCTCATGTGATTCCGCTGTGTTATTTTATCAAGGCAAAGTGGTTTATTGCTTATTATATACCGTGATCACCAAGGGGGCATCTTCATATGTCACTCTAGGAGTATGTTGTAATAAATATATTTACTCTAAACGTGGTTTATGAATATTAGGATTATATAATGAAATGGAAATTTTTTGATATGGAACGTCATTTTGTTTAAAATATTTTTTTTTCCATATTTATGTGTTTTTGTGTATCAATGAATCTAACACTGTCATATTTGGTCACCGAGGATTAATAATAATGGATGACTATAGCATCCGTAGCCGTTAGTTTTGGACCTCCAAGTAGGGGGATGTTACAAGTTGGTATCAGAGCATAGTTTTATGAAAATTTAAGTAATTAAAACTCAAAAGATTTTCAAAACATAATCCAGTGAATTAAAAATTTGATCAGGGTTTGAGTTAATGAAATGGTAATGTACTTGTATTTGATATATATAGATACACACACACATACATACATATATATAAGTACGTAATTCCCATGTTCTCTTAGACCGTTCTTATGTATCTTACTAAGGCTTATATATAGATTTTCGAGAAGAAGATATGGAAGCAGGAAGCAGAAAAGGAAATCTAGGTGGAGGAAGCACCACAAATGATCGAAATTCTCGACCTAACACCTGGAGGAACCAAGGTCGACAGGCTAACACTAATCAAAAATGTGGAAGCCAATGTGAGTGTTGGGAATCCACCAGTAGATGCGGAGATGTTATATCAGTTTCTTGCTAATTTGATGCAAGAGGAACTGCTGGAGTGGCTGGAAATATTGGAGCAAATCCTATGATTTCCGTTCGGAATAATTACGCCAATCTAAACTAAGACTACACTAGTTGGGTGGAAGGCCGTTTATGGGAATGGAAGATGCTATAGAAATGGAGAATTGGCTATTACATTGTAAAAGGATTTTCTCTGATTTGTGTTTAGAAGATGCCAGAAGAGAAGGTTGTCCTCTAGACAATTGCAAGGGTTAGCACTTTACTGGTGGAATGGTGTGAATATCGGAGTTCCAGAGGAAGAGTTGACTTGGGCTGATTTTCAAAGGAAATTCGAACAAGGGTTTATTGCTGAAGTTGCCAAGTCAGCATTAATGAGAAAAATTATGGATTTAGCTCAAGAAGACATGTCATTTATCGAATATGCAAATAGATTTGATTAGTTATCTCGATATGGATACGCTATTATAGATACCAAAAACAGAAGGAATGAAAGATCCATTCGAGGACTGAGGCCCGGGCTTTATAGGGCAACCCTGACTCATATCCATGATCCCTATAATGTTGTGGTGGAGATGGTCATTCGCCATGAGTAGATGCTTGCTATTTGTGCTAAAGAGAAGCCAATTGAATCCCAGAGTTCTTAAGAAAAGAAGAGAAAGTTCTTCAAAAAGAAACGAGCCCAAAAAGGAGATTTAGCCAAGAAGTCAAAAGCTGATTTAGTCTACTACAAATGTGACAAGGATGGTCATTTTGCAAACAAGTGCCGGTCAGGCAAGGGGCAGAAGAAGGCCGTAGAAAAAAAGCATATTAAGTGGTACAACTGCGATCAAGTTAGGAATTACAAGAACCAGTGTCCAAAGCCAGTTAGGGCAGAACATGGGAAGGTTTTTCTATTGGACCATCCTCTTCTTCCAGATCAACTAAGCAGACAAGGAAAAGGCTGTGATGGAAGGTACATTTTTGATTCAAAGTATTCTAGTTAGGACACTATTTGATACCAGTGCATCACATTCATTTATATCTCAGAATTTGGTTAATAAGTTATGCTTAGAACCCACTTACCCTGTTTCTTCCTTAAGGGTTGCGAATCTGATAGGAGGGTATGCAACTCTAGGAATGAGATGTGACTAGTTAGAACTTGATTTGTTAGGTCATGTATTTGCATGCAGTTTGTAAGTTTATGATTTCGTAGATTTTGGAATCATTTTGGGTATAGATTGGTTGGTTAGATATGAGGCTAGGATATTTTGTCAGGGTAGGGAAATATCATTGAGGCATCCAAATGTCAGAATCGGATCATCTTCTCAATAGAGAATTCTAAACAAAGTGTTTGTGTTGTGTTAAGTACCTTGGAAGCAGCGGAGGAGCTAAGTCAGGTTCGAGTTGTAAGAGAGTTTGCAGATATATTTGAGCCGATTACAGGACTACCACCGAAACGAGATATTGAGTTTCAGATAGATCTTGTAGTAGGAGCTGAACCTGTTGGTAGACCACCTAGCAGAATGACACCGACTGAGAGGAAAGAGTTGAAGGTGCAGCTTGTGGATCTAGAAGGAAGAAATTTTATTAGACCAAGCAGTTTGCCTTAGGGAGTGGCCACGATTTTCATAAAGAAGTCAGATGGGTCATTGCGGATGTGCATCAACTATCGAACGCTAAATGAAAGGACGATCAAGAATAGATATCCTTTGCCGCGAATTGATGATCTATTTGATTAGTTGAGTGGAGCTAGAGTATTTTCCAAATTAGATTTGGCGATCGGTTTCCATCAGTTGAAAGTGGCAAAGGACACTATTCCTTTGACAACATTTCGAACTAGGTATGGTTCGTATGAATGGTTAGTGAGACCATTCAGGTTGACGAATGCACCTGCTTTCTTCGTAGACTTGATGAAACGATTTTTTCGAGAACACTTGGATAGGTTCATGTTAGTATTCATAGATGACATTTTGGTGTACTTGAAAGGCAAGAGAGAGCATGAGAATCGTCTAAAATAGTGCTTGAGACACTAAGGCAGCATCAGCTAAAGGCGAAGTTTCCTAAATGTCATTTTTAAAAGAAGGAGGTCAAGTTTCTTGGTCATGCAGTTTGAAGGAAGCTTTGGCAGTAGATCCAGTTAAGATCGAAGCTGTCAATAATTGGAGGAGACTAGAGACGGTAACCGAGATCAGAAGTTTTCTCGGACTTGCTAGGTGTTATCAGATATTTATTAAAGATTTTGTATGGATAGTATCACCTTTGACTAAGTCGATCAGGAAGGATGTGAAGTTCACTTGGTCCAACAAATGTGAGGAAGGGTTCCTTAAGTTAAAACATTTGTTGACCAACGCGCCAGTATTAGTTGTTCCGGATGGAAACCAAGGGTTGGTGGTGTACAGTGATTCATGTGGAATAGGATTGGAGGCTGTATTGATGTGGAATGGTAAAGTTATTGCCTATACTTCTCGACGGCTTAGACCACACGAAGTATGATATCCTACTCATGATTTGGAGTTGGCTGCGGTGATCTTCGCATTGAAGATTTGGAGACATTATCTCTTAGCAGAGAGATTTGAGCTATACACTGATCATAAGTCCTTAAGATATTTATTCTTTCAGAAAGAGTTGAACATGCGACATCAGAGGTGGCTAGAGTTTTTGGCTGCTTATGATTTTTTTATAGAATATACTCCTGCAAAAGGAAATAAGGTAGCGGATGCCCTTAGCAGAAAACATCAGAATGTGGTGTTGGCTATGTTGGAAAAATGGAAGGATTTAGAAGTTTTGGCTATGTGCAGTATAAAGTCAAGATCGACTACTGACTCTAGTCAGAGAACTGCTATGTTAGCCTGTTTAGTGGTTCGACCAGTGCTGATCAAAAGGATATCTTCTAAACAGAAAGAGGATTCAGAGATAGTTGAGAAAATTAGAAGATTCGAGGCGGGATCTGAGATCGATGATCTTAAATTTTTTTGGCATTAACCAGAAAGGATAATTGAGGAAGAATGGATAATTATGTGTTTAGAATGTAGAGAGCTTGAGAAGAGAAGTTCTAGATGAGTGTCACTGATCCAAGTTTACAATTCATCCTGAAAGAACCAAGATGTATCAAGATATAAAGAGAAGCTTCTGTTGGGAAGGCATGAAGTGGGTGTTGGCTTGTGGGTTAGACAATGTGCTAACTATCAACAAGTGAAAGCCGAACATCAGAAGCTGAGCGGATTGCTTCAGCCTTTAGAGATTCCAATTTGGAAGTGGGATTCTATATCCATGGATTTTATAGACGGATTGCCAAGGTCAAACAAGAAAAATGAAAGCATATGGGTCATAGTGGACAGACTAACCAAGAGTGCCCATTTCATTCCAGTCAAGTCAACCAAGACGATACCTGTTTTGGCAAAGTTGTTCGTAAAGAACACAGATAGACTTCATGGAATTTCTAGTAACACAGTCAGCGATAGAGATGCACTATTCACTAGTGAGTTTTGGAGAAGTCTATAGAGAGCATTAGGTACCAAGCTTAAGATGAGTACAACATATCATCCACAGATAGATTGGTAGACTGAGAGAGTCAATAAGATGCTCGAATATTTATTGAGAGCTTGTGTACTACACTTTGGTGGATCTTGGGAAGATCACCTGCATTTGGTTGAGTTCTCTTATAATAATAGTTTTCAAACTAGTATACGAATGACGCCTTTTGAAGCTTTGTATGGGAGGCCATGAAAATCACCTGCATATTGGTTAGAGACTAGAGACAGATTAGTTTTAGGTCCAGATACGGTTAGAGAGGCGTTAGAGAAGATTGATTGATCCAAAATCGGATGAAGGAAGCTCAGTCTAGACTAAAAAGTTACACAGATAAAAGGTGTAAAGACCTAGAGTTCTCAGTTGGAGACAGAGTTTTTATTAAGATGTCACCCATGAAGGCGGTGATACGATTCGGAAAGTCAGAAAAGTTGGCACTGAAATATGTTGGTTCATTTCAAATTATAGAAAGGATTGAAAAGCTCACATATAGAGTAGAATTGCCGAGCAATATGGCAGCGTCCATGATGTTTTTCATGTGTCCCATCTTTGCAAGTATGTGCATGATCCAGAGATTACTATTCTTGCAACAGACTTGGATGAGTTGGTAGTAGAGCCTAATTTGACAATTGTAAGACAACCAGTTCAGGTTGTAGCGAGAAATGAGAAATGATTAAGGTCCAGGACAGTCAAGTTGGTGAAAGTTCAGTAGAGCGACAACGAGAAGGACTGTACTTGGGAGACAGAAGACTGAATTCGAGTTACCTATCCTGATTTGTTTTAAATGGTATGTCTATATTAGATTTATATAGATGGCCGCTAGTTAGATAAACTAGTATAGCTGTTAGGAGCGGTTATAGATGATTTCTATGATTAGTATTTAGTCCTTACTGAATTTCGAGAACGAAATTCTTTAAGGAGGAGAGTCTGTAACGCCCCTAATTTTAAATAACATTATTCAGGATATTTAATTAAATAATTAAATAGAATAATGAAAATGTTAAGTGATAAGGGGATTAAGATTTGAATAAATTTAAGTGGTCGTGCTTAAGTAATAAACTAAATGGGCATGAGAATGGATTATAAGTAAATTTCTACATAAGGGTATAATGGTAATAAGCTTTACCTAAACCCTTATCCTTATATATATATATATATATATATATATATATATTCTCTTTTTACCATTTCATTCCTATTGACTTTGTTTGAAAAGCAAATCAAAAACCTAAGTAAAAGAAGAATAGAGATGGCCACTAAAAAGAAAAGGAGAAGAGAAATTCAAAGGAAAAGAAAACGAATTAAAAAGGGGAATCAAACTCATCTCAATCCATTTTCCTTATCAAAGATTAAGATGAATAATAATTTCCATCTCTATTTGTTAAATATATGTTTCGGATTTAAGTTTAAATTCATATATATGATGTTTAATGATGATATGCTTGAGTTATGGTTTATTCAAATTTAAACATGATTGTTTAAATAATGGTTCATACGGTTTTAGATCAAAACCATGTGATATTAATGCTCAAATGCCATAGAAAAATTATATGTTATGCAAAACATGATTTTGGAGTTGGGTTTTAAATTTGATGATTTTCTAAGCTTTGGAAAGATTATTATGAATTTTTAAATGAAAATATAGCATGTTGGGTTTAATAATTTATTTCAGAAAATATATTGATAATTTGGATTTGAAATTTTGATACATTAGGTAACATGATCAAAGTAGATTTCTATGATTTTTAGGGATTTTTCTTAATGATTTGTTATACAAAATAAACTATTTTGAGAAAGGGATCAAAATGATTTACGTATAAATAAAGATGAAGGTTTTATTTGCAAAAGTTTAAATTTGATATGCATCCAAAATAAAAAGGCGGTTAGTTTTAAAATGCATGGGAAAACTAAAGGCAACTAATAAGAAATTTGCATGTACGCAGGTTAGTTTATGTAAGTTACTAGATTTATTATTTAACCTAGAAAAATAGGTTTCGACTCCATTCAGAGTACCTTTCGTCCCTTTTCTTTCACCGTCGATTATGTCGAAACCCTATTAAGCTATATTCAATACACAGGGTATTATCTAGGTGATACGTAGTGGATTGAAGAAAGGCGAAAGGTATGGAGTTGAAAGCATAGCTTCCGATGGGGTTGTTACCTCAGTTTGTTTTGAAAAGATAAATGTCTGCCTTTGCTTTACTAAGCTTTCGACTTAGTCGGTATGTATGTTTTTTTAAAGAAGTATATAATGGATTTGGTGTTGCCATGTTTGTTTTAAAAGAAAAGGAGGTTTTGAAGGAGTTCCTTTATTATAAATCAATGCTTTTAGAAGAAGGGGTTCTGACCTAGTCAAAGCCCTGTCGTCGATTCGTATGCCTTTCGAGCGTATTGAAATCATTTATATTGTCGTAAGGTATTGTTTATTTTAAAGCTATATTAAGCCACTTTCTAAATGCTTTCGAAAGGGTTATAGGTTTCAAAAGGGGTTTCGAAGCTATCCTTCGATTTCTAAATGTAGGCTTCCGATTCTGTCGAAAGAGATGGTATCGATGCCATCATAAATTCCCCAATATTTTTATATAATAATGTTTGGTTTTGAAAGAGATACTTTCATTTATGTTTACTTTGATCCAAATAATATTTTAAAAGATAAACCCAATGATGTTGAAAGGTGGACTTTCAATGCTTTAGTGAGAGATATTTCCAATGGTTTAGAAGCTATGCTTCTAATAATTAATAAGTAACACTTTATTATAGTTAAAAGGTTTCGAAAGAAGGATATTAAAGTTTTTTAAAAGGCAGAAGCCTAATATTTTGAAAAGAGATATATGCTTCCGAAATAGGCTATCCAGTGAGATCGAAAGCAAGGTTTCGAAGGTTTTAAAAGTATAGTTTTACAAAAAATTAACCCGATCTTATTTAAAAGCAAAACCATGGAATATTAATAAACAAAATATTTGAAATGAAACTTATGAAGAAGTCTAAATGGGTTAAAGAAGTGAACCAACTTCTATTGTTTTCTTCTTCAAATATGTATATATTCACTTTACAATGAATCCAAAAACTATACTTTGAAAAAGGGTAGAATAACCAGTTAGGTTGACCAAGTGGTAAATAAACAAAAGATATTGGCAGGAGTCAATAGGTTCAAAGTAAGCCCATAAAAAATGTGTAAGGGAAAAGATATTGGCAGTGACCAATATGTTCATAGTTAGCTCATGAAAACTATGTATAATTAAAGATGTCGGTTAGACAGGTTTAGTAAGCCCATAAAAACTATATCCGGATAACAAAAATGAAATACTGATAGATAGTCAATAGATTTCTATTTATCCCATGAAAACTAGGGTACAAGAAAGATATTGACTGTTAGTCAATAAGTTCCTAGTCAGCCCATGAAAACTAGGATAAAAGAAATGATATTGAAGTTACTAATAGGTTCATAGTAATCCCATGAAAACTATATAATTAGACAGGGAGTCCTTAAAATTTTAACAGGTTATTAGTTAGCCAATGAAAACAATTTAAAGAAGTTGTTTCTCACCATATCGCTTAGGCCCAAAGCCCATAAGATCAAATCCGCTATCCACTCTATAGTGTTCTTCCCCAATGCTTCAATTCACTTCCAGATAACTGAACTTCAACGGTGCACGTATACGCGTGCATATGCACGCGCCATTCGAACGGATAATTTCTAACCCGATCTCACCCACCAACTTTTCAGCTCCGTCTCATCGCATTGCACCTTCGCCATAATCTCTGGTCTCCCTCCATCGAATTCTGATCGACTCCCAGGTATAAAATGTGCAACATTCCTGAACAAGACGCGGCACTTTTTATCGACGAATTCCACCAAACTTCAACGCAACGAAGCCCTCTCCTTCGTGAACCCAACGCCGAGCTCTGATTCTCCTATCGACCCTCCAAGCTCCGACAACCATCAACCCTAGTTTCGACTACCCATGATCATGGTCGTGGAATCATGCCAAAATCTCCGCAAAAATGCCACGTCTCGATACGAACCCGACAGTGCTAGCGCCGTCGAACGTTTCAAAGTGGATTGAGGGAAATCCTTTTTTGAAGTTTATGAACAATATTTCCTCCTTGCAAATTTTTTAGGATAACTCGAGCGACACTCGGCGAAATCGAGTGCGGTCAATTTTTAAAAATCTTATGGATCAATAAAACAACTTTATAGTTGGACGTCGTAACTAAAAGCTAGTGGTTTGGGAGTTTTTTATTTTTGAATGGAAGATGGTGGAGATTACATAAGTTTTTCTTCGTACAGAGGAAAAGAACTGAGGCGAAGATGATCATAAGAACACACACACACACATATACACATATATATATACATATACATATACATATATATACACACATATACATATGTGTGTGTGTGCGCGCGCGCCAAGCACCCTTACCCGTACACCAATCAACTCAAGACTCACATCCAAGGGAACAATGGCGGCTCGGGCAACATGAAAGTGGCCGAGAAGACAAAGAGGACAACAGAGTACAAGGCCAAGGGACGGGATGGTGGCGAAGAGGGAAAAACATTGTACTGTGCATATTTATTTTGTTTTTAGTTTAAATTCCGGCACCTTACCACACCGGATTGCATTCGATTATGAGCCGTAATTGACAGAGAATAAAATGTGATCGTGTATAACAATATTGCACGATCACAACACAAAAATAAAATATACAAGTTATTAAATTCTATGAAGCCTCATAATGTCAACGTTTGCCATAAAATACTTCAAACGAGAATTTTTTTTTATTTTCCAAATTAAAAATTATGAAAAAATTCTAAAAATTAAATTGAAATTACGTCATCAAAAATCAAGTTTAAATTGAAACATAGATTTTATTATAATTTAATTCAAATCTGAATATTTAAACAAATTAAATATTCCAATTCGAAGACCCAAAAATATCGGTCGTTACACAAGGTGATTCCTCGCATTTCAGATATTTGAAGTGAATGGGTTCCTACTCACGTCCTCCAGGCTTTGATTTGAGGTTCCACCTCTAATCATCTTTTGTACCAACTTACCTAGTCGGTTTTCACCATCCAATGAAGGCCTCCATCTAAAAGCATTACTTTGTCCCATGTTCCTGTAGGGAAATTATGACACATACTCTGGCACATATTCCTTTGGTTGCACATTAGCGTTCTAATATACAACTCTGGTTTCATTCTATCCTCTGTTCCTACAAGGAAGTACTGTCACATATCCCTCCGGTTGTTGTGCATTTACATTTTGATATGCGTTTCTAGCTCCAACGTTGTCCATTCACAAAATTCCAGCAGTCACACCAATGTTGTCCTCAAGTATCAGTTGTTCTATTGATGGGGGCATTGCTTCAACTTTCTCCGCTCTATGGCTACAACTCCTTCACTAATTTCTAGCACTTTATTATAAATCCCAGCACTTCTAGTTATTCCATGTTGTCCAATCCTTTGGAAAAGTCCTTATAATATCTTCTGTTTTCTAGTCAACTTTCCATCATATATTTCCTTCATCTCTACCATGGTCACGTAAAAGGATTGGTGAGAATTTGGGAACACCTCCTGGCTGCCCTCAGGCTTTGGTTGACTTGCTTTGGTTTTAGATCTAGTATTAGGCTTTTTTATTTTATTCAAATCTCATATTCAAGCTTCCAGATTTCTCTTTGTTCTCAATGAAAGCACCAAACTTTTAACTTAAAAAATGAATCAACACCCAAAAATCGGATGAAAGAACTAGTTCAGATAAAAGTAAAAGAAAACAAGAGAATAAATAAGAATATACATGATTTTTTATTATGGTTTGGCGTTTGCGTCTACTTTAATCAAGTTTTATTATTGGTTGCTAGTTGTTATCTTGTCAGATTACAGCTAGGATTTCCTTAGACCTAATTTACAATGAATTTGAATAAGTTTGGAAAAGATAAGAAATAAAGAAGGTGTTGGTGAAGCTTCAAGTCTAAGATTATTATTGGAGTTTCGACAGAGAGAAGATCCTTTTCTGCTAGCAGGTTGGTTGATATTTATAGAGAAATTGGGTAGCATTGAGTCAGAGGCCTAATAGCAATGAAGCCCAGGAGATAACATGAAATCGCACCGGAAGACCCAAGCCATCCCGAGTCAAATCCTTAACTCAAGACGAGTTAAGATGCTTTAGCCTAATCATAGTGAAATTTTTCGAAGTCCTTCTTTTGCCTTTTCTAAGTACTCTCGCCAAATTTCAAGTCATGTCGTCTCCATCTCGATGTTCTCCTTAACTCAGAAAGAACTAAAGACTTAGCCAATTTCCCAACCTGCTGTTATAAGGCCTTAAATTGGGACGAGTTAAGGACTTAGCTAATTTTCCACCCAAACTTTTTGAGCTCACTTTTCTAGTCTCTCTAAGTGTGCCTTCCAATTTTCAAGCCATTTCGTCCTTGTTCGAATCTTCTAAGTCCAGTTGAAATCTGCTTTGCTAAAAAACGGGTTAATACATAGCAAAATAACAAAATCCCCTAAATTAGTGTATGAATATACTATATATACCCAGCTTTTAGAAATTGATGCAAGCTTTAAACTTAATAATCAAAATCCTAAGAAGTTTTCCTAGTACCAAATTTTAAGATGATAACGACGGATTATATTGCCTTAATCAAGTTAAGTAAATATAAAAATCCAATTAAATTACCTCTACAGTAAGAAGGTATTTTAGTTAGTAAGCCCCTAATAATGATAATATGTTGCATTATTTTTTATGTACTTCTGATCACCATATTCACTCTTTCACTTAGTTATATATAACCTTACATTTCATCTTTTCTTAGCACTAGATCTTACGTACTTCTCAAAAATTTCAAACCTTAAACCTTAAAAAAAGAAATCTTTTTTCCAATAGATCATGGAAGATGAAAACTATTGGATAATCATAATTGTGATGATCAAAATGTGGTTGTTTTCCTTTTTATATTTTGGAGTTTATTTTTTTCAAAAAATCAACCATACGGTTACAAACCATTGGAAAAATAAAAATAACGTCTATAGATATCCATTTGAGACGACAAAATAAAAAAAACTATGGATTCTCACATCTAGTGTTAATGAAATCAATGAAACGAAAGGTATCTTGGTATCAGATTACAAAAAGTTGAACAAATAGGAAAGTATCTATAGAATAAAATAACGTAACATGAGTCATACAGAAACGAAGCAAGTTTCTCTATGTTGAATATAAGAAGACAAATTTCAGAAGATTCACATGAAAAAATTCACGATTAAACAACAAGAGTGGGTTCGGGGGAGAAATACCATATTCAAGTGTGTGGCGACATGTTAGTGACATGGTCCACATAAATGCTCTAGCTGAACCAACTGTTAAAGTCTACCATTGACGTCTCACACATCTAACGTCAATAGTAGATTTTCAATGATCATTTTCAAACGGTAAAAAAACCAATTATAAAACTTTATTCTCTTCTTCTTCATCACCATCAACAAATGCAATTCCGAAAATTTCAACGTTTCCCGTCCCTTTTTTTTATTTTTTTGGCTGGAATATCGCATAAAAACGCTCGCAAAAGTCTCAAATTTTAGTTAGACAGCGGCACAGTTGAATTTTTAAGTTGCACGATCGATACATATCAAGCAATTATATTGAATAAAAAACATGTTTATAGGAGAATTATAACGATGCTACATAATGTTTTGACGACTATCCCGAGTGAAGTATTGTTATTCAATGATCAAGTTCACTATAAATACGAAAGATTTCAAAAACAATGGTCTTGATTACAAAATTTGTGCAATAAAATAGGCTTTGAATGGTGTTTAGTAACTGGAAATGGTTAGTGATAGCAAGCAATGGTAGATCAATAGTGTGAAGGTAATTTTTTTATTGTATTTATGTTTCTTACCTACGAGTTTTAGTAGTAAGTTATGTTCTCTCTCTTTTTTTTTAGGAGTTCGGGCCTCAATTCTGAAGTATAGGAAACAACCGATAGCCAATACGGAGCCTCTGTAGATTATATTCGAGGATATTATTGCAACTGGAGAGTGTCCTTTCAGGCCCAACGTTATAGACGAACAAGTCCAGACACATCATTCTCCGACTCTAGAACAAACTGCCGATACAAGATCAAAATACGTTTTCGTTTAAGAGTTGAACTTGATCATATTATGTACTTTAGCAAAATTTGTGCATGCTCTGGTTTAAATTATTTAAGTATTGACAGTGGATAAAGTTCACATAGAGAGTCAATACAACCGTGTTGTCCGTTTTTAATAATTTGACCAAGGATAAAATTAATTTATGATCTATTATATACAAAATAAAATTAATACAAAATTTGTTACTTTAAATGAATAGTCTTTCCATCTTAAAAGGAACAATTTATTCTGTAACTTACTGGATGTGAAACTTGTTAAAACAAGAAAGAAGTTGACGAGTATGGAAAAAAAAACCAGGGTCTTATAAAGATGGAAAAAAGAAATAGCATAAACCAAAGATGACTTGTTATTAATCGTTGTTTACCGAGCATCGTTTTAAGATACATTGTTATTAATCAAAGATGTGTGGTATTTTATCTAAAACGATTGAATTTCATATGATTTTGTGTTTCAGAAATAAGAGATGACAAGCAGAAGCTCAATTGTATTCAAACTTGAATAATACAATTTTTGGTACATGCATTCTGTATTTATATGGTTACAATTTACAAATGAAACGTATAACGTAAATGGGATTAGGTCTGATGCACAGCCCATAACCACATTATTACAACATATTAGCATATATCAGAGAAAACCAGAAGTTGGATGAGTAACCCTATCTCATTTGTATCCTTTATTTTCCCCTTTCAAATAGATCTAGGGTTTTGCCAATCAAAAACTCTTTCATCCAATGAGAGAAAAATGCGAAAATCACCTCAAATCTCTTGAGATCTGATGCTTGCTTATGCTATAACGCTCTGATTTGAGGGCGAGTTGAAAAAATTGCAAGTTGAGGTTCTTAGCAGCGATGAAAAAGTGAGAATCAACATAGATCTGTAATGAGATAAACAAATCTAGGACTTTAACACTTCCAGTAGTTCGCATAAGGCATAACAATGGTTTATGATTGATGTTGAAGTTCCTCGACTTTCAAATCCTTTCTGAATCTCGTGAGGTTTGGTGCTGATAGCGGCTTTGTAGAATATTAGCACGCTGGTAAGTAGCAGGTATGTGATTAACACCGAGATTCTCTTTTTAACACTTGTTCACTTATAAAATACAAGTCGATTTCTATATGCTTGGTCCTTGAATGAAGTATAGGATTAGCAACTAGGGATACAATACATAAGTTATCACACCATAACACTGACTTGCTATTTGAATTGATCTGTAGTTCTCTGAGTAATAATTGTAACCATATAATTTCTGTTGTGGCACTGACACATTTCTGTACCCGGCCTCTGTACTTGATCTGGATACAATAAATTGCTTTTTAGAGCTTCAGGAAATAGGGTTATCATTAAGATAGATACAGTACCCAGTAATAATCTACGGTTATCTCAGTCTGTAGCCCAATCAGTATCAGCAAAACCATCGAGATTAAGAGTTTTTCCTTCTCTAATTGCCAGTCCATAGTTTAGTGTACCCTTTAAATATCTCAGAATCCTTTTAACTGCCTTCCAATGTTCACTAAGAGGTTGATGCATAAATTGACTCACTTTATTTACACTGTATGAGATCTTTTGCCTTCTGATTGTTATATATTATAATGCCCCTATTATGCTTCTGTATTATTTTTTATTGCTAATTGGTTCACCTCTATATCTGGACAGCTTTAGATTGCTTGTCATTGGAGTAGGCAGTGGCTTTGCTAAATTCATTTTTGCCTTTCACAAGATCTCAATAATATATTTTTCTAACTTAGTTATAATGTTGAATATGACAATCTCTTTACTTCAATGCCTAAAAAATAGTTTAAACCACCCATATCTTTAATTGAGAAGGTCTTGTTAAGATACTGTATAATGCTGTTGATTTCCTTGCTATTGTTCTCAGTAATTACAAAATCATCCACATATACAAGAATGTATGTTGTTTCATCCTTGTTGTGTTTTATAAATAAGAACTGTCTGATTTTGTTGGTTGATACTGCAATCTCATGAGTTTTGCTTTCAGTTTGTCAAACCATACCCTTGGAACTGTCAACCAATAGTTTGGTTTGTTTAATTTGCATACATGATTATTTGATTGCTTATATCCCTGTGCTTAAACCATATAAACTTCTTCCTAGATTTCTCCATTAAGAAATGCATTGTTAACATCCAATTTTCTAATATTCCACTGCTTATGTAATGCAGTAGTAAGAATAACTCTTATAGTTGCTGGTTTTACCACTGGTGAAAATATTTCATTGAAATCAAAACAATACTGTTGTGTGTACCCCTTAGCAACAGGACTGGCCTTGTATTTTGATATTGTTCCATCAGGATTCTTGTTTAACTTGTATGTCCATTTGCATCTAATAGCATTTTTGTTCTTAGGAAAAGTGACAAGTTCCCATGTTTTACTTTTGACGAGGGCATTGTATTCCTTATCCGTTGCAGTCTTCCATTTTTCATCAAGTATGGCTTGTTCAAAGTTTTCTGGTTTAATATTGTCCAAAACAGTTGTATATGCTTTTGGTTTAAATATTCCACTCTTTGATCTTGTTGTCACGTGATGTCCAGCTTGACTTTGCCTGACTTGAGTATGAGATGTTGTAGTAGTTTCTTGTTCATTATGTGTACTTTATGCTTGATTATCACTTTGTTCATGCTGACTTCTTTGCCCTATGCTTTGAATGCTCTGAGGAGTGCAAGTGATGTGCTCTGGCATATCAGTTCTCTCGTGATCTGGTACGTCTAGAGTTACATTTTTCCCTTTGTTCCATGTCATTTGAATAGACTAGTATGGCTGGAATACATACTGTTGGATTGTATACTTTCAAAGTTGGTATTTTCTTGTCATCTGCAAAAGAAAAAAAAATCATTAAAAATTACGTGTCTGGAAATGAAAACTTTACCTTTGCTATCAAGACATTTGTAGCCTTTTTGCTTGCTTTCATATCCCAAGAATCTGCATGGAGATGATCTAAAATCGAGTTTATGTGTATTATATGGTCATAAAGACACCCAAATACTTTAGACTTTGATAATCCGACTTTATTCTGCACATAATTTCAATTGGGCTTTTAGGATTTAAAACTTTTGTGGGAAATTTGTTAATGAGATATACAGCTGTATTAAAAGCATTAGGCCAAAATTTCAGTGGTGAGGAAGCCTAGGCTAATAATGTAAGTCCAGCCTCTACAATATGCCTATGATTCCTTTCCACTAAACCATTTTACTTAGAATTATAAGGCATGTGGTTCTGTGTATAATCCCCTTTTTCTGAAAATACAAATTGAGAGATTTGTACTCAGATCCTCCATCTGTTTGGATTGTTTTTACCATACGGTTTGTCTAATTTTCTGCTTGAGTGATAAATTGTATCACTGCATTGTATGCTTCTGACTTTTCCCTGAGAAAGTATATCCAGGTAAATCAAGAATAAGCATTAATAAAAGAATTATAGCATTTGAAACCATGGTCAGAATTGATTGGAGCTGGACCCCACGAATCTGATGCTATTGGCTCAAGTGGTCTGTGAAAAACTGTAGACGAGTTAGTAAAAACAAGTTTATGACATTTACCTAACTGATAGTAAGTACATATATAAGGTAAAGATATATAAGGAAATATTATTATTTATTAGAACCTTCTTTACAATTTTCCCACTTAGATGACCAAGTTTATAATGCCATACATTAAAAATATTATATTCTCTATATTTTGCATTACATTCAGTAAGATTGCATAAATTTCTTGAGTTTTCTTGCTGCTTGTAATTTGATAGATTGAATTTGTACAGACCTTTTTGCACTTCACCATGCAAAAGAATATTTTTAGTTAGTAAATCTCTAACTAAACAAGTTCTAGGATAAAACTTGCGACGACCCGACTTCCTATCTCCAGGAAATCGCGTTGCCGATGAAGAAAGAAAGGGATAGAAGAAGAAAAGAAAGAGAAAGAAGAACACAACAACAACAGATAACTCACAGCGGAACGAATAAATATAATATATCACATAGAATATTACATAGTATCAGAGTACATCAGAGTTACACATCTTATACAACACATATTAGACAGTTATATACATCTGTCTAATTCATACAACTCAAGTATACAAGACACAGATACAACATACACAGCGGAAACATAATATCTACACGTGGAAGCCTCCTGCTCCATAACTCCTCCAGAATTCGTCAAGCTAACCTGAATCACTTGACTACTCATATATAATATGAGTACCCAAGAGTTTAATAAAACAGAAAATAAACACTCGGGTCAGACAGGGGTCTGGTGTGAGTAAACGGTTTAAAATTGCTTAACTTTAGAAAACCTTTGAAAGAAAAGGTATCACGTAAGACTTCCCACACATAAACATGGAAAAGTTTTTACCTTACGCTAACCAAAACATTTGATAAGAAATTCTGTGATATTATAATAGTGTCTAGGGTTTTCAAGTAAATAAGAAATAGCCGAAATTGTTACATTCATTAAATTCCAGCTACTAGCCACAAAAGTGGGTAATACAATCAAAACCGTAGGGTCTCGTAGGGAAAATTGGTTTCCATCAATGGCAGGGCTACTGGGGTACCGCCCGTCACAGTACGTGGCCTAGATCAACGTACCGAGGATTACTCCCTTCATCCCCTGCTACACAAGGCCGGACCCATTCCTTACTGAATAGTTCCGAACAAGACCACCCCGTGGTTGGCGCGACCAACCACCCACACAGCCGAATAATAAGGGACTTCTAGACAGGGGTAAATCTCACTCTCAAGTGGGGGCTACCCACGAAGCCTTGGCGCACCTCCCCTGTTTTAGCCATTCCCGGTTGATGAGGCTTGAGGCTGCGATTACCTTAATAGAACATATCACTTAGAATGCTCATCGCCCGCCTGACGATGTGTTGAAAGCATTCGATCCATACAAGTTCGTTCCGGGTTCGAACGAAACCGAAGGCACTATCTCGTTGCACTCATTATTGGAATCACCCTCAGAGCCAACGACCATAGCCCTTGCACTCTGATTCGCCATCTCGAATCTATAAGCACTATTCCGTCAAACTCATTACGGAATCACCCACAGAGTTATACTGACGTATAGCCCTTACACCTCGAGTCTTCACTCGCTCCACTTGGATAAACGACCTAACGTTTAATTGGAATCGGTGTGGTTTTCGGAATTCCAAATATGGAAACCCGATCCCGGTCTCACCGAAACCAAACGCCATTTTAATGTCCAAGTTGTACTTAAGGGTTTAAACAGTTTAAACTTATATACAGGATGATATAATAAACAGATAGATGAATAATATTATCACAACAGATAATCATATCAAACATTCATCTCATAAACAGCATATCACATAACAGATATATCCAAATCATCCAATATCATTCAATCACTCAATATCAATCAACATTCAATATCAACCAATCATCCAATATCAATCAATATCCAAAGCAGAATTGATTAACTCCAAATCAATTTAATTATCCTTTAATTAAATTAATTACTATCCTTTAATTACTTGGATTATCTAAATCCTGCTCATTGATTTATTTCAAATCAAATTCATTAATCATTTCTTAATGATCTTCTTTAATTAATCTTTCCTGATTAATTATCTTTAATTACATTCAAGTAATTATCCTCAATCATATTCAGTAATTAACCTTTAATTACTATCATTAATTACAATAATTAATGATCCTTCATTAATTAATTATCTATAATTAATTACATTAGAGCTTAATTAATTACAATTAATTAATCACATTTTAATTAATTACTTTTATTAATCACCTTGATTAAATTCATTAATTACATTAACTAATGATCTTTATTAATTAATTAACCTTTAATTAATTAAATAATTAACTTATAATTAATCATCTTATTAATCTTTAAACAGTAATTAACAATTTGTAATTACTTAAATTAATTAATTAACTTCTAAATTAATTAACTCTAAATCAATTATATTAATCCTTAATTGATTAATCCATTTAATTAATCTTTAATTACTTCATTAAGTAATTATTATTCAATTTAATTAACAATTAATCCTTAATTAATTACTTAATTAATTAATTACATTTTAATTAATTACCTTTAGTAATTAATCTTAACTTAATCACATTCATTAATTAATTACATTAATTAATTAACTAAAATAAATTAAGTAATTAATTCTTAATTACTTACATAATTAATTATCTTTAATTACTTCTATTAATAAAATTTACTTAACAATAATTAATTTCAACATTGAATAATTCTTAATTCATTCACAAATTAATTACTTCATAATTAATTAACTTTGAAACAATTAAGTCAATCAATTCCATAATTGATAACATTGAGTGATCCCATTAATCACTTCCAATAAATTACTCACATGAGTAATTCCCCTAATTAATTAACATTCTAATTACATCCAAGATTTGACCATTTATTTCTTCATTAAGTAATTACACTTAATTAATCCATAATTAAGTGAATATTTAAAATTAATAAATAATTAACTAATTATTTAAAATTAATTAAACAATTAATTAATTAATTTCTTATATTTCAAAATTCTTAATTATTTAAGAAAACATTAATCTTAATTAATATCTTACCTATTAACAAATTATATTTATTAAGAATTCTTATATTAATAACAAAGATAAATAAATCCTATTTATCTTCATAATTGAATTATTTGAATTAATCAAATTTTTAATAACTTAAAATCAACTTATTCTATTTGGATTTCAAAAATCAAATCAATAACCTCATTTGAAAATAAGAGATTTAGAAATAAATTTCAAAATTCAAAAACACTTTAACACCTAATTTAATCTTATTTACTTCCCGAATAATTTGAATTCGATTTCTAAAACATTATTTTGAAAATTTACTTAAACTTGGATTTAATAATTCAAATTCAAAACACTTGTTTACAATTATTGATGCTTGCTTACTTTCAATTGTTCGAACCCGAGTTACTTTGCATTTGTCTTCAATTTGTTCAGTACAAGTTTATAGCTTAACAATCCTTATCTTCCACACTACAGTACTTACACAAAACACTACGCCCTATAACCCAAGAACGAACCCAGGCAACTCGCATCAAACCCCAATGCAACCTGACCCCTATCTCCTTCGAGTCGCCCCTGGCAAAAACACGAGTAACACGCGACAGCATCTCCGGTACAAACTCATCTTTCCCAAACCAAACTTCACCAGTACACGATCGTGCATGGTGCACGTGCACCTCTGCCGCCGACCACCTACGACCATTACGACCAACGTCCATCATCGCTTCCTCACTCGCGAGCCTAAATCCACACCCAGAATTGAAAATGATCGATCGAATCAAAATTCAACCCACTAACCCAAAACTACAGAAACCACTCGAACCCCACATCCCATCGCCGCCGACCATCTCATCACCTTTGAACCCCGCCCTCTTCACCAACAAACGCCAAGACCTCAATCTCCAACATCCTCGAACACGATCGAGCTCGAACGCATACCAAAGTCGCAATAATTTCCCAAAGTCAGACCAAACAAGAACAAACTAAAACCCTAGTTCTATCAAATTCGATCAATATACTCATTTGAAAAATTATTTTGTATTTTTCCCAATATCCCCTACATCTAAGTGAGCTTCAACCAAAAATCAAGCTTCAATCGATGTGCCGATCACTGGTAATACTCAAAACCCCCAAAATCACATAAACCCACATTTCTCAAAATTTGTCAAACTAAAAATCATGAAATTGGTATTAAAAATCATGATTTCTAATTACTAATTCATTCATGTAATCAAGATCAACAAACAAGATTTTAATTTTTTTCAAGTATAACAGTATTTTACTGTAAATTTAAATTCCGAGAAACTTCTTCAATTTAAAATCTTAAAATTATTTTTAAATGATATACTATGTTGTTACAAACAACTTCCGTTTATAAATCACAGGTTAATATGGATTGAATCTGGAGATTTTTGAAATTATAGCAAAACCAATCCAGTTACTAACAGGAACAGATAGTCAATATATATACATGCATACCCAAACCTGTTCAACAGCATATTTATATTCATTCAGATAAATATCAAACAGAAGAACTTTAATTCAACCAATATTATCAAATGCATTGTATTCAAAACAAGATTCAAACTGTTTTTAAGATAGTTTACTCACCTCATATACCATATGCAGAGCAGATTTTAAGTTCCAGGTTCTTGAACTTTAATTTGAAAAGCTTTTAATCTTGCATGCCTACAGATTTGCTATTGATTATGCTTGCAGATTGAACTTGATCCCAAATTTGAATTACAGGTTGACCTTAATGCATGTTTCCAATTGCAGGTTGGTTTAAATTTGCAGATTTTATCTTGAAATGCAGGTTGATCTCCTTTTAGTTGCAGATTTGTAAATTGTTGTTACAGCTTTTAATTTGCATGTTGAAGATTGAACCAATGCATGCATACAAACTTTTGATTTAAAGAGTTGAAGCTTGCTGCTGCCCTTCATTTCAGATTGCAGTTGTATCTTTGATTTAATTGCAGGTTGAAGTTTTTCTTTTGCATGCAGATCTTCAATTGCATGTTTAAGTTGCAGATTGAAGATAAATTGCAGAGTGGAGTTGAAGATCATTTGCATTTTCAGGTTTTGATTTTGCAGATTGATTTTAGATTTCAGGTGGCCATTAATTTTTAGTTAAGAAGTGTAAACAAGAAAAAGAAATGTTTGAGAAAAATTGGTTTTCTTCTTTAGTCATTTGTTAAAATTAAAATAAGTATTTGCCACATGTCTCCAATTTGAACAAATGTCTCTTAATATGCTTAATCTTCTCACATGTGTTAAAACCTATGCAAAATTGCTTTTAAAACCTTATAAAAATAACAATTACATCTTATATCTATGTAATATGGATATTTGTATTTATGAAATGTCTTTATGTTAATAAACTTTGAATTTTAAATAATTATACAAGTATAAAATCTTTAAACATGTATCTTATTAGCATTTTAAAAGAAAGTAAAACAAAATGTTTAAATCCTTTTAATCCTATCATATTGAAACAAACCATTATCTTATATTTTTAAAACAATTGAATTAAACTTTAAATTATCTTTTGAAAAATATTATGTTTAAAACAAAGCTTTCAATTACAATATTCATTCATATATAAATTATCAATAGATTAAAAATAAATTTCAAAACAATATCAAAGTATAACATATACATACATATATGTTACAATTTAAAAATTTATCTTTAATTTAAACAGAAGATATCTTATTCACAATATATATCAAATGTATATATTATAAATAGAATAAAAATTTTAATTAGCTTTGAAAAATAAATCTTATCAAATATTGCCAGATTAAAATTTATTAACTTTTAAAAGATTACATTAGCCAATTTTAAATTAAAATTACAATGAAAATTATCAATCCAATTAAATTATTAACACAGATTATTAAATTGTTATTGCCCAAAATTCCGGGTCGTTACAATCCTCCCCCCTTAAAAGAATTTCGTCCCCGAAATTTAAAACAAAGGTAATTTAATAACCCTTAAAAGATTTTAATTTAAAACAGCAAAGCATTCCTATCAACCAATTACTAACAACCATAACAATCAATCAAACAAACAATTCTAACTAATTATCCTGACACAAATCAGAATAAATTCTACTAATACTATCTCGAGTTTCCCAAGTATAAAACACCGGGATACTCGCTCTACGGAAACTAAACTAACAAACTACATCACCAATATCCAGAGCTCCTCTCTTCTCTAGATCCATCAATCTGAATAGAACATCAGACTATTCTCAAATCCAGCTTAACATCCAACTCCAACTGAACTACAGATTCAACAACCAATGATGAATCATACACGTACTCCCTCAGAGATACGTGACATACAATGAATTCCAGCTATCCAAACTGGCAATCCAATCTTATCCAATCATACTGCTTTCTTAACCAGAGAAATCTCAACAACAACGAAGTCTCCAACTTCGAATTCCAAACTCCTTATCTCATATCTGTATATCCCAACAGACAATCCTGAGCTGCCAATTCTCCTCATGATCAGCTCAACCAATGCTGATACTTCCAGAAACAACTAGACCAAAACAAACCAGCTTCTGGATCCTATCCAACAGAAAAGCTTTCCAAAACCCGTCGAAATCCAGAACATAAACTCCACTCCAAAGCAATAGCAAACAGAACTTGCTTACTTCCTTATACAGCTGCTACCTCGCTTCCGCTGCACCACTCTGATTCTGAAATAAATGAGAATACTATTGATGAACACGAATACAAACTTATCCAATATATCCGGGAAACTTTGTTCATCAAATCCATAAAAAATCTGAGTGACACATTCGTCTCAGTCACACAACCTTATACCAGAATCCAACTCAAAAACTGGATCTGACCAATCCAAATTCCAAAAATTTTCCGAGCTGCTACACCAACTCTTTACTTCTCCAAGAACCATCCTACTACCAAGCTAACTACCCAAATCGCTTCTGGAACCAAACAAAATGGAACTCAATTCCAGATACAGACAAACTTCTGATTACATCAGTAGCTCCTACTTCCACATGAGAATCTTCAGCCTCAAACAAAAGATAATCCAAGAAAAATTCCCAAATTAATCGCAAGTCACTTTTGCGATCCTACCTAGTTCGAATTCCAAAGAAACTGTCCCCACTTACCAATTAGAACAGTCTTTAACTTTTCCAAACAAGGTTCACCCTCAAGAAACATTCACCATCTGCTCGGACTGCTAAAAGAAGAAGCACAAAAGATTCTTGAACAAAAGGAGAACAAAACACATTGCAGCTTCCAAACTCTATCTCGATGATACTGCAAAGCTAAAAGACCTTCTCGTCAGCACACCGAATACTTCGAGTTGCACTGCTACCATAGCTAACCAAAAACATCTGATCCAAAGGCTTCTCAACTCCAAAACCTTCAACAAACCACACAACAGACCTTTGAGATGGCAGACATCCCAAAAGAAACTCGGGCTCCAAACCAAGCATCAACATCTCGCTTTCCTTAAGAAATAAAAAATGAGACCATGCCGAAGCGAAACAACTCATAGGCCTTAGTCTCATATCCCAAAACAGCCAACTTCCTTGCTAAAGATCCAGACAACTTCTATACAGATGAGTCTTCCCTATGGTAGGTAAAGACTGTTCCTCAACTACTTCTAAAACTGCCTCGAGAGAAAACATCTTCAAAAAAATATCCAAGAATACTGTATCTCACTTCGCAGTTATCAAGATATAATCATTTACTTCTGCACTTCCGACAGATCCAAACTTCAAGGATAGACTCCGAATCCTTTTAAAAGATTTCCTTCGGATATCTGATAAATCCTTACTCCAAACTACACACCTTACTCGAGACGGTATTAGGCCTACAGTCTCGACAAAAACTTCCAACCTCAAACATATGGAACCTCTTCCATCAGTGGTAGTCGTGTTACACACATACCACTACTCCATCTATCTCTAAAACTTATGTTGGAAAATCCGAACAGATAACCCAACAGATTAGGTAGATATAGATATATAAATATAGTTATATATAAAAATTACAAGTACGCTCTCTCAAGAAGACACTACTACAGAGCTTAGGCATTCGCTCAACCTAACGCTCCCTAAAGAAAGACACTCTTCAGAGCCTAGGTATTCACTCAACCTACTGCTCTGATACCAAGTGCGACGACCCGACTTCCTATCTCCAGGAAATCGCGTTGCCGATGAAGAAAGAAAGGGATAGAAGAAGAAAAGAAAGAGAAAGAAGAACACAACAACAACAGATAACTCACAGCGGAACGAATAAATATAATATATCACATAGAATATTACATAGTATCAGAGTACATCAGAGTTACACATCTTATACAACACATATTAGACAGTTATATACATCTGTCTAATTCATACAACTCAAGTATACAAGACACAGATACAACATACACAGCGGAAACATAATATCTACACGTGGAAGCCTCCTGCTCCATAACTCCTCCAGAATTCGTCAAGCTAACCTGAATCACTTGACTACTCATATATAATATGAGTACCCAAGAGTTTAATAAAACAGAAAATAAACACTCGGGTCAGACAGGGGTCTGGTGTGAGTAAACGGTTTAAAATTGCTTAACTTTAGAAAACCTTTGAAAGAAAAGGTATCACGTAAGACTTCCCACACATAAACATGGAAAAGTTTTTACCTTACGCTAACCAAAACATTTGATAAGAAATTCTGTGATATTATAATAGTGTCTAGGGTTTTCAAGTAAATAAGAAATAGCCGAAATTGTTACATTCATTAAATTCCAGCTACTAGCCACAAAAGTGGGTAATACAATCAAAACCGTAGGGTCTCGTAGGGAAAATTGGTTTCCATCAATGGCAGGGCTACTGGGGTACCGCCCGTCACAGTACGTGGCCTAGATCAACGTACCGAGGATTACTCCCTTCATCCCCTGCTACACAAGGCCGGACCCATTCCTTACTGAATAGTTCCGAACAAGACCACCCCGTGGTTGGCGCGACCAACCACCCACACAGCCGAATAATAAGGGACTTCTAGACAGGGGTAAATCTCACTCTCAAGTGGGGGCTACCCACGAAGCCTTGGCGCACCTCCCCTGTTTTAGCCATTCCCGGTTGATGAGGCTTGAGGCTGCGATTACCTTAATAGAACATATCACTTAGAATGCTCATCGCCCGCCTGACGATGTGTTGAAAGCATTCGATCCATACAAGTTCGTTCCGGGTTCGAACGAAACCGAAGGCACTATCTCGTTGCACTCATTATTGGAATCACCCTCAGAGCCAACGACCATAGCCCTTGCACTCTGATTCGCCATCTCGAATCTATAAGCACTATTCCGTCAAACTCATTACGGAATCACCCACAGAGTTATACTGACGTATAGCCCTTACACCTCGAGTCTTCACTCGCTCCACTTGGATAAACGACCTAACGTTTAATTGGAATCGGTGTGGTTTTCGGAATTCCAAATATGGAAACCCGATCCCGGTCTCACCGAAACCAAACGCCATTTTAATGTCCAAGTTGTACTTAAGGGTTTAAACAGTTTAAACTTATATACAGGATGATATAATAAACAGATAGATGAATAATATTATCACAACAGATAATCATATCAAACATTCATCTCATAAACAGCATATCACATAACAGATATATCCAAATCATCCAATATCATTCAATCACTCAATATCAATCAACATTCAATATCAACCAATCATCCAATATCAATCAATATCCAAAGCAGAATTGATTAACTCCAAATCAATTTAATTATCCTTTAATTAAATTAATTACTATCCTTTAATTACTTGGATTATCTAAATCCTGCTCATTGATTTATTTCAAATCAAATTCATTAATCATTTCTTAATGATCTTCTTTAATTAATCTTTCCTGATTAATTATCTTTAATTACATTCAAGTAATTATCCTCAATCATATTCAGTAATTAACCTTTAATTACTATCATTAATTACAATAATTAATGATCCTTCATTAATTAATTATCTATAATTAATTACATTAGAGCTTAATTAATTACAATTAATTAATCACATTTTAATTAATTACTTTTATTAATCACCTTGATTAAATTCATTAATTACATTAACTAATGATCTTTATTAATTAATTAACCTTTAATTAATTAAATAATTAACTTATAATTAATCATCTTATTAATCTTTAAACAGTAATTAACAATTTGTAATTACTTAAATTAATTAATTAACTTCTAAATTAATTAACTCTAAATCAATTATATTAATCCTTAATTGATTAATCCATTTAATTAATCTTTAATTACTTCATTAAGTAATTATTATTCAATTTAATTAACAATTAATCCTTAATTAATTACTTAATTAATTAATTACATTTTAATTAATTACCTTTAGTAATTAATCTTAACTTAATCACATTCATTAATTAATTACATTAATTAATTAACTAAAATAAATTAAGTAATTAATTCTTAATTACTTACATAATTAATTATCTTTAATTACTTCTATTAATAAAATTTACTTAACAATAATTAATTTCAACATTGAATAATTCTTAATTCATTCACAAATTAATTACTTCATAATTAATTAACTTTGAAACAATTAAGTCAATCAATTCCATAATTGATAACATTGAGTGATCCCATTAATCACTTCCAATAAATTACTCACATGAGTAATTCCCCTAATTAATTAACATTCTAATTACATCCAAGATTTGACCATTTATTTCTTCATTAAGTAATTACACTTAATTAATCCATAATTAAGTGAATATTTAAAATTAATAAATAATTAACTAATTATTTAAAATTAATTAAACAATTAATTAATTAATTTCTTATATTTCAAAATTCTTAATTATTTAAGAAAACATTAATCTTAATTAATATCTTACCTATTAACAAATTATATTTATTAAGAATTCTTATATTAATAACAAAGATAAATAAATCCTATTTATCTTCATAATTGAGTTATTTGAATTAATCAAATTTTTAATAACTTAAAATCAACTTATTCTATTTGGATTTCAAAAATCAAATCAATAACCTCATTTGAAAATAAGAGATTTAGAAATAAATTTCAAAATTCAAAAACACTTTAACACCTAATTTAATCTTATTTACTTCCCGAATAATTTGAACTCGATTTCTAAAACATTATTTTGAAAATTTACTTAAACTTGGATTTAATAATTCAAATTCAAAACACTTGTTTACAATTATTGATGCTTGCTTACTTTCAATTGTTCGAACCCGAGTTACTTTGCATTTGTCTTCAATTTGTTCAGTACAAGTTTATAGCTTAACAATCCTTATCTTCCACACTACAGTACTTACACAAAACACTACGCCCTATAACCCAAGAACGAACCCAGGCAACTCGCATCAAACCCCAATGCAACCTGACCCCTATCTCCTTCGAGTCGCCCCTGGCAAAAACACGAGTAACACGCGACAGCATCTCCGGTACAAACTCATCTTTCCCAAACCAAACTTCACCAGTACACGATCGTGCATGGTGCACGTGCACCTCTGCCGCCGACCACCTACGACCATTACGACCAACGTCCATCATCGCTTCCTCACTCGCGAGCCTAAATCCACACCCAGAATTGAAAATGATCGATCGAATCAAAATTCAACCCACTAACCCAAAACTACAGAAACCACTCGAACCCCACATCCCATCGCCGCCGACCATCTCATCACCTTTGAACCCCGCCCTCTTCACCAACAAACGCCAAGACCTCAATCTCCAACATCCTCGAACACGATCGAGCTCGAACGCATACCAAAGTCGCAATAATTTCCCAAAGTCAGACCAAACAAGAACAAACTAAAACCCTAGTTCTATCAAATTCGATCAATATACTCATTTGAAAAATTATTTTGTATTTTTCCCAATATCCCCTACATCTAAGTGAGCTTCAACCAAAAATCAAGCTTCAATCGATGTGCCGATCACTGGTAATACTCAAAACCCCCAAAATCACATAAACCCACATTTCTCAAAATTTGTCAAACTAAAAATCATGAAATTGGTATTAAAAATCATGATTTCTAATTACTAATTCATTCATGTAATCAAGATCAACAAACAAGATTTTAATTTTTTTCAAGTATAACAGTATTTTACTGTAAATTTAAATTCCGAGAAACTTCTTCAATTTAAAATCTTAAAATTATTTTTAAATGATATACTATGTTGTTACAAACAACTTCCGTTTATAAATCACAGGTTAATATGGATTGAATCTGGAGATTTTTGAAATTATAGCAAAACCAATCCAGTTACTAACAGGAACAGATAGTCAATATATATACATGCATACCCAAACCTGTTCAACAGCATATTTATATTCATTCAGATAAATATCAAACAGAAGAACTTTAATTCAACCAATATTATCAAATGCATTGTATTCAAAACAAGATTCAAACTGTTTTTAAGATAGTTTACTCACCTCATATACCATATGCAGAGCAGATTTTAAGTTCCAGGTTCTTGAACTTTAATTTGAAAAGCTTTTAATCTTGCATGCCTACAGATTTGCTATTGATTATGCTTGCAGATTGAACTTGATCCCAAATTTGAATTACAGGTTGACCTTAATGCATGTTTCCAATTGCAGGTTGGTTTAAATTTGCAGATTTTATCTTGAAATGCAGGTTGATCTCCTTTTAGTTGCAGATTTGTAAATTGTTGTTACAGCTTTTAATTTGCATGTTGAAGATTGAACCAATGCATGCATACAAACTTTTGATTTAAAGAGTTGAAGCTTGCTGCTGCCCTTCATTTCAGATTGCAGTTGTATCTTTGATTTAATTGCAGGTTGAAGTTTTTCTTTTGCATGCAGATCTTCAATTGCATGTTTAAGTTGCAGATTGAAGATAAATTGCAGAGTGGAGTTGAAGATCATTTGCATTTTCAGGTTTTGATTTTGCAGATTGATTTTAGATTTCAGGTGGCCATTAATTTTTAGTTAAGAAGTGTAAACAAGAAAAAGAAATGTTTGAGAAAAATTGGTTTTCTTCTTTAGTCATTTGTTAAAATTAAAATAAGTATTTGCCACATGTCTCCAATTTGAACAAATGTCTCTTAATATGCTTAATCTTCTCACATGTGTTAAAACCTATGCAAAATTGCTTTTAAAACCTTATAAAAATAACAATTACATCTTATATCTATGTAATATGGATATTTGTATTTATGAAATGTCTTTATGTTAATAAACTTTGAATTTTAAATAATTATACAAGTATAAAATCTTTAAACATGTATCTTATTAGCATTTTAAAAGAAAGTAAAACAAAATGTTTAAATCCTTTTAATCCTATCATATTGAAACAAACCATTATCTTATATTTTTAAAACAATTGAATTAAACTTTAAATTATCTTTTGAAAAATATTATGTTTAAAACAAAGCTTTCAATTACAATATTCATTCATATATAAATTATCAATAGATTAAAAATAAATTTCAAAACAATATCAAAGTATAACATATACATACATATATGTTACAATTTAAAAATTTATCTTTAATTTAAACAGAAGATATCTTATTCACAATATATATCAAATGTATATATTATAAATAGAATAAAAATTTTAATTAGCTTTGAAAAATAAATCTTATCAAATATTGCCAGATTAAAATTTATTAACTTTTAAAAGATTACATTAGCCAATTTTAAATTAAAATTACAATGAAAATTATCAATCCAATTAAATTATTAACACAGATTATTAAATTGTTATTGCCCAAAATTCCGGGTCGTTACAAAACTCAAAGTAAACTTTGTTATTAGTTGCAAATTGAGGGACACTAATAAGATTTTTTTTCTTATTTGCAGTACTCTAAGAAATTTTTTTAAACATAGACATCTATTTCCCTAAATAATACCATTTCCAGTGTGAGTAATATAAACCGACTCACCATTTTCCATGTATACTAATTTATTAACTTTTTACTCCTCGTTGCCTATGTTTCGGTTGTGAAATTGATAGTGATATGATTTATTGCACCTGAATTGAGGTATCGGTTCTCACTCATTATGTCTTCGGTTCTTGCTACCTCATCAGTCTCTAGACGATGTGCTTTGATAGTTCCTGAAGCACTTTTTGATTCTTTCTGCATTTGTGCTATGTTTGCACTTGAATTCATGTTTCTTTGAATTCCTGAACTCTGATTTTGTTGATTGTATTTTGTGTCAAATCTGAAATAGCATTTCATGGTTGTATGACCATTTCTACCACATATTTGACATTTCATTTTGTTGTTACTATTTCATCTGCCTCCTCTACTTCTTCCTTTGTAAGATTGGCCTCCTCTCTGGAAAGGTTGATTTATTTTGTTACTTGTTTCATTTCTGTTAGATTGTCTCTGTTCTTGATGTTTGTTGTTGAAATTTGCAGCATAGTTGATAGTATAGTCTATCTCCACTTATTTCTTTTGCTCAATTCTTCCATCATGTGCCAATAGAATGGAGTGAACATATTGAATAGATGGTAGATTTTTCTTTGACGAAATTACTACTACAACCGATTCATACTCTTCATTGAGTCCATTTATAATTGATAATACTTGTTTTGCATCTGAAACTTTATGACCAGCAGTACATAACAAATCTCAGAGAGTCTTTATCTTAGATAGATATTCTCTCATTGGCATATCTTCTTTCTTTAGATTTTGAAGTTGTCTTTTGTAGCGCATAATTCTTGCTGTTGATTGGGTACTAAAGGTTTGTTCTATGGTGAACCATATTTCATATGATGTATTGCATCCCACAATTTGTGGTAGTAAGTTTGTACTTATTGATGGTAGAAGCCAAGAACTCAAGAGACTATCTTGTCTTTGATATGCAATGTACTCTCTGTTTTCTATCGACTTACCTTCACCGTCTTTCACAAATTTTGGTGGAATGTTTGAGGTGCAGAAATGAAGTTGTTGAGGCCATACTCTCTGATTGCAGTTTGCACTTGATACTTCTAGAGGAGATAATTGATTTCGTCAAGACATGCAGTTATCAATTGACTATGTGGGCTAATTATGGTCTTGACCAGCTTCTCTATGGCCAATTGTTGAGAGGTAGACGAATTGTCGGAGGTTGTAGAATCATCTTCAGCCATGATTAGACTGAGAATCCAGATGATAGAATTGATGGGTTCTTTGGATGATGAGATTCCAAACAGAAATAATGGAAAAAGATTTCAAGAAAAGAAAAACAGACTGAAAGCAAGAACGACTGATCTTAAGTCTTCAGAAGAGAGAGGTAAGTGTAGACAATAATCCAAGTGATGATTCTTTGATGGGTTTTTCTGGCAAGGCACTTTCCTTTTTGATCCTTTTGATGATTTTTTGATGATTTTTTAATGATTTCTTGAAATTGGTTTTGGTTTTGCTTTTCTGAAAGAATGATCTTGATGTAACCAGTTCCTAGTATATGATCTTTGGCATGGCACTTGATCTAAATCGCAAATGATGATATTTTTCTAATGAGATCTTGATGTTTTTGCTGCTCGTAGCTTTATCAAATGATGATGATTTTGTGTCGGTAGGTAATGTGCTCTGATACCAAGTTGAATTTCATATGATTTTGTGTTACGGAAATAAGAGATGAAAAGCAGAAGCTCAATTGTATTCAGACTTGAATGATACAATTATTGGTACATGCATTCTGTTTTTATACAGTTACAAACGAAAGATATAACGTAAATGGCCTTGGGTCTGATGCACAGCCCATAACCGCATTATTATAACATATTACCATATACTAGAGAAAACCAGAAGTCAGATAGGTAACCCAATCCCATTTGTATCCTTTATTTAAAACATGATTACTCTAACCACCACTTGAGGTAGATGTCATTGATGGATTTTTTTAATTACATTTGTAATGTGTTTATAATTCTTTCAATAATTAAATTGGAAATTGTGTAATGTAAAATTTCTCTTAAGATGTAGAATAAAAATTTATGGTATGTACGAGAAAAAGAGAAGGAAAGCATTTTACATCACAGCAAACTTCATTGAAGTTGATAATTATGATATCTATATCTATTTCCTATTGCAAGTAGTGGAGGTTAAATTAGTGCTTTTTTATTCTTCATCTTTTTTTCGTTTTATTTTTTCCGTTGTAGGACAAATTTTGAAGTTAGTGTCATTTCTTTAGATAATATATGTATGATATATTTTTGTTTTTTCAAACAGATTAGGCACCAATTTATTAAATGGATAACGGTACTTTAAGATGTATATCCTTTAGTGGAAGAGTTCTTTTTTCGAATGACAGTAACTAAGCTCACTTATGATCTTAAAAAGAAAGATAGATGAACATTCAAATCCTGGATAAGCATGAATATAGACAAATCTTTGTACATTTTTTTAGAAGTTAGCAGTTAATTAGGCTTCCTATAATGTGTACAAAATATTTTCTTTATTTGCTAGATAAAATGACGTATCAAATCATGAAATGCATAATGATTTTTTTTTCTTTCATAGATGTATCCTACTCAAGGATACATAAAATTACGTTCATCAATAATTTGGTAAAGTCCAACAGTACCTTTTTTCTGGGGTAATACATTAACTGAGTTCGTCTATATTAAAAAATAGAAGAAGGAACATTCAAAAATCATGGATAGACATGAATGTACAAATGTCCTTTATAAATCTCTTAATATCCGACAATATCATCTCATAATCTTGTTATAACAACATGAAGCAAACATAGTTCATTGTTTTCCTCTTCCTCATCCAAAGTTCAAAACAAGCAAACGTTGTGGAAGGAGCATGCAAAGCGAGTTCATTGGAGGACCCATCAGTGAAGATCAAAGAATGCACCGATATGTTCAACTCATACTGTAAAAGTCACGGCTGTGGTCCCAAAAGCTTAGCCATCATTGCCACCCAGATCACCTTGCCCAAAACCGGCTTGATCCGAACGAGGCTACAAAATGAATACCCAAAGATCAAATCCGACCCGAAATAAGAACCATGCGTGCGTGGGTGTACACAGCTATATGTGCCTGCTATTTCAAATTTAAACGAGGCTGTTACTGGGATGAAGAAGGGGAATTACAATGCAGCTAGCGGTAAATTTGATGCTGTGACGAAAACTGGAAACGCAAGTGAAGAAATGTTTCTAAGAGGAGGGGTTAAGTCTTGGATGACTTCTGCTAGGGACGGTTTCTTCCATGGCTCCATCATTGCTCATGCTATCATATACAATGTCTGTTTTGACATTGTATATGATAGAATATTGCAATAATAAAACTTAGTGTTAAAGGTTATTGCCTTTTCAAAGATACTACTATCCTCCTTTTTATGCTTTGTTTATAAACGTTGTTTTTCTAGATATATTTTTCTGTGATCGTTCGAGTTTTTTTTTTGAAAATATATGAATAGGCCGAGCCTAGAAGGTTACATAAACTAAATAATGGGTAAACCCCATGAGACCCGAACCAATTATACAAACACATCATCTCAAACCCTAGAAATCTAAAGACCAAACAGCGCCTCCATAAAATTTATGACAAGAAAAATGGCGGAGCAACTTGAGAAAAAAAAAACTCTTCTATCATCACGAAAAATACTCGCTTAAGCCTGAGATAGATGCTTAAGGAGGTCTCCACTCCATAACATCTTTAGCGTGAAGTCTGTATATCTCTGGATCCAAGCTAAAATGACTTTGGCGAGTTGTTTTAGTCTTAGTATCCTTATAGTTAACCTCCTTGTTAACATGATTGCCCTCGGATTTCAGATCTGAGGAAGAAGTGAAAATCAAGGATGAACCCTCCTTTGGATCTAACCTTGAAAATTTGAGGCAGGCTTCGGCATAGGAGTTGCTGCTCTCACCTCTTTTCCAATCAGATAAGTGATAAACCCGTTCGTTAAGCTTGCTGATGTAGTATGAATTCCCTAATCTTTTCTCGTTAATGGGCAGAAGAGAATTGTTGTCAACCTCAGTATTATTGCGGTTCCTCTTGCTATAATCAGATAAAAAACATTATCATTAGTACAAAACCCTTTACTAATCTTAATATTAACAGTATTAAGTGCCTTGTTACTTCCCTGACAGGTTGAGATCTGATTACTTAGGATATTGTCTGTAGTAACCTTGCTAGCGACATTAAATTGAGCCAAATCAGATAAGTGCTTGAAAGTATTGATGGCTTTATCACTGTGTACAGCGGCATTGTATATAACTGTGTTGTTTTGTAGTTAACAGTCATTAGGAAGCAGAGGCTCGGAATTGGATGGACGGCTCTCCCTATGCATATCAGGTAAATAGGAGTAAAAAAATTATTTAAGAAAATTTTAAAATTAGAATTAAAATTGAAGTTATGGTTACTTCCCTTGCAGGAAATGTTTCTGGTATGCATAGTGGAGCAGCAACCTTCAACTGAGAAACTGTGATCCATGAATTATGCTGACTTCACCACTAATTTTCCATCAGCAGCAGGATATTGAGAATTTTTATTTAAATTCTCCTTTTGTAAGTATTCTTCAATGAAGTTCTCATAGTTTTCATTTTCTAAGATGCTATGAGTTCTGTTGCTGTTTCTGCTGAATTTATGAAGAATGATGTTGGATTCGATTTCAATAGTTTTCCAAAGTTGTATACTGTCTGTTTCAACTTTGTTATGAAGCCTGTTATTTCTCTCTTTTCAAATGAAGTAGATGACTATAGTAAGCACTACAGTTGCTTTTTTGAATTCTGCTTTCTTACCTTTGTATGCTTTCTGAAAATATTGAATGCTGTCTCTAATGTTTTGGAGAGTCAAATGTTGATTTATGTTGAGCTTATTTTTGGCAATGAACCAAACATGTCTAGAGTAGCGACAGTCAAAAAAGAGATGTTCAGTGTTTTCAATTTCGATTTTGCAAAATAGGCAATTGGTATTTCCAGAGTTTTTGTTCCATTTTCCACATCTTTCTCTAGTTGGCAGACGATTTAATAATGCAAAGTGCAGAAAGTCATTTTTGGGCAGTTGGCCGAGTTCCAAACTGATTTATGCCAATCAACTTCCATTTCCCCTCCTTTTAGAAAGTCCCAAGTGTTTTTAAAAGAAAATCTGCCTTTTATAGATAATTTCCAGCACCAAGCATCTTCATCTGTATTTGGGTCAATCTCAATTTTATTAATTGAAGAATTAAAGATGGTACTTGCAGGAAATTCTTGAGTATTTCAAGTAGAATTTTGAATGATATTGTCAACAGAAGCATTAACTTTTCCAAAGTAATAAAGGTTGTTCCAGCCTAATAAGTTAATAAGAGAGTTTCCATTAATCCAAGGGCCAAGCCATAGGCTAGTGCATTTACCATCTTTAAGTTTTCGCTCTATAAGCTTGGCTCCGATTTCTCTACAATTAAGAATATTTTTCCAAACATAAGAATAATGGGTTTTGATGGGCATGGACTAGAAATTTTTGTTTTTGACATATTTGGTCCTCATCCATTCAGCCCATAATGTTTTGCCTTCTATGAATTTCCAAAAAAGTTTGAATTTGCATGCTTCATGAATGTCTGAAAAATTTCTGATTTCCAATCCCCCAGCTTCTTTGGTTTTTGTTATGGTGTTCCAAGATATTTTATGGAATTTTCCATTCCAGATGAAGTTGACACATAGTTTTTCAATTTTCTCTAATGTTTTTGCTGGTATGTTGTGAGATTGCACCCAGTACATTATGACTGTAGTGATGACTGTATGAACAAGCTCTACTCTTCCTACTATAGATAACAATTTTCTTGACCAATTGTTAATTTTATTTTGAATGGTTTGATATAGTTTGGCACAGCCTCTTTCCTTGATCTGATTATTACTGAGGGGAGACTAAGATATCTGACAGAGAGTTCACTCTGTTGGAATTTTAGAATGTTGAGGATTTCCATCTTGTTCCTGCAGTCTTTGCTGAAAAAGATTTTGCTTTTATTTTCATTAATTTGAAGGCCAACTTGATTTCTGAGGTTGTCAAAAAAATTTCTAATGGTAACTGCAGAGAGGGTATCTGCATTTAAAAATATTAGTAAATCATCAGCATATAATAGATGAGAGATACAAGGAATAATTGAGTTAATTGGTTTTATGTTTTTACACATCAGTTCCATTTCCATTTGTAAAGTAAAATATTCTATAGCAATTGTAAATAAATAAGGGGATAGAGGATCTCCTTGTCTAATTCCCCTATTGCTGTGTAGGAATCCACAAGGAGATCCATTAATGAGAATGGAATAAGATACATTACAGATACATTCCTTAACTAAGTTGCAGAATTTTTCATTGAAGCCTAGTTGACCCATCATGTGGATAATAAAGTTTCTGTTTATTTTGTCAAATTCTTTGTGCAGGTCAATTTTGAGACACATTTTATTTTTACCAGCCTGGTCAAAATCCCTTAAAAGTTCATGAGATAAAAGAGTATTTTCAACAATAAGCATGTCTGGAATAAACGCACATTGGTTTTTTGAAATGATAAATTTTAAAAAACATTTAATTCTGCTACTAAGAATTGAGGCTATAATTTTGTAAAAGAAATTGCAGCATGCAATAGGTCTGTACTCTCCCAAACAGGAAGGATTTTTGGTTTTAGGAACAAGAGTTATAAAAGTATGATTTATGTTTTTTAATAGCCTACCAGTTATGAAAAATTCTTTGACAGTCTCAAGTAACATGTTTTTTATATCATTCCAGTGAGTTTTATAAAATTTAGCCCCAAACCCAACAGGTCCAGGGCTTTTATCATCTTTGGAAGAAAAAACAATTTTTTTTATGTCTTCAAGACAGATGGGGTAAGAAGGATTTCCTCACCGTTAGAGTGTAGGACATATTTAGGAGAAATGGTTGGAAAAGTGCAAGAATTCTCCTCGGTATAAAACAGATCAGAGAAATGTAGAATAGCTTCTTTCTCTAATAAAGAGGCATCATTAATAATCTTACCATTACTATTGATTAATTTACCTATATTGTTATGATATTTCCTGCCAGACATTTTAGCATAGAAGAATTTTGTAGGTAAATCCCCTTGAGAAAGCCAATTAACTTTGTCTTTCTGCCTTATATTAGCAGCTTCAACATGGAGGGAATTGGAAAGATTTTTCTGTAGTTGAAAGAATTCTTTAATTTTGGTTTTATCCGAGCTATCTTTATCAATACCATCTTGCAATTTAACACAGTCCTCTCTAATTTGGTTAGTTTCATTATTGCTTTTGTTTTTGTTATAATTCCAAGCTTTATGATTATTTTTAGTAAGGTGGAGAAATTTTCTGAATTTAAGTTGAGCAGTACCATTTGAGGAAATTTGTAAACTGTTTTGAATGACCCTTTTATCGTCTGAGTCATAGACCCATCCATTCTTGAATCTAAAAGGAAAATTTTTCTTGGTTGAAGAGTTTTGAGATAAAGTAAGTTGAATGGCAGTATGATCACTAATATACTGGGGTAAGGTGTAGCAGTTAAAATCAGAAAAATGATTTATGAAAGTTCTATTGACAAGAATTCTATCAAGTTTACAGTGAATGTTTCTATATTCACATGATTTCCATGTGTATTTATTACCCTTAATGGTAGGCTCAATCAAAGTAGTTTTAATAAGAAAATTAGACAAAAATTCTAGTTTTTTTAATGGGACTGGAATTCCTCCTCTTTTTTCATGAATTTTAGTAATGGTATTAAAGTCTCCCATTATAACCCATGGGAGAGAAATGTTTGTATTAAGTTGGATTAGAGAATTCCAGAGCTGAATTCTTTCATTTTCAAAATTGGAGGCATAAATAAATGAGACAAATATTTGTAAGCCCCTTTTATTTTTAAAGTTACAGTGAATATATTGTAGATTTAGGGTGAAATTACAAAGGTCCCAAATGGTAGGATCCCAAAGAATAATGATCCTACCATTTCCCCCCCCCCCCCCCCCCCCCATTGAGTTATTATGAATAAGTTGTCAATTATTAAGGTTACTAATCCTAAACAAATTAATGTTTTTATCTGACAATTTGTGCTCTAAAATGCCTACTAAGGATGGTTTATGGGAAGACAGTAAATTTGTAAGGTCTAATTTCCACTCAGGGGAATTAAGACCTCTAACATTCCAAGTAATTAAATTCATAATTGTAAAATAAGATAAAAGTATATTAAAAGGATACAATAGCAGCTAAATTAGGATTTTGCTGCTTATTTCCAAGCTTTCAGTAGCTTTCTCTCCTTTCCTTTTACAGTCTTTTTTTTCTTGGACTTTGAGGAATTCCTCCCATTTTGGGTTTTTAATAATGTATTTCATCTCAAAAAGCTTTGAATTGGGGACTGGACTGTCTGGATTGTTTTCTGAATTTTTATTCATAATATCATGAATAGACTTTTTCCTGGCTTTCTTTCTTTTGTTTTTGACAAGAGAGGAGGAAACAGAAGAGAAGAGCAAACCAGCATTCTCCAACATGGATTCAGGCAGCGTAGAACTTTCTGAGATGCTGTTTTTTGAGACTATTTGAGAATTATTTGAATCTATGTCTGTAATTAAAATTGCTTTCTCCTGAAGGGGGGAGAAAGCAAGAACTATTCTTTATAATCCCCTTTGTTTTGAGCCTGATTGCTTTTAACCATTTGAGAATTGCCATGATGATCTGGTAGGGCAACTGTCTCAGTCATTTTCTAATAGTATCCATGGCTACGTTAAAAATTGGGGCTTTTGCCTTATTGTTTCTTGGAAATGCTTGTAGAATGTATCTCTCTGATTGCTCAGTCGTTTCAATAAGATTATTTTCAGTATTTTCCTTTGGAGCCACCATGCTCAAATTGTTTTCAGAATTTTGAAAAGGATTTTTAGAATCTAAGTTGCTTGCAGAAACATTATTATCGGGAGAGGTTTTTTCCAGTAGTAGATTTTCTTGATTTTGATCTCTTTCAATTTCTGAAACTATCAAAGAATTTTTATCTAAATTGTAGTTAGAAGACTCTTTTTCTTTCCAAACTATTTTCCAAGAGCAATAATCAGAGAGATGTCCAAAACAAGCACAATTCTGACATCTAGTAGGAATAAATTCATATTCGATTTTTTGTTTGATGTTTTCTCCATCGTTCATGGAAATTAGAGCAAGATTCGGTAACTCATCTGTGGCTCTTATTTCAACTAAAATTCTGGCATAGCTAAGGCGGGTTTCCTTTACTGTAGGCTCGTCTAGTTTTAGTGGTTTACCCACTACACTAGCTATGGCAGCAAAATCCTCTTTATCCCATAATCTGAGGTTTAATTCAGGCAACCTAATCCAGATTGGATAGGTAGATAGGAGATCTCGGTCAAGAATCAAATTTGTGTCCCATCTTTTCAAGATTATTAATTTTCCATTAATAAAGAAGGGGCCATTTTGAGTTACTTTGATGCAGTCTTGCTCCTCAGAAAACCTAATGATAAAGAAACCGTTGTTTCTTGTAAAGATTTCAAAATTACCAACAGGGTTCCAAGTTTTTGAAACAAAATTCCTAAAATGATGATAATATGGATGAGCTCCATACACATAAGCTATAATAGAGTTACTCCATTTTACTCTCATTCCTTTTGCTAATTTCCTCTTTAAGAACCACTATTTTCTTGTCTCCCAATTTAATAGGGGCAGAAAAGTTTAGATCAGAATTATTGCAGAAGCCACCGTTCTTGACTAAATCTGCCCAGGAAGAAGCTGACTTTGTAGAATTGGACGCGGCAGATGGTTGAGTTCTTGGTGTCTTCATAGTTTGGTTGGATATTGATTGCCTATTGAGTGAATTTGGGATTGATCTCTGGCCTAAGGACAGGGATCTATCCAAAGGGTTCACTGTTGATCTATGCAGACGAATCTGAGATTTCGCATTTTTGTTTCTATGTCGATTCTTAACAATTTGAAAACCATCCTCATCTTGATCAGGAGGCTTGTCTTTTCCATTAGAAGATAGAGTGAGAATTAGAGGAGGACTGAGATGGAGAGGAGAATTTCTATCATTCTGATCAGGATTGCACTCAAAAATTAGGTTATTTTTGATGGACATGGATGTCATTTTCTTGGAGCTCTTCCTGGAATAAGTTGGATTTCAATTTAAGTTTTTTGTGTATATGGAAATGATCGTTCGAGTTACATATCAAAACTATAGAAGCCCTGAATATGCGTAAGAAGATAGCTCTAGCCATTAGAAACTTGATGGAAGCTTTAAACTGAGTAGTCAAAATCCTAAAAGGTTTCTCAAGAACCTTGAAGATGGTGAAGGCAATTTATGTTGCCTGTATTGATGTAAATACGAACAGAAAATCCAACTAAATTACCTCTATAGTAAAGAAGGGGTTCTAGTTAGCAAGACCCTAATAATGATATCTTTATGCAGATTGAACAATCAAATTGCCCCTAATATAGCTAGTGACGTGTATTCTCACATCTGGTGTAAAAGGAACGCAAGAAACATTAGAGACCCCGCTATCAGATGCCAATATGTTGAAAAAATAGGAAAGTATCTCTAGAATAAAAGAATTAAACATGAAAAGTCATGCAAAAACGAAGCAAAGCTTCCACGTTGAATTTAAGAGGACAAATTTCAAAATATGACATAAAGACACAACTAAGGTTCCAACTGTAGCGCGATGTGCCAGTCACTTACCCACGGAAATGCTTCAGTTAGGCCAACCGTTAAAACTTATCATTGACGTTTGACGCGTTAGACAACAATGGTAGATTTTCAATTGTCATTTTTCAAATAGTAAAAAAAACAACCGTAAAACTCTCTTCCCTCCTTCTTCCTCATCAGCATAAGCAAACTATATCCGAAAATTCCAACAGTGTCTAATTTTTTTCTTTTAATTGTTGAATTTTTTTTGGTTGTAATGTCATAGAAAAACACTCGCAAAAGTAAAATTTGGTCTGACAGAGTTAAAGCTTAATGTTTACGTACAAGCGACGAAGTTAAACAAAAAAGTCGCTTATAAGATAATTACAACGGTGCTAAATGAAGTTTTGGCGACTCTCCCGAGTGAAGTAGTGTTAATCAATGATGAAGTTCGCTAAAAATACAAAGTACTCCAAAAACAATGGTCATAATTGCAAAATTTGTGAAACAAAACAGGTTCTGGATGGAATCCAGTAATTGGAATGGTTAGTGGCAGCAAGCAATAGTGGGTCGATCATATTTATGGTATTTATGTTTTTTACTTGGAAGTTTTAGCAGTAATTTCTTTTCTCCTTTCTTTTCCTTTTTAGGAGTTCGGACCCTCTATTATGAAATATACAAGATAACTGATAACCAATATTGAGTCTCTGCAAGTTATATTCGAGAGTACTTGTAACATTCCCGATTTTTGGCAAAGTATAATTTGATAATCAATTTAATTTTGAAATTAAATTGTGGGATTATTTGTGAATTAATTAGAGATTTCCAGAATAAAACTTAAAATTTTAGATTTTAAATAGAAATTTGATTACAAGTAAATAAAAAATTGAATTGACTTGAAATTTGGAAATTCTAAGATTAAATTATATTGTAAATAGAATGTAAAATACTTAGAGATTAATAAAAAGTATATATTTTAAAAATGGAACTTTTAAATTGAAAATTCAATCATTTATATTTTTATAAGATTAATTGATACATGTTTAATTATTAAAAACATAATTAGTAAAAAATTCATTTCTTTCTTTAAATTAATATAAGTAGAGAATAATTAAACAAAATATGTGTATATAAAACAAGAAATAAAAGTTTAAATTAAAATAACACACACACACACATATATATATAATTATTTGTTTAAAAGATATAATAGTTTTAATTCAGAATATATTGAACTAAGTCTAAAATAATATTGGTTTAAAAAAGTAATATTATGAAATTGATTTAATAAATAAATCTACAAATGCTTTATAAACTAAGAAATGCACATGTGAATGGTTTATTTGTTGAGTGTACAAGTTATGATAATCCAATTCTCTTTAAAAAAGTTGTAAAAGCAAAATAAAAAAAATGTAAGTAAATAATTTGTAGATAAATTAATAAAAAGGGTTAAAACATAAAGTATGTTTTCATAAGTTAAATTAAAGTAAGAATCTAAAATAAGGTTACAAATAAATTTAAACTAAGGGGTTTCAACATAAAAATGCAAATTGTTTCAATATTAACAAATAAATGAAAAAAAAGAAGAAGAACAATTCTTTTAACACATTGTATATGTGTATACACAAACCAATATAACATACTTTAAAGGATCTTACATATATGCATATATATCCAAATAGCATCATCACTCTTTATTTTAAATAATCAAGTTTAAAAATGCAATCAAACCATATCTCACAAAATCTGAAACAAACAGTAAAAAGAGATGTGGCTTCACCTATTCCAATACATAAAGTTGTCTAAAGCATAGATATCAAAAAGAAAAAAAATTGGTAACTCAGTTTTACAATTCTCAAACCAAACCACAAAACAAAACGTAGCTCAAAAACAAATCAGTTCGGAAACAACTTAGTTCGAGATGCAAAAAGTTCAAAACCTGGTTCTTCCATTTATTAATTCGAGAACCTCGTAATCTTTCCAAAGAAAAAAAAGCAAAGAAAAGAAAAACTCAATGCAAATGAAAATCTGGAAGCTTTAGCCTGGGAGAAATTTCAAAGCCTGGGGGAAACATGCAAGTTCAGGCAAACAAACTCAAGCAATCAAAGTAAAGTTACAAAGAAAAAAAAAGAAGAACAAAAGATTCAGTTCGAAAATTATGACCAGATTTCCATGGAGCATAAAAGCAACCTGAGATCAAAACCCATGTATTCAAACTTGGAGGCAATTCAAAATTAAGCAATGCAGTGATTTCTAAGACAATTCAAAGGTAAGAAAAATTCTTTTTTTTTTAAATTTGAATTTGATGTTAGTAATCAGTAATAAAAACAAAGATTTTAAACATCAAACCAACAAACAACAGAAACCAGAGAACAAAAGGTAAATCAAAACAGGAAAACCATCAGATTCAGATCTGAAGTGTCAAAGCAAATGCGAGTGGGTCATATT
The DNA here is from genome assembly GCA_030765085.1 of Allium cepa. Classification (NCBI taxonomy): domain Eukaryota; kingdom Viridiplantae; phylum Streptophyta; class Magnoliopsida; order Asparagales; family Amaryllidaceae; genus Allium; species Allium cepa. The sequence goes on from CM060928.1 coordinate 747,602,695, forward strand.
CAAGTTACAAAATATCAAGCCTGTCTCTGTCCAGACTTCAAAACCGGTGAGCAAATCTTCTTTTAAACCAGCCTCCTTTATTTCTGTGGATTTTCCTGATATGCTTGCTTGGGAATATTGATAAGTGCTTGCATGTCTCTGTAATCATTGATTGTATGTATACATACATATCTTGCCACTGTTCTAATCACAAACTCAAGAAGTTAAGAAAAATCAAATCCCTTCCTCTATTTTTAAATCATAAAATAACATCACTTTTTGAAATTTTAAAAAAAAAATTGAAATTTGGTTGCATGTTTATATCTGGAAGATAAGTATGTTGTGAATCTATATAAATAAGTTCATGTGTGTATATGTGAATGTTTAGATGTGTGTATGTATAATTTGTGTTGTTCTTCTCTGTGATTAAACTACAGAAGGAAAAAAAACTAAGAGATTCAAACCCCTTGTCTGGTCATTGTTAGATGTTGAGATTCAAATAAAAACATGTTTGTTAAAGTATGAGTTAAAAGTTTAAAATAAAATTCTAGCAAGATAGGTTTGGAAATATGTAAGAAGTTTGGGAATTACAGTAGAATCTGGTAAAGCAAAATAATATCAATGTTTAAGTTCTCTGCCTGGAAATCAAAGAAAATATAAAGATCAGAGTATAGCTGTGAGCAACCTTCAACTCTGAAATTTGTTTATTTTTGTTTGTGAGCAAACTTTCTTCTGTCTATCCCTTTGTCTTGATGTTGTGGCTGATATGAGATGGTTGTCTAGTTGTTAAAATTTGCTTGCATGCTGTATGGATACACACACACACACATATTTGTTAAGACAGTCTGTGTAAGCCTGTTTAAAAGCATATATATACAAGTCTCTGTTTTAAATATATACAGGTTTCAAACCTGTCTAGAAATCAATTTCTCCTCCCTTAAATCTTGTTAGGCTATAATGTGTGAATGGAAAATGGGTGCAATTATGTAACATCAAATTTAAAAATAAATCCGGGTAGATTTGTGGAATAATTTATTCGAAAGTAGGGATTTACAGTTAAAAGCATTAGGAGTCAAAGAATTGAAGTCTCAAAATTCTAAGTTTAAAATATAGGATCTGTTTCCAAATTGAAAATGATGAATTTTGATCAGATTTTTACAATTTGTAAATTTGTAAATGGTGAGAAATCACGAGTTGAACATAAATTGGGTTTTGATGAAAATTTGATGATCGGAACAATGAAAAATCTCGTGTTCGAATCCGGAGCTTACTGGTGGGACAATGATCATCGGAAAAATGTTCAATAACTTTACAATTCATCGTGGGAGATAGATTGTGTTGATCTAGGGTTTGCGTGAAGTTTTGTCTGGTATGCTGTCGATGTGTTCTCGGCGACAATGGAGCTTCGGGCTTGATCGCGATGATTGTGATCGCGATGTGATGATGTGAGGCTACTCTGGAAGGAGTGCAGTGGGTTCTAGTCGACGGGGTCATCATCGGCTTTGAACTCTGTGGGTAGTTTTGGGTTCCAGTTGAAACCAAATGACTCGATTTTGATCAGCTATTGATTTCTTCAAGCTGGGTGGTCGAAACGACACGGGGAAACATAGGTGATTTGTCGATGGCCAGAGCGATGATCAGAGGTGGCGCAGTTGATGGTGCACGTGCACGCGTAGGTGATGATGTCTGATGTATTTGTGGATTGGGAGGAAGAAGCAAGCGATCTCGGGTCAATTCCTGGAAAATCTCGAAGTAAGTTAATGATTTTCTCGGGTATGGTGAAGATTGGCTCGGATCTGTTGTTAGACAGCAGGTTGTAACATTTGAAAGAATGAAAAATGTACAGGTTTTAAAATTTGGAAATACAATCTGCACCAGGTTTTAAATTTATAAAACAAACAGTACCAAGGTTTTAAACTAAAAATATGAACAAGTTTTCAAAGGAAAAAGATTAAGGTTAAAAAATTTAAAATTGTTTTGGAAATAAATTGTTTTGCGGAAAATTTTTATATGAGGATAATAAATATATTTCTAAGTATTTTGAAATGGGATTTGATAATACTTGAATTAAACGAGTGTCTGAAATAAATATATAAGAAACCTTGATTAAGAAATGAGTTTGGAATTTAAATATTATTTTTATTTAAAGATTGGTTTGCTTATAAATTGAAATTAGTGTTTTAAGTTTTAGTCAAAAGGTATTAATAAATTTCTTAATGTCATTAATTAAAAGTGTATTTACTTAATTATTTAAAAGATGATAAATTATGGGTGATTTATAAATTAAGGGGATTAATTAGGGATGATTGATCAATTTAAAGAATAATTAGTTTTAATTAAGATTTAATCAATTAATAATTGAGGATTTATTCATTAAAGTAATTAATTAATAATTCAAGTCAATTAATCAAGTAATTAATGAATGATTAAATAAAAATAATAATTACCTTGTGAAAGTAATTAAGATCAAATAATTAAAGATTAAAGATTGATTAATCAAATATTAAGGGTTAATTACTTTAAACATAATTAATTAATGTGGTTAATTAATCAGGGTAATTAAATTAAGATTTTTTTTATTAAAGGATAATTAATTAAAATTAAGGTTTAATTAATCACAATTAAGGGTTTATTAATTTAATTACTTAATTAGGGGATAATTTATTAAGATTTAATTAATTAAAATTAAGAATTCATTTATTAAAATAATTAATTAAAGGTCAATAAATAAGAGAAATTAAGATTCAATTAATTACAATTAAGGGGTTAATTAATTAAGATAATTAATTAAAGAATGATTAATTAATGAAGGTGATTAAAACTTAATCAATTGAAAATTTATGATAACAAATCATTGATTAAAGATTACTAATAAAAGTAATTATGTGAGTAATAAAATTTAAAACCACGATTTGTTCACCTTAATCAAAGATGTTTGATTGTTATTAGATGCTATGTGATGGATTGATATATTTGATATGTGGTGTGATGCTATGTAATGCTTTGTGCTAAGCTGTTATATCGGTGACGTATATATTGTTATATGAATATGAAAACCCCTTGACCCGTAGAACGACATTTGGATTTCGATGCGACAGGGAGTCGGATTCCAGTTGGTTATCCGAAACCCACATCGAATTGTAATGATAAATCTTTGTGATTGATAAATTTATTTTATCTATGAATTTGTGAGTAAAGATAAGCGTTATGGGATATACCGCTTATCGATATGATTGAATCTGTTATGATTGATGTTGTGCACTATTGTGTTGAACCCTGGACCACACTATACACACACAAATATGGATTGCACGTGGAAATGGGTTAAGTCACAGATTTTTGAAATAGTTTTAAAAATTGTATTTTTGAATCCAAAATAGTTTTGGAATTAGAATTGAAGCTTTTGAAAATAGTTATTTTGAATAACTAGATTAAGTTTTGAAATTTAAATAATTTGATTTAAATTCAATATTTGGGATTGAATTCTATGGTTTGGAAACTATGGGTTAAAAAGGTTATTCTACTTATAAATGTGTTTATATGGGTTTTTAAACCATTTTTAAAGTGATGTTTTGGGAACTTAAGTTTAAACCCAAAGATTTTAACTGGTATAAATATAATTGAATTTTTATGAAATGAAAACTATTTGTTTTCAAATAATAGAAGCTTTCACATAAGAAATGAATTTCTAACTTGTGTAAAAAGGATTTCAAGTCTAAAATAAAGATAGTTTTCCAAGTTATAGATAAATCTTTGGAAACATGTTTTGAAAGCTATAAATTAAAATCTTTAATTTAAAGATTTAATGTGTTAATCCAATTGAAATGGAAATTGTTTTGAAATCTATGAATGATCTTTGTGAAACTAGGTGAACTTTGTGAAACGAATCTTTTTATTTAAAGATTTAAAATGGTAAATTGTTTAACCATTTGAAAGAAAAGCTTTGGATTTTCAAGTTGTGACTTAACTGAAATCCCACATCAATATGATTTAAACTATTGCGCCCACTATTCGGTTTAGCCGGGAGAGGACATTGTGTCATATAGCCCATTCCGAATAGTGATACGACGTTATGGATTGCATTTGAAGACCGGTGTTGAAGACCAGGTGTCTTCGAGAACGTTAGGATAACCTATCGATTGTCTCTGCACCGAGTAGCTACGGTATAGAGATTCCCTAAGTGATGGGAAGTCCGATCGGGATTGTGGATACCGGGATTCGCAAGGGCTTCTTCGGAAGTGTCTTCGGTTCTGTTCGAACCCGGAACAGACTTGTATGGTCGTATGTCCGACATTACACTTTGAGATATTAAACTGATCTCTATCAAATACATTTCTGCTTGGTGGCGGAGAATTTATTCTCTTAGCTTAACACCCTTTTCTGAGACGTACGAGCTCAGAGGTTATGTAGTTGATATTTATCAGTGATATATTCCCAATTTGGTAGTGTGGCATGCTAAGTGCTGTTGTGTGTTGATGATCAATTGTTGACCATTTGTGATCAAAGCATGGCTTTTGAATAAAGCGTAGCTTTGTGGATGAGACTGCGTCAGGACCTCAAACCCCGAAAATGGTCGAAACAGGAAAGATGCGGCAAGGTTATGAGGGTCGCGCCCTTTAGGGTGTGTCATTCCCTTCTGGTAAAGGGTGGCATCATGGTATAGAGCCCAGATGCTTACTCATGTGGATACTGCAGATCTATTACCTTGTGATTTCTTTGTGGTTTTTGAGGCGCCTCGGATAAAGGTCCCAAAGGACCAGGGGATGGCATGCTCGAGTAGTAGTTACCTAGTTACAGAGGTAACCCGGCCTTGTGTTGGCAGAGATCCGGTTAGGTTCTCGGGACATCCCGCCAGAGGCAATCCCATGTGGCAGTAGGAAGTTCCTTAGCCTGACCATTTGTTGGAAATCCATTCATCCAATACGTGCCTTGTACGGTTTTAGTTGTAGAACTTGCCATTTAACATGGCAGCTATAGTAGGCATAATATCATGGTACCTATGTTGGCTAGGATTAATATTATACTTTCGAAAGATTTTCCACTATGCACTAGTAATAATATCAAAGAAATTTTATCGTATTAAGCATCTTTGACTATCATAAGGGGAAATCTCCCCCAAGTGTGCGATTGCATTGTGTGTGTGCCGGGAGGCCTTATGGTAGTTTCATTTTCTAAAAAGCATTGCGGATTTCAAATTTAAATTCTTTTGTTTGTTTTAAAAGACCAATTGCTTTTGTTTGCTCATACCAGTCCCATGACTGACCTGGAGTTTATTGTTCCTTTTCTAAACTCTAGGTGCCCACTATTTTCCCACACGGGCAGTCTAGAGTTAGGTTTTCAGATAATCAATAGTAGGTGTAGATTTGATAGCTTTCAGCCTAGGATGTGGCAATCCTTTGCACACCAGTCTTGCTCTCTTAGTGAATGTTATTGGGAGTTCGAGCTATTTCTGGATTGGCGTTTTGAAGATGGAGTTCTTTCTTGAAGACCATATTGGAGATTTTTGTTCCGCTGCTAGTGTTATCCTTTCTTGTCGCTGTTATTTCTTATACCTCTGATGTATATTCATTGTATTATCTATTGTATCATATTGTATCAGTTATTGTATCAAATGTTGTATTTTGTTATATTCTGTTTCTTCCGCTGTGTCGTACTTAATGTGTTATAAGCTCCGGCGCGACTCGAATTTCAACGTTTGAATCTGCGGCATTCAAGTACCGTGGAGTACGGATGTCGATTTCCGAACGCTGGAATTTGGATCTTGACAGTACTATTACAATCAGAGAGGATGCTTTCACGCCTAATGCTATAGACAAACAGGTCGATATGCATTGTTCTTTGACTCCAAAACAAACTATCAATACGGTCAAGGATACACATACAAACTGTCATTGCTATGTGAGCTTATATTAAATCAAAAATACAATTTCTCCTAATTGATTCATAAGCATTGAACTTGAGCTTATACTATACTTCGGTGAAATCAGTACATGTGCAGTGAAAGCACTTAGCAGTTCCATAGCATGGAGGTGAAAAATGTTATAGCGGAGATGAAAGGAGATATAGTGGGGAATAGAGGATGTGCAAAAAGCTTCATTAGATAAAAAACCAAATATTTGAAGTTAATTTATTCTCATTCACGCATCATTTGTGTAAGAAAAGGAAATGTTGTTTAATCTTATATAATTAAACCGAAGAATTTCATGATTTATATATGCAGACTAGATTTGGTGACCATCATAGATTTATAACATATATTGAGCATTTAAGCCTTCAAATCAGGCATCTACCTTAATTTTTTTGATTTGATTTAAAAGAGTAGTCAAGTCAAACTTTGTATATTAATGCTGCTAAAATGGGTGCTAAAAAGCCTTAATTTAGCGGTTGTAGTGGAAAATAGCGGGGCTTAAAGTGGATCTACTGTTTAATAGAACTAAATTGAAATAGCGTAGTGGTTGAAGAGCGATATGCGCTATAGCGAGGATTTTACGAGGCTTTAACTTCACAGGTTCGTACAGACTTCGGTATTTGTTAAATATTGACTACGGACCGTGCGACGCCCCACCCTGAGACCCACATTAATAAAGAGAATTACAGGGTAATTCTGTCTATTAATGTGGAGAATAGGGCTGGTTAGGAGCGACCATCTATAATCTTGCCTTAAACATCTACTGCATACATCGATAAATGCTCTATATTTTTTCTATTTCAAGTGGATCGACATATCCAATAAATGCTTAATAAAAAACTATAGGTGGCTAATGGATCTATCAAAACAAAATATAAAAACATAATGCATATACATCATAGAACAGTAATCATCGTACATATAAATACATATACGCAGATACATCCCAATATGATACAAACTGATACACAAAAGTGGTACAGAGACCAAACTATATACATCTAATAAAATATATATTAGAGTCAAGAAGAACGAAATATAAATTACACAACAGTGCTAGTCTTATATCCAAGCAGATGCATCAAAGCTAAGTCTCATAACTGATAGCTAACTTGAACAACTCGGTCTGACCCGAGTACAAAATACACCGGTCAGTCTAGCAAAAACAATCCGTTAATGAGGATAGACGATAATATAAAGCATAAGACACAAGGTGATAATTCTTTTCGAATGAGAAAAGGAAACAGAAAGAATACAACCCATGACTTAAGTGAACTATGGTCAATTAAGTGTACAAAGACCTCAAAAGAGGTAAATTCAATAATAATACTCAAATAATATAAATAATCGCCTCATATCATCAGCGACATCCCAAAATGCCTACATGGTTTCCACGAACCATATCTCCTTAAAAGGAGAAACATCAATACAAACTCTCGCTAAAATGGCAAATATAAAACATTCTCAAATAGGATGATCCAAAACTCAAATATAGAGGAATCTTCAAACTCAATTATACCTCATCTCATTGGTATAAATGTCTAAATATCTCAATCTCAACTCGCCAAAATGGAAAAATACCTAGAATATCCTATAAAATCCTGAAATCAGCCAAACTCATGGCTCAAGGAACTCAATAATAGTTCAAAAATTCATAAATGAAATCACCACATATATAACATCTTATATAGCACTGGGCTATTGATGTAATAAAACATCTTAAAATGATGAAATCACAATAAAAAAGAAAATCCGAAAAAACCCGATAGGCCAAATCTTCGATTGCAATGCCAAAGCAACGCTACACGTGCTAAACTCAGACGGCCGAAGCCTGTGACAAGGTTGCTAACACCTCTCAAAGCAGTTCATCCTCATGAATAGGTCGCTCACACCTCTCCAAGCTATTTTGTCAGCCCTAACAAGGTCGCTAACACCTCCCAAAGTAGTTCGTCCTCATGACTAGGTCGCTAACGCCTCTCAAAGCAGTTTTGTTTGGTAAACATCGTGAATGTGGCACAAACTCACGGATAGAAACCCTAAAAGTGTTAACGTGTGTCCCATACCGTACGTTCGCGCTTAACGGTTTACTAACCGCTAGTCGATGCCACACTAGGAACATCATAAAACTCAGAAAATCATATCTCGCCTCATCTCATTGGCGAGTGATAAAGAGACACCATACTTGTCTCATCTCATCGACAAGTATTAAATGGCATCGTAACTCGTCTCGTCTCATCGAAAAGTGAAAACATCATGATGGTTCTTCATAAACCATAAATCTCAAAGTAGAATCTCAAACCACAAAACTCGCCAAATATTGACCTTTCTAGATAATTCCTAAATATAGGATTATAATCTCAAAAGCTAGCCATAAATTGGCTAAGTAACTAAGAAATCATAACCCGGATAGTTTCGATCGTACAAGTCCAGAATTAACCGAAATAGTGAACGCTCCTGTCCCATACCACGTGTTTTACTAAATCGTTTAATTCTCTTTCTCATACATTCGAATAGTGCAAAAGTGTATATTTTACATTTAAAATAGTTTAATAGGGAAAACAAGCTTTTAAAACTTTTCTCGAAATGATTAATAAAACTAGTATTTGAAATTCCTTTATTATAGGAAATAAATAGATTTTTATATTAGAAAGAAAAAAATAAATTTTAAAAAATACTATATAATAATAATTCAAAATTTCCATTTGTTTCAAAAAAATCACTTCGAAATGATTTAGTGAAAACTGTGCTCGAAAACAATGAAAAACAAGAAAGATTACTCAAGGCTGATAACTTGAATTCACTACGAATTCAATTCAAATTTAACCCAAAGTCAATTCAAATTCTATTTAAATTTGGATTTCAAATTCTCTAAATATAGCTAGCCTATTGATAGGCATCATAGCTCTCAAAACATGTCAAAAACAACATCAAAATCGAACAAGAATGAGAGCAAAAATAAGCCAATACAATTCTCAGTTCAATTATTGTTATCGCTGTCGTTTTGCTCTCGAGATAGCAACAAACAAATATAGTTTTGACCAAGCTAACTTCTAAATTTCAAACTCAAAACATGAAACTTCTAGCACAAATTCTATGCTTTCCGGAATATCTTAAATTATTAAATTTGGATAAGAAACATGAAATATATGGCCAAAATAAATTTCAGATATGAAGTTCACTACCGCTGTCATTTTAGTTTCGGGACAGAGATACTAGAATGAACTTTCGACCATGTAAACATCAAAATTAGAAAACTCAAAACATGAAAATTGTAGCATATGTTCTAAGCTTTTAGGAGCATCAAGAATCGTTAAATTCGGACGTCAAACGAAAAAGATATGCTTAAATTACCAACATCACTTAGCACAGAAAGTCACAATTTTACAGTGATAGATCAGCGAGTTTGTATTGGGATCTTCGATCCTCTACGCTTAAAATTTTTGAAAGTGTTCAACATGGAAGTTGTCATATTCTTTTCAGGCTTTCCAAAACTTCAAAAAAATGGAATTCCAATGTAAAACGAAAGAGATATACACAATTTACTGACAGCGATTTATGATTGAACATGCAACAACAACAAAAATTTGAGATTTCTTACCTTAAAATCTCAATCAAAGCTAGAATATGTGAGTTTTGATACTAACCTTGCAATTCATGGAGATTAACATAAATAAATTTGGCCAACTAAAGTAATATGAAGGCTTCTGGCAATAGAAAGCTTCAGCTACCTGTAGAAACTTAGAAATAGAACATGTAAAGAAGAAGAACAAGTAATTAACAGACAACCCAAAAACAAAATTGAAATTTGATGAATTCTCTCTAATTTGAAGTAGATTACCTGTTTGAAATTAGCTTTTAATTGATTGAAACAATAAATCCATGAAGAAATTAAGGGATTAAAGGCCATAGATTGAATAGGGTTTCTATCTTTTGTTTACGGCTAGAGGAAGAAGACGAGAATAGTTTTCTGTACGTACAGGAAATATTTTCTCATTTTCTTTGTCTTTTGGTTGTAGGCTAACGGGCTTTTGGACTCAAATAGAGAATAAATTAATTAGCCTAAGGTTTTAATTCACACCTAAATCAATATGCACATTTTCACACTATGTTATAATAAAACAATGAATTTTCTTTCAAGTTTCTACACAAATAAAATATGTAAACTTATATACATAAAAAAAATTACATCATGTAAAAAATTTAATTTTAACTTTAAAAACATTTTTATTCTTAAAACCCTTATTTTACATAAATACACAATTTTACACTAATAAATGCATAACCCCATATTTTAACTCCAAAAATTCTACTAAAATATTTTTCTTATTTAGAAAAATATGACAAAGCATTTTAAACTTAATTTCATAACCAAAACTCATTTTAAAATCAAAGTCCATCCTTTTGTTTGAATAAACATCTTTAAAAATCAAATACTTCTTTTAAAAGTTATTAAAAGAAGTAACTAGCAATAATTAATAAAATTATTGCATTTTCTCCAAATAAAAACCATTTTTCGTTCATTATTAACTCAAACCAAATAAAATAAAGTTCCAAACTTTATTTTCTCATTTTATTTCAAAAAATTCATTGTTTATTCTAAATGAACAATTTAAATTTTAAATTTTATTTTAATTCACAATATTAAATCGTAACTACCGTTATAATTTAATATTTACAGGCAATCTCCAAAACCAGGGTTGTTACAGACTCTCCCTTAGCAAAATTGCATCCTCGTAATTTCTAGAGAAGTGTTTATATTCAACTCTTCTATTTCATCAATCAAAAGAAGGGTAGACAGCAGGAGATTAAAATTTCTCACTCAACTCAAGATGATAAAAGACCAAGATAAAATTGATCAATAAATTCTATGATTTTCCAAGTATAATTACTGGGATTAGTAGACCATTGAATTTCTTCGAGCAATATATTATGATTTTGAAGGATTCTTACCTTCGAAACAAGAACAAAAATTTGAATGTTATACAAAAGATCAATCGAGTGAGATTGATTTCTCAGAAGCTTCTCGAATAGAGTCTGGATTTTAATATCATTTTATCTCAGACTCCAATCAACAAGATTATTATTGACATGAATTTTTGTGTATCACTATGAAAAGAGCCACATCGATTTTAGCTTGATGACAATAGAGATAAGAAAATTCAACGAAAGATGGTTGTTCAAATGTCACCAAACTCGGATGACTGCATAACTGCAAGTCGTTAGACAATTGCACTAAGGCAAGATAAATAAAAGGAACTAAAATATATATTTATATGTTTATTAATTTACATCCAAAAATTCTTAGAGTTTCAAAACTCATTATCTTTATAATCATAATTCCAATTTTTAGTACTTGAAAATTCACAGAACTCTTATTCAAATTTAAATTTAAACTCATTACTCTTTATTTAGAGTAAATAAAATTTAAGTTATTTTTTATCTAACTCTTCCATAAATATATTTAATTTGTAACACATATTTTTCCACATTAATAATCAAATTCAAAATAAGTTCAAACAAGACTTGAAAAGTACTTATAATTAGACCCTTCATCGATGGCTATTTACAAATAGCTATCTCCATCGCCCATTCATTACTATTATGGACTTTGAGTCTTACAAAACTCATTTAGGAGATACAAAACTACTCAAAACCCCAAAAAAAAAAATCAAATTCATTCCTCAAATTTTTCTAAGTGTTAAATTTTTTTGGAAAATTCGACGGAGTATCCTTGTATGGAGGGCCGTTTACAATATTCCAAAAATGATTTATATAATATACATCGATCGTTAGGTCGGAAACACAATATATATCAACATTAACACTTGGAAAAATTAATCCGAAAACATACCTTTCTTTTTAGCATTTTAAAGCCATTTTGCATACTCTTATATGTAATCTTTTAGGCTCAAAATATAGTTCATCCATCCTTTTTCACCTGTACTTAACTCAAATAGATGATATTAGTTCATGCTCATAAATAAGAAGTGCTACACTTAACTATTAAGGGAAAATAAATCAATTTCATTCCAAACCTGCTATAAAGAAGACCAGTTTTGACCCAGCAAAACACAAAATCCGAAAAAGTTTATAAAATAAAAGTTGTTAACTCAATTTATGCTTTCCAACAATATAAAGATCATCAAAATCGGATTACGGTTTGAAAGCTATGTTAAATTTACTTTCACCTTAATTTGAGAGAATTTTGTAATAGGGCAGAACTGCCTATCAACATTCAAACTTATTTTAGACACAGCAAAGAGAAAAATCTTTAAATGTGGTAAAAAGAAACTTTATACCTTACTGAAAGCTCTTTAATATGCAAAAAGTTTGAGCTCATTTGGAGTTAAAAATCTCTAGTTATCACTAGTTTAGTACAGCGCTTTTCTAAATGAAATTTCAGCTTTTAAATCAATTTGAAATTTGAAATTTTTCCCCAAACCATTTTAATTTTAATCTACATTTTCAAACAAGATTTTTGCTAAATCATTTATTAAATGATCTTCTTTTTCTTGAAAAGCTAAGACATACAAAATTATGATCAACTCTATGTAATCATCTTTTAAAAGAAACAATTCTCTAATTGGAAACACCTTTGTTACAAAAACAAGTTTTTTTTCAACAACTAGCTATGAAGAACTCATTTTGAAAGAGATAACTAATCTCTTTCATTTCCAAATGATAATTATCCATCTAAAATGAATTTTGAATTTACATATTAATTTTTAAACTGTTCTCACAATTTAAAATGGTTTCATCTCATGACTTATTCATTTATTAAATCTTGCATCTCTTAATATAGCATTTTAAAATAAACGAACCATTCAAATTCATACTTCCTCTTGTCACAAAATTAAATGTCCATATTTTTATCAACACAAAATTAATTAGAGTTGATAATTAACTCAAACTTATTTTGCAATCACTTTTACAATTTTATTTCAAAAATCCTTAACAAAAATTTTTTAAAATTTTTCTACTCTTTATTTTCAAGTACCCAAATTCTCAAAACACTCTATCTTCAACATGTGTAACTCATTTTAAAATATTCAACAAAAAAAATTACTTTCCAAACAAAGTATTATCTCATCTCAAGTACATCATTTCAATAACAAAACATAACTGTATACCATTTAATAAAATTTCAATTATCATAATGGCAATGCCTCGCCGTAGTTTTGTAATAAATAACCCTATCGATTGGCTGCAGAGTTGACCAAGTAATCAAAACTGCCTCGCCACTCATCCAACCCGCTATGGATCCATAGCTGCATATGTCATCCAAATAAAATTAATTCTTAAACCATTTTAATTTATTCTCCACTTAATTTATATTAAAACTCAAATTTCCATGTCTGATTGTCTCATCACGACATTTAGGAAATTCCTATCGATACCGTTGGCCAAACGCATCGATCATAATTCTTAAATCACTAGATGGACAACCCAACACACAAATTCATTTTCTTTAAAAAGAAATACCTCAAATATAATACTCAAAATATACTTTGTTTTTTCTCAAAAATCCAATTTCATTTAAAAAAACATCTTCAATTTGAAAATTTTGAAAACTCAATTACAACTTATACTCAAAATAAATAAATAAACACAATAAGAACCCATCAAGATATTCCTAGAATACTCGATTCATCAAACTGATGGAATATACTGGAGAGTTTGTTATTCCAAACGGTATAACGAACCACTCACAAGAACCATACGAGTGTGCAATGCGATAAGAGGAACGCTATCCTCTGCAACTCATGGATCATGAAAATTGGTGTATGGTCAAGCCAAGGAATGACCCTAGCACCACTTAATGGATTAAAAAAAAGAGATCAACGAGATATAAGAGTAAGGTTAAGATATCTTCTCGAATGACCAGAAGAACACTAACAACATATCGTTACTTCAAGTGAAGTAATTTCACAAAGTATAATAACAATTGAGCATCCAAAGAGGATATCTCAAAAGGAGGCAAGAATGATAATATCAAATAAATCAATGAATCACCTCATTTCCCTAGTGGACATCCTCATGGGAGGATGACCGAAAGGCTAAGAACCGAGAATGAAGTGAACACAATACAATTGCCCGATTGGGTGTCTATCCAAAACAGACTCGCAGAAATCAACAGAGTCAAAATGACTGAAATTCGAGATATATCATTAATATCTCAAAACTCAAGAGTGAATACAAATACTTCGGAATGATTGCTAGCATTCCAAAGAACAAGAGAAACAAATCGACTAAATTAGGATACTAAAATATAGTATCCTCTAAATCTTAGAATGTGACTTGATAATATGCAAGTCACTCCATCTCAAATAATTCCAAACTCAAGATATAAAATCTAGATAGAAAATAGCGTGCCAATATGCACGAAAAAAATAAGCTACAAGGAACAATCACAAAATTCCTAAACATCTCACCCAAATATTGCGGTTCCCCTCAATAGGATTTCCAATCCTCAAAGAAGAACAAGACAAGAACCAACGAAAAGCATGAACAAATTCCTCCAATACGGATGAGTGTCAAGTACCCATAGCAAAGAAGATTCAAATAGAATAATCAGAATGGATTACTCATAATATAAGGTATCATTAATTCAATTTGGAAATACTACGGAATGAAATATATTCCTAGACATACCCCAAATGTTATACTTCAAAAGATATAAATAAAAACCAAGGACCAGAGATTAAGGAATTTGTAACACTTGTACTATACTTGGATGTATCTTCATATATGCTTATGTTCTGTGTTTGTCATATTTTGTATAGAACTCAGCTCTGATACCAAGCTATGACGCCCCACCCCGAGACCCACATTAATAAAGAGAATTACAGGGTAATTCTGTCAGTTAATGCAGAGAACAGGGTTGGTTAGGAGCGACCATCTATAATCTTGCCTTAAACATCTACTGCATACGTCGATAAATGCTCTATATTTTTTCTATTTCAAGTGGATCGACATATCCAATAAATGCTTAATACAAAACTATAGGTGGCTAATGGATCTATCAGAACAAAATATAATAACATAATGCATATCACATCATAGAACAGTAATCATCATACATATAAATACATATACGCAGATACATCCCAATATGATACAAACTGATACACAAAAGTGGTACGGAGACCAAACTATATACATCTAATGAAATACATATTAGAGTCAAGCGGAAAGAAATATAAATTACACAATAATGCTAGGCTTATATCCAAGCAGATGCACCAAAGCTAAGTCCCATAACGGATAGCTAACTTGAAACAACTCGGTCTGACCCGAGTACAAAATATACGAGTCGGTCTAGCTAAAAAAATCCGTTAATGAGGATAGACGATAATATAAAGCATAAGACACAAGGTGATAATTCTTTTCGAATGAGAAAAGGCAACAGAAAGAATACAACCCATGACTTAAGTGAACTAAGGTCAATTAAGTGTATAAAGACCTCAAAAGAGGTAAATTCAATAATAATACTCAAATAATATAAATATTCGCCTCATATCATCAGCGACATCCCAAAATGTCGACATGGTTTTCATGAACCATATCTCCTCAAAAGGAGAAACATCAATACAAACTCTTGCTAAAATGGAAAATATAAAACATTCTCAAATAGGATAATCCAAAACTCAAATACAGAGGAATCTCCAAATTCAATTACACCTCATCTCATTGGTATAAATGTATAAAAATCTCACTCAACTCGCCAAAATGGAAAAAACTTAGAATATCCTATAAAATCATGAAATCATCCAAACTCATGGCTCAAGGAACTCAATAATAGTTCAAAACATCATAAATGAAATCACCACATATATAACATCTTATATAGCACTAGGCTATTGATTTAATAAAACATCTTAAAATGGTGAAATCACAATAAAAAGAAAACCAAAAAAAACCTGGATTGGCCAAATCACCGATTGCAATGCCGAAGCAATATTGCACGTGCTAAACTCAGACGGCCGAAGCCTATGACAAGGTCGCTAACACCTCTCAAAGCAGTTCATCCTCATGAATAGGCCGCTGACACCTCTCCAAGCTATTTTTTCATCCCTAGCAAGGTCGCTAACACCTCCCAAAGCAGTTCGTCCTCATGACTAGGTCGCTAACACCTCTCAAAGCAGTTCTTTTTGGTAAACATCGTGAATGTGTCACAAACTCACGGATAGGAACCCTAAAAGTGTTAACGTGTTCCCCGTGCCACACGTTTGCACTTAACGGTTTACTAACTGCTAGTCGATGCCACACTAGGAACATCATAAAATTCAGAAAATCATATCTCGCCTCATCTCATTGGCGAGTGATAAAGAGACAACATACTTGTCTCATCTCATCGACAAGTATTAAATGACATCGTAACTCCTCTCGTCTCATCGAAAAGTGAAAACATCATGATGGTTCTTCATAAACCATAAATCTCAAAGTAAAAATCTCAAACCATAAAACTCGTCAAATATTGACCTTCCTAGATAATTCCTAAATCCTATGATTATAATCTCAAAATCTCGCCATAAATTGGCTAAGTAACTAAGAAATCATAACCTGGATAGTTTCGATCGTACAAGTCCGGAATTAACCGAAATAGTAAACGCTCTTGTCACATACCACGTGTTTTACTAAATCGTTTAATTCTCTTTCTCATACATTAAAATAGTGCAAAAGTGTATATTTTACATTTAAAATAGTTTAATAGGGAAAACAAGCTTTTAAAACTTTTCTCGAAATGATTAATAAAACCAGTATTTGAAATTCCTTTATTATAGGAAATAAATATATTTTTATATTAGAAAGAAAAAAATAATTTTTAAAAATACTATACAATAATAATTCAAGACTTCCATTTATTTCAAAAAAATTACTTCAAAATGATTTGGTGAAAATTGTTCTCGAAAACAATGAAAAACAAGAAAGATTACTCAAGACTGATAACTTGAATTCAATACGAATTCAATTCAAATTGAACCCAAAATCAATTCAAATTCTATTTAAATTTGGATTTCAAATTCTATAAATATTGCTAGCCTATTGGTAGGCATCATAGCTCTCAAAATATGTCAAAAACAACATCAAAATCGAACAAGAATGAGAGCAAAAATAAGCCAATACAATTCTCAGTTCAATGATTGTTATTGTTGTCGTTTTGCTCTCGAGACAACAACAAACAAATATAGTTTTGACCAAGCTAACTTCTAAATTTCAAAAAACTCAAAACATGAAAATTCTAACACAAAGTCTATGCTTTTCGGAACATCTAAATTATTAAATTTGGATAAGAAACATGAAAGATATGGCCAAAACAAATTTTAGATATGAAGTTCACTACAGCTGTCGTTTTAGTTTCGAGACAGCGATGCTAGAATGAATTTTCGACCGTGTAAACATCAAAATTAGAAAAAAAAACTCAAAACATGAAAATTGTAGCATATAATCTAAGCTTTTAGGAGCATCAAGAATCGTCAAATTCGGACGTAAAACGAAAAAGATATGCTTAAATTACCAACAACACTTAGCACAGAAAGTCACAATTTTACAGTGACAGAGTAGCGAATTTGTATTAGGTTTTTCGACCCTCTATGCTCAAATTTTCGAAAGTGTTCCACATGGAAGTTGTCACATTCTTTTCAGGCCTTTCGGAACTTCAAAAAAAAATATTGAATTCCGATGTAAAACGAAAGAGATATACACAACTTACTGACAGCGATTTATGATTGAACATGCAACAATAATTTTTTTTTGAGATTTCTTACCTTAAAATCTCAATCAAAGCTAGAATATGTGAGTTTTGATACTCACCATGCAATTCATGGACATTAACATAAATAAATTTGGCCAAACTGAAGTAAGATGAAGGATTTTGGCAATAGAAAGCTTCAGCTACCTGTATAAACTTAGAAATAGAACATGCAAAGAAGAAGAACAAGTAATTAACAGACAACCCAAAAACAAATTGAAATTTGATGAATTCTCTCTGATTAGAAGTAGATTACCTGTTTGAAATTAGCTTTTAATTGATTGAAACAATAAATCCATGAAGAAATTAAGGGATTGAAGGCCATAGATTGATAGGGTTTCTATCTTTCGTTTACGGCTAGAGGAAGAAGATGAGAATAGTTTTCTATACGTACAGGAAATATTTTCTCATTTCTTTGTCTTCTGGTTGTAGGCTAATGGGCTTTTGGACTCAAATAGAGAATAAATTAATTAGCCTAAGGTTTTAGTTCACACCTAAATCAATATGCACATTTTTACACTATGTTATAATAAAACAATGCATTTTCTTTCAAGTTTCTACACGAATAAAATATGCAAACTTATATACATAACAAAATTACACCAAGTAAAAAATTTAATTTTAATTTTAAAAACATTTTTATTATTAAAACCCTTATTTTACATAAATACACAATTTTACGCTAGTAAATGCATAACTCCATATTTTAACTCCAAAAATTCTACTAAAATATTTTTCTTGTTTAGAAAAATATGACAAAGCATTTTAAACTTAATTTCATAACCAAAACTCATTTTAAAATCAAAGTCCATCCTTTTGTTTGAATAAACATCTTTAAAAATCAAATACTTCTTTTAAAAGTTATTAAAAGAAGTAACTAGCAATAATTAATAAAATTATCGCATTTTCTCCAAATAAAAACCATTTTCCATTCATTATTAACTCAAACCAAATAAAATAAAGTTCCAAACTTTATTTTCTCATTTTATTTCAAAAAATTCATTGTTTGGACAATTTAAAATTTAAAATTTTATTTTAATTCACAATATTAAATCGTAACTACCGTTATAATATAATATTTACAGGTAATCTCCAAAACCAGGGTTGTTACGGACGGAGTCCACACCAGATAGTCAACACAACCCTGTTATAAGTTTTTTGAATTTGTCCAAGGATAAAGTTAATTTATAATTATTAATCACTAAAAATAAATTAACACAAAAGTTGTATTAATAATTTATGAATATTTTGATTATTTGTTCCAAGCTAAAAATCATATGGAACAATGTATAAAAGTAATATGATAAATGAGCTAAAATCAATTAATTAAAATGGATTTAATAAGGGGTCGAAGGAGTATTTGGCCTGGGAATATATCCCCCAAAGGCCGTCCATAATTTAGATAAAGAAAAGCCGGAGTATCTACTCAAAATTTAAAGAGAAACAAGGAGATATTTGTGCATTGATATGGCCAAAGATAGAATAGCCTCCACACACAAAAAGAAATTTTTTATTTGTTTTTTCCTTCTCCCTTATCTTATCTTCAAAGAAATAACAAGCAGACAACATATTGATTCTCGATGTGATCTCTTAAAAGCAAGATATGGATATACGTTTTCTGTTTTAATTGCATATATTTATATAATCAAGATTGCTTCTTATATTATGTTAAATACACTAGTGCAAACCCGTGTTTCGCACATGGATGTTAAAAAAATATTGTTGTTGGATAGGTCATATCCAAATGTATAAGAAATTTAATATGGTGGTAATGAAAAAACATTATTGAACGATAGTGTTACATCATGAATAACACCATTTTATGATGGGGTTAAATTGTAACTGCACTAAGTTTGAATAAACTATCAAACACAATCAAAATTATTACTTTATTACATAATGTAGTTACAATATTCGAAGGCAACCATAATTGTATAATTCAAAAAAATATACCTTTCAAATAGGTTAAAATATAATAAATACATTATAATAATCTAGGTAAAACTACTATGTAATGTTTATGATCATCATAATAATGCTGTTACAGAAACGCGATATACAGCGGTGACACAAAATAATTGGATTATGTCAGCTGAAACTGATATATAAAATTGCGATTTTAAAAATTTTATTTGTAGCTATCAACAATGGATATCATTGGAAAGCATATTAAATTTGAGAGTTTATAGTGAAAATGATTCTTAAATCCAATTAATGTTGAAAAAAAATATCACATTTCAAAGTTTGAAATAGAAAGAAATTAAAAATGTGACTGTTCATTTCCTAAAATATGAAGGAAGCATGTACGCTCTTGAAGTCTAACTCATAATAATAGTATAGTATAGATATTTGGGTCTCGTTAAAAAAAAGAGGAAATTAGTTTAAAGAAAAAAGTTTAATAAAAATTATTTTTAACGGACGTTAAAACTAAACTTCCGTCTCAAGGACAAGCGCCGAAAAATTTCGATCGTTCCTGCTTTTTTAGTTTCTTTTCTTCTGCAGACAAAATTACTTCTTCATCAAACAACGGCAACCCAAACCGAAATCAATTTTCTTCCTCAAACTGATTTACAAGCGCAATCGACTTCAGAATCTAAGTCGATGAACGTAAATCAAAATATTTCAATAAATTCGGAACAAATAAACGATGAACCTACGATTTCAAAAGGTAGGGCTTCGAATGCTACGCATATAGCAGTAAAGAGAAGTCGAAAAACTAATTCATCCGTGGCTGTCGATTCAAATGATATTCATGAAGAAACAAAGAGGACGAAAAAATCTAGGGCATGCAAAACTATGAATGAAGACGACATGAAACAACAGCTTAGTGATGAAATCACCGGCAGAAAAGGAAAGACAAAGGTATAACAGCTGATTTATTTTTAAAATAAAAGATAATTTTACAATGATAGTTCAATTATCATTTGATTTGTTATTGAATGATAGATCAATACATCATTTGATTTGTTGCATGTATAATATTGAAATATGAGATGATGGATGAACATAACATTCAATTTTTGACAGATGATAGGCAATAATAAGATGAATAGTTACAGAATGATAGACAAATATAATATTGAAAAAAATGATAGACAAACATAGCATGATAGAATGATAGTTGAATATATCACTTTATTTACTGTAGGTGTAATGATGCAACGATAGATGAAAATAGCACTTCAATATTTGATAGATGGTAGAAAATAATTAGATGGATACTTATTCGATGATAGTTCTACATATCATTTAATTTGTATGCACCATATTGAAAGAGGAGATGATAGATGAACATAGCATTCAGTCTTTTACAGATGATAGACAACAATAAGATGAATATTTATAGTATGATAGAAAAATATAGCACCGAAAAAAATGATAGACAAACATATCATGATAGAATGATAGTTCAATATATCATTTTATTTACTGTATTTGTCAACATAGTAAATAAATGATAATTATTGAATGATAGTTCATTATATCATTTGATTTACTGTATTGATAGTTATTGAATGATAGTTCAATATATCATTTGATTTGTATGCATAATATTGAAATATGAGATGATAGATGAACATAGCATTCAATTTTTGATGGTTGATAGACAACAATATGATGAATAGTTACAGAATGATAGACAAATATAGCATCAAAAAAATGATAGACAAACATAGCATTCAATCTTTCTACTTTAGAAGCGTACATTGAAAAAAAGTAATGATAGACAAATATAGCATTTGAAAAAAGAATGATAGATGCATATAGCACTAGTAAATTATGTTTTCATAGTTGAAAAAATTGATTGATAAAAATAGGAGAGCATTTAAAAAATGAGATATGAAAATAACATTATAGTTTGTTAAATACTGAATTATTCATTCACAGTTTTTTGTACAGGGATCAAAAGGTAAAACATTGAAGAAAGCAAGAACAACTGAAGGAAAAAAAACCAAAGAAAGTATCTCTGAAAAAAATTCAGTATAGATGTAGCTTACTTCCTATGATAAAAAAATTAAGGAAAATTAAGGAAAAAGGTGGTTATCTTGTAGATCAATTACATTATTTAAAACAAAAAACCTTCGAAAAATTCATGCTAGTGTTTTTCAAAGAAATTTTATCCATAGCTGCTTTTAGAAAATCATCAACAACCTTATACGATATCATAGAAACATTTTCTATCAATGACGAAGCTTTTAAAGTGGGGAATATTTTTTTAAAAATCAAATCTGACGATGTTTTCAATTCTCTTTAGCTTACCTTTGTCTGGAATAAATATTTTTCCATTACCTAAAATGAGTTTACAAATCCTTCCAGACAATTGTAAAGATTTTGTACTGAGAAATTTTGAAACAATAGAGCACATCACAAAGGATCTTACAATTTCAAAGATAAATAACGTGCTGGAAACGCAACAATTTCAATATGAAAATGATTTTTCAAAACTGCTTATTATTCTTGCAATGTTAACCTTCTTCTTTCCTGATAACCAAAGATACTTACCATGGGGATATATTCCCTATATCCTTTATCAAAACAGAACGAACTCAGTATCTTGGCCATTTTCAATTCATCATTTATTGATTAGAGCTTTGACGGCTTTCAAAACAAAGCTGAGAAACATTCCGGGTTGTTCCATGCTCCTAATTGTAGGTACAACATTCTAACTTTATGTTAATGCATCTATCTCTATAAATTAAATTATACACATTATATGTTTTAACAAGTAATATTCTATCTGTATTTTTTCCTATGTGAGCATGTGAATTTGGTATCTCCATTAGCAACATACTATTCTACCTTACATAGATTTGGGAGGTGGAATATTGCAAGCTTGAAAAAGGTCATCTCAAGAGAAGCATTGATGAACATGGACAATAGAAAGGTATTATTTATCACACTAGTATAAGAAATATATAATGATAGATAAATATATCATAACATAGTGTATATCAATAGTTTTCATTTTGTTATTGTACAATCATGATTTAAATGATAGTTACATATATCAGTTCTGGACAAATACAATTTTCTGTAGGTGCTACTAAAGAATGATAGTCAGATATAGCATCACATGAAAAATGATAATTATATATAAAATTAGTTCATCCATTTAATGTTACCTCATTCATTACCATTTATGTTATTACATAGATTTTTGTTGAAATAAGAAACCTGACTGAAGATGAAAAAGCACTTCTTCAACAAACAAGCCAACAAAAATTTGCCAAGCTAGATACCAATGAGCATATTGGGATGCACAAAATAGAAAATTTGGAAGAGAAGTCAAAAAGTAAGTTGAGTCAATGCAACAATACATTGAAGATTTGGAAAATAAATTGAAGAACAGTGAAAAAGAATTAGAAAAGAAAAAACAGAAAAGAATACAAGCAGAAGGCACTGTCATACAGTTGAGAAAAGAAATCAAGATATTGAGATCAAAAGAAAGAGTAGAAATAGGACCACCATCATTTGATCTCAATATAACTCAGGAAATTAAAAGGATGCAGCAAGAGAAAGAACAAAAGGATCAAGAAACCTTCAGAGGCAATAGAAAAATCACCAGCAGTGCATGAAAAAACACAGAAGAAACCAAGCTCTTTAGTTTTGATGGTTAAAAAGCGCCAACGAAGGAATAAAATTGATTCTGATTGCCAATATGAAATTGTTCGCAGAAAAACGAAGAAAAATATGGACAATGAAAACCAAAAGCAGCAACTTGAAACCATGGAAGGTCAGAAAGAAAATACAAATGAACAGAAACAAGAAGAACAAAATGAAGAATCAGATTATGAACACGAATCTGAAACTAAAACAGATGAACAACTCACAACAATTGAAAATGAAGAAATTATGGATGTTGATGGGTACTTGCAATCAAGTAAAACCTATAAGAGTAAAGACATCAGAAAAAACTGTATTCTACAATTATTGAATGAAGAACAGCAAAACAAAATTCTTACTTTCTTCAAATTTAACGAAAATGAGAAGTAAGATTTCTGATATTTTTTCTTTCATTATATTTGAAATTAAATAAAATTGAAGAAAAATAAACTTGTCAATTATTGATTTTCAATTACGGCACTGTAGCATATGAAAAAGATGAAGGACACAAAGGAGGAATCACAATAGTAAAATCTATGCTGGAAGCCGTTCCGTTTGAGGGGGTTACAGATGGACAGGTATGCATCAAATTAAAATTATGATAGTAAAAAACTGTATATAAATAAATAAAATGAAAGAAATATAGGTAAACCTAGCATTCAACTTTTCAAAATGCATATGAGTGAATTGAATGAGAGAGTGGCAGCTAAAAGTAGCACTAGTATTTTTAAATTGCAGATAACTGTATAGGATGGGAGAATGATTGATAAAACTAGCATTCATAGTTTTTTAAGTGTATATAAGTGTATAGGATGAGAGAATTATAGTTAAAACTAGCATTCAAAGTTTCAAACTGTATATAAATGTATTGAATGAAACAACGGGAGTTAAAAATAACATTGATATTTGTAAAGGGCATATAAATATATAGAATGTCCAAGATGACTGTTTAAACGATCATTTTCATTTTTCGGTGCATACAATGCAGTAAACATGTAAATGAAAGTGAATACTAGCATTAATATTCCTGGTCAAAAAAAAATTATCCCATGAAACTTGCAAACTTTGTTGTTTGGTTTAACAGCTTATTGATTGGTTTTATTACAATCAAGAGATGTATGAACACGGTTACTACTTCACCACAACGATGATGGTAAGTATAAGCTTTGCAATATAAATGTCAAAAAATAATATAAAGTATTCTAATACGTATGAATGTGCAGAATGCTTTAGTACATGACCAGCAAACTGTGATCAAAGACATAGTTATAACAACAATAGATGTCATTGTCAAAGATGAATTTACAGAGAAATTTTTTTTTCCCTCTACATTACGCAAACCATTGGAGCTTGTTGATGCTAAACTATGAAACAATGCAGTGGAGTCATTATGATTCAACAAAACCAAAAACTAGATCAACAAGGACTTCAAACCCTAGCTATAACCAAGCCATCTTTCTTGTAAGAAAAATATAATTTTATAATCACTCTAACATTAATATACAGCACTAATTTTTCTTCTAGCAGAAAGACAAAACTGAATTGATGTTCAAGATAAAATGGGCAGAATTAGGAATATTGAACAAAGAATTTCACAAACCTAAAGTGTTGCAGCCAAAAAGCCCACCACAGGATTTAGATTCGTAAGTAATTAATTTCATTTCTTCTCTTGTTTAAACTATCATTTCTATTTTTAAATTGTAGTAGAATGCATTAAATATGCAAAATGACAATTAAAACTAGCATTGCTAATTGACAGTTCATTGATCTGCATTTATTGAACAAAAAGATTATGTATAAGTTGCACATTCCACACACAACAATGATGTCTCTATGAATGCATTAATTAATATTGTGATCAAAATATAAAGCTATATTTTAGAATTCTAGAGTAAAAATTGCAATATTATTTTAGCATTAGGTTTTACTGGAATATTAACTAATATTTCTATATTTGAAACAGACTTGTTTGTGCGTTTCTTTGTCATGGTAAACATGAAAAAACTGGACAAGGATGAGATACCAGAAAATTATCCAAAGAAAATGCTTAGAAACCTAAGAGCTGTAGTGGTCTATAGCATACTCAATGATCCACAATACAGTTGGTCAGCGGAGAAACTCTGCAAAGATTCTACATAAAAATAGCTGTTGCATTTTAACTTCTTACAAGTTTGTATATATTTGAACTGAACCACTTGTGCTAGTTAAACCGAGATGGAGTCTGATATGGAGTCTGAGATGGAATCTGAGATGGAGTCTGAGATGAAGTCTTATATGTTTTCCAATGATTGTATTTTGTTCTCAGTGTATAAACTGCTCAGATGAATTTGAACTTCTTGATTTGAATTTGATTTGATTATAGTTGTCTGTTTTGAATGCATGAACTACAACTTATAAACTATGGATATATTCAAGTGTCATTTTTATGTATTTTTTAATCCATTTATTGTATTTCTGATGTACCAAATAATGTTTTATACTGAAATGCTAGATAGAGCTAGCATTACGCGAACATACATTTCTTAGTGATTGAACTGTGATCAATAATGTGTGAATTTATCCATAAAGAATTTTTATATGATTTCCAATGTTTGAACTCTGTTTCAAGTGTGATGACTATTGTTTACACTGTAATTCTAGTTATAACTAGCATTTAACTGAAATGATAATTAGATATAGGCAGTTATAGGGATGGTAGGTGCTGAGGTAGAAAGATGGAGATGGTGGTTTTTTTGTAAGTTATGAAGGCAGAGGCAGTGGGTTGTTGTATGGTTATAATGAAAGCGTTGCTGTATGAAAAAAATGGTGGAGATGCCAGCAATATAGTGGTGGTAGTTTGAGTGTGGGATGTATAGCAACAGCAAAATAAAGATATAGTTTAAAATGAAGTAGCAAGCAATAGTGGAAGTTTAAGTAGTAAAGGGTAGTATGATGTTGGGGTGGTAATGAAGTATGCAGCGTGGAAGAAGTGATTGGTATAGGGATGACTGGTATGCACATTTGTGACTAAAGTAAGGAGATTAGTTTGCACAGTAACTGAAGTAGTTGTTGAAGACATTGTTTGTTGTGTAGCAGTGTATGTTGTTTTCTGTTATTTTCTGAAACAGAGAGATGCAGTCTGCATAATGAAGATATCCCATTTACAAATTGACGTTAATTTTTTTTTTCAACTGCTCTTTCTAACAATAAGGGAAGATATTCCATTGCAGTATAGAAGAAATATGGGAGCAGATGTTCCCCCATATCATATAAACAGTATATCATCATACTGGCATCATTACAAAATCACTTAAGTAATCTAATCAACTAATCATATAAACAGTATATCATCATCATCAAATCCTTCGTTCTTGCTCAACATCTTACTCAGTTCTATACAATGACAGATGATGGGTTTCAGTGATAGAGAGATGCATACTGGTTATAATGAAATGCTAGTTGCAACTCGCATTCGACTGAAATGATAAGTACATATAGCATTGAATAGAAATATCAATACCGAAATGCAGAGGAACAGCAGATATTAGAAATTAAAATAAAATAACCAAAACATTTCACATTTTATTTTCTAATGATTTCACAAAGTCTGACTTCATTTTTCTATTAGCTTTAGCAGCTGTACATTTAAAAAACTTCTCAATTACACTAATAAAACACATAAGTTTTCTTAACTTTTTGAAGAACGAAGACAATTCCTTTTGTTGTGGCCAACTTCATTACACTAACTACATCTGTTTCTTTTACTTTGAGAATATCCAAATCCACCATGCCTCTTTGTAGATGGTCTTCCAGCACCACGAATTTATTTAGGAGGCCTAATCAAAACATCATTTTCAGTAGCAATTGGCTTATCAAATCTGGAATTGGATTAATAGCATTAGCATACGAAGATCTGAAAGCATTAACAGTAAAATAGTCCTCCACAAAATCATAAACTGATAATCTACACTTGCTAATACAGTTAATTGCATGGGCACATGGAAAACTAGTAACTCTCCATTGATTACAACTGCACAAACGATTTTTAAGATCAACAACCTGTGACTTAGGAGATTTAACTTCAAACACAAATTCTGAAGACTTAAAAATATCCTAACCAAAGCCATCATCTACTAACTTTGACAAACGTTCCTCCATAACGGGAAAAAGATATGTTGTCCACAGACAACATTCCTCTCTTCGTCTCGCCATTTGCTCAATAACTTTCAATCGAATACCATCCAAACAGGAAGTTATAAGCATAACTCTATCTTCCAAAATCCATGAGTTGAAACTTACTGCAACATTTGAAGAATATTCACCATAACGCTTTGCTTGAAAAAAAAATCTGCCCAATGGTCAATAGGTTTATCTTTTAAAAATATTTCTGTAGATGTACCCCTAATATCTTTAAATTTAGAAAGATATCGCTCAAAATCATACACATTAGAAGCTCTAGCACAAAATTTGAAAAACTCCACAATAGATGAATAATCTTTAGCCGCCTTGACAACTGTACCAATATTCTGTTCCATGTGAAGTAAATAATAGCTATGATATGAAGAAGGAAATATTTTGGGAACACCTAAAATGAGACCCCATTGACGATCGGACGTAAAACCTAAAGACCGATCTTCGTTAAGCATTCCTTTCAGATGGGATAAAAACCAAGACCAATTAGATTTATTTTCATGTGAAACAATACCCATGGCAAGAGGAAAGAAACCTACAAAATAAATAATTAATGACAGCTCAGTACTAAGAAACATGAATTATATTAAACATCAAAACCTGTATTAAATGTTAATAATTTCTATTGTGCACAACTAAAGTAGATCCAAAATGATATTTGAATATAGCATATGTTATTTTAAAGTCTTTTAATTACTGCTTGTATAAAATTTTAGTTCTTGTTTTTGTAGACATTTCTATCATAAACATTTCTAGTGTAACCAGGTCAATCATTGAATAAAATAAAGCCAACAATTCTTGTGTAAACATGGCTGCATTATAATTATGTACAACTTATACCAATGATAGTTTAATACATCATTACTAGAAAAACAAATAAGTAAATAAAACAAAACTAAAATGAAACTCATACCTTGATTACCATTTTTAGAAGTAGCAGCAAACAAAACACGACGAAGATCGATGACAATCGAGAAGATCGAATACAAAACGCGTCCATGAATCGAGAAGATCGATAAACTAAGATTAGTAATATCAGAATGATGGTGGAGAAGAAATCAAGACAAAAAATTAAATTTTACATAATTTTGTCCTTAGAACGAAAAAATAAAGCCCACGTCCTTCAAACGAAAAAAAACATCTGTGTCCGTAGGCCCAAAAAGAAAAGTAAAAACTTCCTACGGCCCATTTTCCTGTAAAAAAATGTTATTTCAAAGTCATTTTTAAATCATTTATTATGTTAAAACATGTGTGTGTAACATATGAACATATGTATATTTATCTACAAATTTATGTACGTACATATCATGCACATATTTGTTTTCCACAAGTAAAAATAACTAATTTTTAAATACACACACACATACACATATACATACATACATAATATAAGTGTGTATACATACACTAAAATTCTATTTTTTTGAAGTATATTTACGGTAGAAAAAAAATTAAATTATATACATGCGGGTATTTATATTTACATAACTATAAATATAAATATATTTTTAAATTAAATATCGTTTTGGATATTATTTATAAAATATAGGATCTGATATATATATAAGTTCAATTATTATTTAAATTTTGGATTAGTCAAAATTGGTTTTTTATTTCGGGTCGCAATTATAAAAAAAATAGGATGTTGTGTTATTATTAATAATGATAACTGATTATTTTCAATGAGGCAAAGATTTATAAAATTTTAATTGTATATTTTTAAATTTTTGTCAAAAATGAATATAGATTATACATGTGTGAGTATGTATAAAATTATTTCTAATATTTATTTAAAAATGTTACCGTAAATAAAACTATTTTTAGTTATTTATTTTTTATATTTTTAATAACAAATAAATATTTTAATTACATAATAAAATTAAAATATCATTCCCTTATTAATCAAAATACTAAATTTGATTTAGTATTAACAAACATTTATTTACACAATACATATAATAGATCTTGCTCATGTTAATAAAAGAATTTAAAAAAAAAAATTCATCCATTTTACCCCACTATCATTGCATCTAATACAACAGTCGCAATGGTATTGAAAGATGATGTAATTGAATATGCAAATAATATTTTAAGTTCACTTACCTTAAAAAAGCAAGAAAGGTGAACATGCAAATCAGGTTTGCTTAGATAACGTGTACAACATATTTTCTTTGTTTTCTAAACTAAATCATTGTTTGCTAAAGTAAATCATGTATTCAAACATGAAATGCATTATTATTTTCGAAGTCAGAGGTGTGACCTGCTCAAACATTGGTAAATAAAGTTCATCCACATTTTGTAAAGTGCAAATGATTATTCCTCTTTCTTTATTTTTACACATTAACTATGTTATTTATATTGAAAATAGGATAAAGGAACATTCAAAATCATGGATAGACATGAATGTCCAGATATCCATTATAAATGTCATAAAACTTGACAATATCATCTCATTATCTAATCACAATATTTAAGAAGCACCACGCATGGTTCTCCTCGTCCTCCTTCATAGTTCAGAACACACAAACGTTGTGGAAGAAACATGCAAATTCGGTTCGTTAGAGGATCCATCGGTGAAGATCAAAGAATGCACCGAGATGTTCAATGCATACTGTAAAAGACACGGCTGTGGCTCCTCTCCCAAAAGCTTAACCATCATTGCCACTCAAATCACCTTAGCCAAAGCCGGCTTGATACGAACGGGCCTACAAAAAGTATACTCGAAGATCAAATCGGACCACAAAAAGAAATCATGTGTGCATAGGTGTATACAGCTCTATGGGTATGCTATCTCAAATTTAAATGAAGCAGTTGCTATGATGAAGAAGGGGAAATATGAAGCAGCAAGTGGTAAATATGATGCTGTGATGAGAACAGGCAACACGTGTGAAGAAATGTTTGTTAGAGGATGAATCAAATCTTGGATGACTGCTGCCAACGATGGCTTCTTTCAGGACTCGGTTATTGTTCAGGCGCCGGTGAAGCTTGCAACCAAGAAATAATTGAAACCAAATTTCAATACAAATGGATAGCGTTGATAAAAATGTTTGACATTGTATATGGAATATTGCAATAACAAGATCAAATGTTCAAGCTTATTGCGAACGTTATTAGTTACGTTGTAATAAAGACAGTTTATGTTGTGCATATTAATGTAAATAGGAGAGAAAAATCCAACTATTTTTCCCTTGGAATATAACGGGGTCACCAATAAGCAAGCCCCTAATAATAACATCTCAAGGCCGATTAAACAATCAACTTATCCCTGATTTACCTAGTGCCATGTATTCTCTAGACTATTGTAGAAGGAACGCACAAAGGTAAATATCCCAACATTAGATTACAAAAAGTTGAACACATTACAACTAACTTTGGAATAAAACAATTTAACATGAAAGTCATACAGAAAAGAAGCAAATTTCTCTATGTTGAACTTAAGAAGACAAATTTTTGAAAGTAGCACGAAAAATAATTCATGATTACATTATAGATCCAGGACTATTAGGTGACAATAGCATTGCATCGATCAGCTATCAATCTCTAGGAGCTTTCTTTGCAGCTTCAACGGCGGCTTTCTCCGCCTCAATTTCTGAAACAATTGCATCAATCTCCGATTCTTCAAGCTGGTTCAGTCCTTCCTCTTTTGTCATCATTGCAACTTCAATGTTCTTTCCTCCGCTCTCGACAACCTGATAAACGCATAGTCTAAATAAAAGCAAATTCTATGAATGTACCTTTATCACCCTTTAAAGAAGTAAAAGACCAAATTTATGAAGTATTTGATATGATTTCAGTAGCATAACTCATATGATCCTTCAGTTCCTTCCTAAACACTGAAATACATGATGCTTTTCTATATCATGTAATATTGGATTACATAGAGACAAGATAACAGTAGCACATATTAGCTTAGTTACGGGGTAAGTAAATGAGCCATCACCTCTTTTCAGCTTACCAAAGAACTACTTGGGCAAGAAAGAATCAAAATATAATGGAGAACTGCTTTAATCTGATCTCAAAGGTCGACAAGTCTATCACACCCGAGCCTCCTCCTCTTCATCCCCCTTCTTCTTCTTCCCTCAAGGTGGTGCAACATGAAATCGACAATGAGGGACTCCAGCTAGTGAGGAACCGTCGAAACAGAGAGAAGACCCTTCACCAGCCGACTCCAGCAACATATCCCAAAAGAACCAAGTGAATCTGTATAACAATGGCTATAGGAATGCAAGAATCAACAATACCAAATCCAATCCCAAGCATTATTCGCATAACACCTAAAAATATGCAGCCACTGTTCAGAAGAAACAAGATAGCATCGGTGCAACAACAATACAGAGTAGCAGTAAAGGGTCTCTCCCAAATAAAGCATCTTCCTGGGCAGATTTAATCGGAGAAGGGGGTCTCAGTCCGGAATTTGATTTGAAATACCAAGCACCTCTACCAATTAATAAAAAGAAAATGGTTGTTATGAAAGAAGGTGTCAGTAAAGGAACAGAGACAAAGTGGGGCTGCTCGGTAATAGCATACGTATACGGTAGTAGACCTTATCATCATTTTAGAGCATTTGTGCAAAGAACTTGGAATCCCACGAGTAACTTTGAAATCTTCTCAAGAAACAACGATTTTTTTGTGATCAAATTCACGGCAGAATGTGATTGTGAAAAAGCTATCAATGGGGGTCCATATTTCGTCAATGGAAAATTAATCATTTTAAAAAGATGGAGCAATAAAATCGCATTTGACAGAGACTTATTATCCACAATTCCAGTTTGGATTCGTCTGCCAGAATTAAGCTTAAAATTGTGGGATAAAGAAGCCTTTGGGGCAATAGCAAGTGTTGTGGGAAATCCTTTAAAACTTGATGAACCAACAGCAAAGGAAACAAGGTTAAGCTATGCAAGAATACTTGTTGAGCAAATTCAGAATTTCCTGATGAAGCACATATAACAATGCATGATGGAGAAACTTTAGTTCAAAGAATCGAATACGAATGGATCCCTCCAGTATGTTCAAATTGTAATTGTTTTGGGAATTCAACGGAAAACTGTTCTACTAAAATGATATAGAAAGAAAAGCAGAAAGATTCTACAATCATCAAAGACAAGATCTTGATGTCAGAAAAAAATCAAGAAACCATCAAAGATTCAATTTTTAACAACAATCAGCAAGAAGGGATCCAAGAATCTTGTGCTCCAGAAAATTCTCTAACTGGGAAAATAAAAAATTTCAAATTTTTTTATAATAAAGGCTGCTTAATGGATATGTCTACAAATATGAGTGAGACCGATGTCTCCAATCAGCAGGAAATACCAAATCAAATTATGGCAGAAATCACTGAAGATTTACCAAATCAGGTAATGAAAAATGATTTATCTTCTACTGTTATGGAATCAAACTCGGATCATGGTGCAGTGCACTCCCCTGTTGATGTCAGTAATGCAAATGATAATGTATCATTGGCAAAAATCATAGCCACAAATGGAATATCCACTAATACTGAAGACAGGAAATTATGTTCAAAAAGCACTCATAAAGGAATCTCAGAGGATTTAGTCCAAAATGTCATGAAATTAATTCCAAATTCATCTTCTCCATCAAAAAGGGAAAAAAAGAAGAAGAAAAAATTAAAAACCTTCAGGATATTCTATCTCAAGGAAAAGAAGAAAATTCTGAAAAAGATGAATTCTAGGAAAAGTATGTAATGAGAAATCCAAGGTGGTCTGAACATCTGAAAATTCAAGATAGAAAATCATTAAAAAGAAAAGGGCATAAAAGTTCAGATTACTTAGAAGAGAAAAGGGACAAAGAAAAGATGGAGGAACACAATCCCAGTCTTTCTATATGAAGCAGTGATATCCTTAGCATATCCTTTATTATTCAATATTTTTTTTATATATATGTCAATAATGTTAGAGGATTAAACTCCCCTGAAAGGAAGTTAGATCTAACCAATCTAATTTTCACAAAGAAACCAAGCATAGTTGGTATTCTCGAACATAAACTAGAGGATTCTAAAATCAGCAATTTTCATGAAAGATACTTTAAAGAATGGGGTGTTAGGGTAATGGTAGAATAATGGTAATATAGGACCCAAATATTTGGAGTCTTAGCCAGCATTTTATAAACTTCCAATTTATTCATTGCAAATTCATAAATAAAGGGGGACTTCAAATAGAAATCTGTTTTATTTATGCTTCTAATAGTGAAAAAGAAAGAAGTTTTTTATGGAATGATCTTAAAAAATTAAATTTTAATATGGAAAAACCCTGGATCATCATTGGAGACTTTAACATTGTCTTCCACTCTTTTGAAAAAAGGGAGGAGCTCCCATTCCTTTTAGTAAATTAGATTTTTTTTAATAATCTTCTGCTAAAAACAGGTTTAATTGAGCCCACTATTACTGGGAACCAATTCACTTGGAAATCAGGTGTTTATAGGAGCATCCATTGTAAACTTGATAGAATTCTTATTAATCATATGTTTGTTAATACTTTTCCTAATTACAATTGTTCTACTCTTCCTCAAGCAACTAGTGATCATACCCCTTTGCATATAATTTTCTCTGGTCATGATAATATTAGAAAAAATATTCCTTTTAGATTTGTTAATGGGTGGAAATATGATGAGAGTTATAAGGATACTGTCAAAAACAGTATTATTATTAATAAAAATGGTACTGCCCAAAATAAATTTAAAAGCATTCTTAAGAATATCAAAGAAAACTTAAAAGTCTGTAATAAAATAGGAACAGAGATAATATTAAAATTATTAGGGAAGAATGTGAGTCAATCCAAAATAATATAAATTTTGATAGCTCGGACAAATCTAGGGTTAATCAATTTTTTTCAACTCCAAGATAAATTAAGTCAAAGTCTGCATGTTCAAGCTATCAACATGAGGCAGCAAGCCAAAGTAGACTAGCTTACTAAGGGTGATGTATCTAGTAAATTTTTTCATGCCAAGATGTCAAATAGGAAAAAATCAATGACATAGGCAAATTACTAGATACTAATGGTGTTACCCTAAATGATGTCTCTAGCATAAGAAATTTTTATAATTCCAATGATTATAAAAAAGATTTTTCAAATATTGAAACTAAATTTTTACTTAATGAAAGCAGCAGTGATATTCCTCTTGCCCCTATTGAGTTGGAAGAAGTTAAAAAAATTATTTTTGGCTCAAATATAGATAAAAGTCAGGGCCTGATGGATTTGGGGAATTTTTTACAAAACACACTGGGAATATTTCAAAATTATTATTCATGAAGCTGTCAAAGAATTATTTTTCATCTGGAAAGCTTCTTAAAAGCTTAAATCCTACTTTTATTACTTTAGTTCCCAAGGTTAAAATTCCCTCAGGTCTAGGAGATTACAGGCCAATTGCCTGTTGCAATTTTATATACAAAATCATTGCTAGTATTTAAGTAATAGAATAAAAAAAATTCTTAAATATTTAATTTCAGAAAATCAGTGTGCTTTCATCCCAGGTAGATATATCATTGAAAATACTCTTTTGGCTCATGAGCTTATCAGAAATTTTAATAGGGGCTGTAAGAATAAAGTCTGCATTAAAATTAATATACATAAAGCTTTTGACAAGATTAACAGACATTTTATCATTCATATGATGAGACAAATGGGATTTCATAAAAAAATTATTATTTAGTTAAATAATGTATAGATACTGCCTCCTTTTCCATTTTAGTTAATGGATCTCCCTGTGGATTTATTACTAGTAATAGGGGAATTAGACAAGGGGACCCCCTCTCCCTCTATTTGTTCATAATAGCTATGGAATATTTTTCTATCCAAATGGAATTGGAACAAATAAGAGGAAATCTCAGGCCTGTCAATAGAAATTCTCCTAGTATTACTCATTTACTATATGCTGATGATTTGCTTTTATTTATAAATGCAATACTAACAGTGCTCAACCTATAGTTAAAATCTTGGAAAGAATGAAAATTTTTGCTGGTCTCCAAATCAATGAGAGTAAAAGCAAAGCATATTTTAGTAAAGATTGTGCTAATAAAGCGGAAATACTTCAAATTCTAAAAATTAATGAAGGCCAATTGCCTGTTAAATATTTGGGTCTCCCACTCAACACCAATCAATTAACAGCCAGGGATTGCGCTAAACTAATTGACATCATTTAAGGCAAAATAGAAAATTGGTCTAGCAGACTACTATCTATTGCTGGAAGAATAGAGCTTAAACACACTGTCATCACAGCTATCATTATGTATTGGATCCAGACTTATAATATTTCCAAATCAGCAATTTGCAAAATAGAAAAAATATGTGCCAATTTTTTATGGAAAGGAAAAAATCATAAAGTTTCATGGGACACAGTTTGCAAACCAAGAAAGGCAAGGGATTGGGTTTAAGAAGCATCAAAGATCTAAAGGAAGCCTGTAGTATGAAACTTTTTTGGAGATTGGTAGAAGGCAAATCATTATGGGCAAAGTGGATGATTAGTAAATATGCCAAAAACAAAAAAAATTAGACAATGCCAGCTGAAAATCACAATTCACACACTTGGGAATCCATCTTAAAAAGAAGAAATAAAGGCATTAAATTATTGGACAGAAAATTCAAAGATGGGAAAAGTACAAGCCTCTGGTTCGATCCTTGGATTAATGGCAAATCTCTGATTAGTTTGCTAGGTTGGACAAATCTTATCTACTTTGGGGGAGCCAATTTAAAACTGGACAGTATCATTCAAAATCATATGCGGAAACCAAACAAGCATCCAGCAACTTCAATTTTCAAAAATGCCATAGAAAAAATTGAAATTGATTCAAATTTAGCAACAGACCGCTGGAAGTGGAAGCTTTTAAAAAATGAGAAACTTTCCTTCAAATCTACTTGGAATTATTTAAAAGGGTTTGAAACAAAAATGGAATGGTGCAGTATTATATGGAATAATGCAAACTGCCCAAAGATGGCAAATTGCGCCTATTTTGCATTGTTAAACAGATTACCAACTAGAGACATATGCAAAAATTGGAGCAAAAATAATATTTATGAAATCAATTGCCTCCTCTGCAATACAGATAATGAATCAGCTGAACACTTATTTTTTGATTGCATTTTCTCAAGGTACATATGGTACATTGCAAAAAATAAGCTCAATTTCTGTCAAAGCAAGCCAATGCAAAACATCAAAGACAGTATACAATATATTCAGAAAAGCTTCAAAATCAAATCAGAAGAATTCAGTAGAGCTAGCATAATGCTAACTGCTGTCATATATCATATATGGAAAGAAAGAAACGCTAGATTGCATTCGAATAAGAAAACAGATGCCATTCAAATATGCAAAAGCATAGAAACAGAATTTCATATTCTGAGTTATAAATCTAGCAAAAACAAATCACCATTCTGTCAGCTCCTTTTAGAGCATACCGAACAGGAAGAATTTGCTGCCAGTATGGAAATATACTTACAATGGGGGAAATTTAATAACGAATTTCCCCATAGTAGTAACCCTCAGCTCACTAATCATAGAATCCATGATATCTCGAGGAGGGGAGCCAGCAACTTCACCAGTCCACTTGCAGGAGGCAGCCGTTCCTACCCTAATACCAGGAGCAGCTCCTGCAAGGGAAGTAAACAGGGTTATAATTTTACTAATTACACAATGGATGATAATAGAAATAATCTCACAAAGTGCTTTTTACCTGATATTAGCAGGAATTACCGCACTTTCAGCAAAGAAACAATGAAGCTGAAGTCCCTCCTATATCAAATAAAGCAAATAATTCAGATCATATCCTACAAAGAACTTGAGAGAATAGTTATATCAGCAAGCTCAACGGCAACACTTATCACTTATCTGTTTGGGAAAGAGGAGAAAGCAGCAGGAAGGTCATCGAAAATGACAAAAGCAAGCTGCTCTACAATATTGACTGTCTGAATGGCCCAAAAAGGCAAAACAACTGGATCCACGAGGAGGACAGATCTACTAATTATAATAATATATTTGTCGCGAGGAACCCAGAGAGCAAATATATGGAGAAATCGAGAGTCTGAAACCCTCCATAATCCAGCTTGGTTTTCTAGATCATAGTGCTATCAAGCAGCAATTTTTCATCAATTTTCCATCTAAGTTTGAAAGGGCTGGAGGGATTTCGTCGCCATTGCTCCTCTTCCGAAGAAGATTTTAGATCGTGGCTTTTTGTTTTGTGTTTTGAGTCGGATACCCTTTAGGGTTAGCTGTTTGTTTGCAAGTTTCGGGTGTAATGTATTTACCCGTATTTCTATTTGTATAACTTGGGCCTGTCCCATTATCCATTTTTCAAAAAAAAAAGAACTACTTGGGCACAGAAAACTCATGATATTTCATACGGTGTTTAATGAAGAACATCAACTGGAGATGCATTAGAACCTATAAAAAAACCTACATCAATAGACAAATAAATCCTAACAGTGTCATGTTATTGCTTCACATTCTTATGAGTTTATGTGCTCACTGGGCAAATGTTAACAATTTCCTTCCATGTAATATAAGCTTATGCTCCCAGCCAGGCCCGGTTTCAGGGCTAGGCCAGCCAAGCGGCCGTCTAAGGCAACCCTCTGGATGGGAGCAACAAGGTGGAGGAAAATAGAAGGTCTAAACAATTTAGTGTTTAATGAATATTAATTCACATGGTATTAGCATTGCTAGTGTAGTGGAAGTGAGAAAGCCTCCGTGTATGGTGATGTACGTTCAATTCCCATTAAAACAACATTTTTCATTAGGGCAACCCATGCTTCACTTTCTATGAGAGTAATGTTTTTCAAAATTTCATGTTGCCTAGGGCAACCCGTTCAGTTGAACCGGCCCTGTCCCAGTTGCAATCAGATATAATGATGTCAGCTCAACATATCCATACTTTGGATATAAAGCGTACCTCCTCTATGTAAGCTCAACATCAAATTTTGTATAAACGGTTAACAAAAATTGTGAAATGCACACTTTATTCAAGTTTCCTTCCTACCCACCATTCCTTTTAGTGAACACATTCTATCTTTATTTTTGTATATTTTATTTTTCATTTAATCAAATATTCAAGTTCACCTTAATTTGACAAAAAAAAAACTATGTTTTTCCCTTGTAATAACACCAAAACAACTTTATTTCAGCAAATTAACAAGGTTCACATATGTTAAACGAACTTTTTGTCAGCTTTGTAACATGTAGCAGATCAAAAAGTATG
This sequence comes from Allium cepa, assembly GCA_030765085.1. Taxonomy (NCBI): domain Eukaryota; kingdom Viridiplantae; phylum Streptophyta; class Magnoliopsida; order Asparagales; family Amaryllidaceae; genus Allium; species Allium cepa. Next base: position 747,641,308 of record CM060928.1, read on the forward strand.
AACATTCGACAAAGGTTCTTAATCCATCACTAAAAAAGGAGAGAACATTCTAACAATGTTCTTGGTTAATCCGTTCGTGAATTGACTAATTATTGTATCAACTTATTAAAGTCAAAATGTGAATCAACTGGTAGAATCCATGGATACAAAATTTCCCTTTTAAAGTCCTGGATCAGTGGTGATATTTTCTTTATTTGTTAGATAAAATGATGTATCAAATCATGAAATGCATAACTTTTTTCTTTTTTCATAGGTGTGCTCAAGGATACATAAAATTACGTTCATCAACAATTTGGTAAAGTTCAATAGATTTTTTTTTTTTTTCTGGGGTAATACATTAACTGAGTTCATCTATATTAAAAAATAGAGGAAGGAACATTCAAAAATCATGGATAGACATGAATGTACAAATGTCCTTTATAAATCTCTTAATATCCGACAATATCATCTCATAATCTTGTCATAACAACATGAAGCAAGCATTGTTCATTGTTTTCCTCTTCCTCATCCAAAGTTCAAAACAAGCAAACGTTGTGGAAGAAACATGCAAAGCGAGTTCATCGGAGGACCCATCAGTGAAGATCAAAGAATGCACCGATATGTTCAACTCATACTGTAAAAGTCACGGCTGTGGCTCCTCTCCCAAAAGCTTAGCCATCATTGCCACCCAGATCACCTTGGCCAAAGCCGGCTTGATCCGAACAAGCCTACAAAATGAATACCCAAAGATCAAATCCGACCCGAAAAAAGAACCATGCGTGCGTGGGTGTATACAGCTATATGGGTCTGCTATTTCAAATTTAAACGAGGCGGTTACTAAGATGAAGAAGGGGAATTACAATGCAGCTAGCGGTAAATATGATGCTGTGACGAGAACCGGAAACGCATGTGAAGAAATGTTTCTTAGAGGAGGGGTTAAATCTTGGATGACTTCTGCTAATGACGGTTTCTTTCATGACTCCGTCATGGCTCATGCTGTCGTGAAGCTTGCAAGCAAGAAATAATTAAAATCCAAAAATTTTAATATTCGTCGATGAAATGTCTGTTTTGACATTGTATATGATAGAATATTGCAATAATAAAACTTTGTGTTAAAGGTTATTGCCTTTTCAGATATACTATTATCCTCCTTTTTATGCTTTGTTTATAAACGTTGTTTTTCTAGATATATTTTCCTGTGATCGTTCGAGTTACATATCAAAACACTAAAAGCCCCTGAATATGCGTATGAAGATAGCTCTAGCCATTAAAAACTTGATGGAAGCTTTAAACTGAATAGTCAAAATCCTAAAAGGTTTCTCAAGAACCTTGAAGATGGTGAAGGCAGTTTATGTTGCCTGTGTTGATGTAAATACGAACAGAAAATCCAACTAAATTACCTCTATAGTAAAGAAGAGGTTCTAGTTAGCAAGCCCCTAATAATGATATCTTTATGCGGATTGAACGATCAAATTGCCCCTAATATAGCTAGTGACGTGTATTCTCACATCTGGTGTAAAAGGAATGCCAACCGTTAAAACATATCATTGACGTTTGACGCGTTAGACGTCAACGTTAGATTTTCAATTGTCACTTTTTTCAAACGGTTAAAAAAAACAACCGTAGAACTCTCCTCCCTCCTTCTTCCTCGTCAGCATAAGCAAACTCAAATCCGAAAATTCCAACAGTGTCTAATTTTTTTCTTTTAATTTTTGAACTTTTCTTGGTTGTAATATCGTAGAAAAACACTCACAAAAGTAAAATTTGGTCTGACGGAGTTAAAGCTTAATTTTTACGTATAAGCGACGAGGTTAAACAAAAAAGGCGTTTATAAGATAATTACAACGGTGCTAAATGAAGTTTTGGCGACTCTCCCGAGTGAAGTAGTGTTAATCAATGATGAAGTTCGCTACAAATACAAAGTACTCCAAAAACAATGGTCATAATTGCAAAATTTGTGAAACAAAACGGGTTTCGGATGGAATCCAGTAATTGGAATGGTTAGTGGTAGCAAGCAATAGTGGGTCGATCGTATTTTACGGTATTTATGTTTTTTACTTGTAAGTTTTAGTGGTAATTTCTTTTCTCCTTTCTTTTCCTTTTCAAGAGTTCGGACCCTCTATTATGAAATACACGAGATAACTGATAACCAATATTGAGTCTTCGCAAGTTATATTCGAGAGCACTGTTGCAATCAGAGAGGATGCTTTCATGCTCAATGCTATAGACAAACAGGTCGAGATGCACTGTTCTCTGACTCCAGAACAAACTATCAATACGGTCAAGGATACACGTACAAACTGTCATTGCTATGTGAGCTTATACTAAATCAAAAGTACAATTTCTCCTAATTAATCTATAAGCGTTGAACATGACCTTATACTATACTTCAGTAAAATCAGTACCTGTGCAGTGAAAGCGCTTAGCGGTTTCATAGCATGGAGGTGCAAAAGGTTATAGCGGAGATGAAAGGAGATATAGTGGGGAATAGCGGATGTGCAAAAAGCTTTATTAGATATAAAACCAAATATTTGAAGTTAATTTATTCTCATTCACGCATCATTTGTGTAGGAAAAGGAAATGCTGTTTAATCTTATATAATTAAACCGAAGAATTTCATGATTTATATATGCAGACTAGATTTGGAGACTATCATAGATTTATAACATATATTGAGCATTTAAGCCTACAAATCAGGCATCTACCCTAATTTTGTTGATTTGATTTAAAAGAGTAGTCAAATCAAACTTTGTATACTAATGCTGCTAAAACGGGTGCTAAAAAGCCTTAATTTAGCGGTTGTAGCGGAAAATAGCGGCGCTTAAAGCGGATCTACTATTTAATAGAGCTAAATTGAAATAGCGTAGCGGTTGAAGAGCGCTATGCGCTATAGCGAGGATTTTAGGAGGCTTTAACTACACAGGTCCGTACAGACTTCGGTATTTGAATTGTTTAAATATTGACTTCGGACCGAGTCCACACCAGATCGTCAACACAACCGTGTTATAGTTTTTTTGAATTTGTCCAAGGATAAAATTAATCTATAATTATTAATCACTAAAAATAAATTAACACAAAAGTTGTATTAATAATTTATGAATATTTTAATTATTTATTCCGAGCTAAAAATCAGATGGAACAATGTATAAAAGTAATACGATAAATGAGCTAAAATCAATTAATTAAAATGGATTTAAATAGGGGTCGAAGGAGTATTTGGCCGGGGAATATATCCCCAAAAGGCCGTCCATAATTTAGATAAAGAAAAGCCGGAATATCTACTCAAAATTTAGTGAGAAACAAGGAGATATTTGTGCATTGATATGGCTAAAGATAGAATAGCCTCCACACACAAAAAGAAATTTTTTTATTTGTTTTTGCCTTCTCTCTTATCTTATCTTCAAAGAAATAACAAGCAGACAACATACTGATACTCGATGTGATCTCTTAAAAGCAAGATATGGATATACATTTTTCTGTTTTAATTACATATATCTATAAAATCAAGATCGCTTCTTATATTATGTTAAATACACTAGTGCGAACCCGTATTTCACACACGGATGTTGAAAAAAATATTGTTCTTGGATAGGTCATATCCAAATGTATAAGAAATTTAATATGGCGGTAATGAAAAAACATTGTTGAACGATAGTGTTACATCATGAATAACACCATTTTATGATGGGGTTAAATTGTAACTGCACTAAGTTTGAATAAACTATCAAACACAATCAAAATTATTACTTTACTACATAATGCGGTTACAATATTCAAAGGCAACCATAATTGTATAATTCAAAAAAATATTCCTTTGAAATATGTTAAAAGATAATAAATACATTATAATAATCTAGGTAAAACTACTATGTAATGTTTATGATCATCATAATAATGCTGTTGCAGAAACGCGGTTCACAGCGGTGACACAAAATAATTGGATTATATCAGCTAAAACTGCTATATAAAATTACGATTTTAAAAATTTTATTTGTAGCTATCAACAATGGATATCATTGGGAAGCAAATTAAATTTGAGATTTTACAGTGAAAACAAATCTTAAATCCAATTAACGTAGAAAAAGTTATCACATTTCAAAGTTTGAAATAGAAAGAAATTAAAAATGTGACTGTTCATTTTTCAAAATATGAAGGAAGCCTAAGTGCTGTTGAAATCTAACTCATAATAATAGTATAGTATATATTTGGGTCCTGTTTAAAAAAAAGAGGAAATTAGTTTAAAGGAAAAAGTTTAATAAAATTTAATTTTAACGGACGTTAAAACTAAACTCCGTCTCAAGGACAAGCGCCAAAATTTGTCGATCGTTCCTGCTTTTTTAGTTTCGTTTCTTCTGCAAACAAAATTACTTCTTCATCAAACAATGGCAACCCAAACCGAAATCAATTTTCTTCCTCAAACTGATTTACAAATGCAATCGACTTCAGAATCTAAGTCGATGAACGTAAATCAAAATATTTCAATAAATCCTGAACAAATAAACGATGAACCTACGATTTCAAAATGCGGGGCTTTGAATGCTACGCGTATAGCAGCAAAGAGAAGTCGAAAAACTAATTCATCCATGACTGTCGATTCGAATGATATTCGCGAAGATATAAAGAGGACGAAAAAAATCTGGGGCATGCAAAACTATGAATGAAGACGACACGAAGAAACAATAGCTTAGTGATGAAATCGCCAGCAAAAAAAGAAAGACAAAGGTATAACAGCTGATTTATTTTTAAAATAAAAGATAATTTTACAATGATAGTTCAGTTATCATTTGATTTGTTTTTGAATGATAGATCAATACATCATTTGATTTGTTGCATGTATAATATTGAAATATAAGATGATGGATGAACATAACATTCAGTTTTTGGCAGATGATAGACAACAATAAGATGAATAGTTACATAATGATAGACAAATATAACATTAAAAAAATGATATACAAACATAGCATGACATAATGATAGTTGGATATATTGCTTTATTTACTGTAGGTGTAATGATACAATGATAGATGGAAATAACATTTCAATATTTGATAGATGGTAGAAAATAATTAGATGGATACTTATTCAATGATAGTTCTATATATCATTTGATTTGTATGCACCATATTGAAAGATGAGAACATAGCATTCAGTCTTTTACAGATGATAGACAACAATAAGATGAATATTTATAGAATGATAGAAAAATATAGCATTGAAAAAAATGATAGACAAACATATCATGATAGAATGATAGTTGAATATATCATTTTATTTACTGTATTTGTCAATACGGTAAATAATTAATTATTGAATGATAGTTCAATATATCATTTGATTTACTGTATTGATAGTTATTGAATGATAGTTCAATATATCATTTGATTTATATGCATAATATTGACATATGATATGATAGATGAACATAACATTCAGTTTTTGATGGTTGATAGACAACAATATGAAGAATAGTTACAGAATGATAGAAAAATATAGCATCAAAAAAAGATAGACAAACATAGCATTCAATCTTTCGACTTTAGAAGCATACATTGGAAAAAAGTAATGATAGACAAATATAGCATTTGAAAAAAGAATGATAGATGCATATAGCACTAGTAAATTATGCTTTCATAGTTGAAAAAATTGATAGATAAAAATAAGAGAGCATTTAAAAAATGAGATATGAAAATAACATTATAGTTTGTTAAATACCGAATTATTCATTCATAGTTTTTTGTACAGGGATCAAAAGGTAAAACATTGAAGAAATCAAGAACAACTGAAGGAAAAAAAAACCAAAGAAAGTATCTCAGAAAAAAATTCAGTATAGATGTAGTTTACTTCCAATGATAAAAAATTTCAGGAAAATTAAGGAAAAAGAAGGTTATCTTGTAGATCAATTAAATTATTTAAAACAAACACCCTTCGAAAAATTCATGCTAGTGTTTTTCAAAGAAATTTTATCTATAGCTGCTTTTACAAAATCGTCAACAACCTTAGATGATATCATAGAAATATTTTCTATCAATGACGAAGCTTTTAAAGTGGAGCATATTTTTTTAAAAATCAAACTTGAAGATGTTTCAATTCTCTTTAGCTTACCTTGGTCTGGAATAGATATTTTTCCATTACCCAAAATGAGTTTACAAATCCTTCCACACAATTGTAAAGATTTTGTACTGAGAAATTTTGGAACAATAGAGCACATCACAAAGGATCTTACAATTTCAAAGATAAATAATGTGCTGGAAACGCAACAATTTCAACATGAAAATGATTTTTCAAAACTGCTTATTATTCTTGCAATGATAACCTTCTTCTTTCCTGATAACCAAAGATACTTACCATGGGGATATATTCCCTATATCCTTAATCAAAACAAAATGAACTCAGTATCTTGGCCAGTTTCAATTCATCATTCATTGATTAGAGCTTTGACGGCTTTCAAAACAAAGCCGAGAAACATGCCGGTTTTTTCCATGCTCCTAATTGTAAGTACAACATTCTAACTTAGTGTTAATGCATCTATCTCTATAAATTAAATTATACACATTATGTGTTTTAACAAGTAATATTTTATTTGTAGTTTTTCCTATGTGAGCATGTGAATTTGGTATCTCCATTAGTAACATACTATTCTACCTTACCTAGATTTGGGAGGTGGAATATTGCAAGCTTGAAAAAGGTCATCTCAAGAGAAGCATTGATGAACATGGACAATAGAAAGGTATTATTTATCACACCAGTATAAGAGATATATAATGATAGATAAATATATCATAACACAGTGTATATCAATGGTTTTCATTTTGTTATTATACAATCATAATTTAAATGATAGTTACATATATCAGTTCTGCAAAAATACAATTTTCTATAGGTGCTACTAAAGAATGATAGTCACATATAGCATCACATGAAAAATGACAATTATATATAAAATTAGTTCATCCATTGAATGTTACCTTATTCATTACAATTTATGTTATTATATAGATTTTTGTTGAAATAAGAAACCTGACTGAAGATGAAAAATCACTTCTTCAATAAACAAGCCAACAAAAATTTTCCCAGTTAGATAACATGAGCATATTGGGATGCACAAAATAGAAATTTTGGAAGAGAAGTCAAAAAAGCAAGTTGAGTCAATGCAGCAATACATTAAAGATTTGGAAAATAAATTAAAGAACGGTGAAAAAGAATTAGAAAAGAAAAAACAGAAAAGAATACAAGCAGAAGGCACTGTCATACAGTTGAGAAAAGAAATCAAGAAGTTGAGATCAAAAGCAAGAGTAGAAATAGAACCACCATCATCTGATCTCAATATAACTCAGGAAATTAAAAAGATGCAGCAAGACAAAGAACAACAGGATCAAAAGAAACCTTCAAAGGCAACTGAAAATCACCAGCAGTGCATGAAAAAACACAGAAGAAACCAAGCTCTTTAGTTTTGAGGGTTAAAAAGCGCCAACGAAGGAATAAAATTGATTTTGATTACCAATATGAATTTGTTCACAGAAAAATGAAGAAATATGTGGACAATGAAAACCAAAAGCAGCAACTTAAAACCAAGGAAGGTCAGAAAGAAAATACAAATGAACAGAAACAAGAAAAACAAAATGAAGAATCAGATTATGAATACGAATCTGAAACTGAAACAGATGAACAAGTCACAACAATTGAAAATGAAGAAATTATTGATGTTGATGCGTACTCGCAATCAAGTAAAACCTACAAGAGTAAAGATATCACAAAAAGCAGTATTCTACAATTATTGAATGAAGAACAGCAAAACAAAATTCTTACTTTCTTCAAATTTAACGAAAATGAGAAGTGAGATTTCTGATATTTTTTCTTTCATTATATTTGTAATTAAATAAAATTGAAGAAAAATCAACTTGTCAATTATTGATTTTCAATTACAGCACTGTAGCATATGAAAAAGAAGAAGGACACAAAGGAGGAATCACAATAATAAATCTATGCTGGAAGCCGTTCTGTTTGAGGGGTTACAGATGGACAGGTGTGCATCAAATCAAAAATGTGATAGTAAAAAACTGTATATAAATATATAAAATGAAAGAAAGATAGGTAAACCTAGCATTCAACTTTTCAAAATGCATATGAGTGAATTGAATGAGAGAGTGGCAGCTAAAAGTAGCATTAGTATTTTTAAAATGCAAATAACTGTATAGGATGGGAGAATGATTGATAAAACTAGCATTCATAGTTTTTTAAGTGCATATAAGTGTATAGGATGAGAGAATTATAGTTAAAACTAGCATTCAAAGTTTCAAACTATATATAAATGTATTGAATGAAACAATGATAGCTAAAAATAACATTGATATTTGTAAAGGGAATATAAATATATACAATGTCCAAGATGACTGTTTAAACGATCATTTGCATTTTTCAGTGCATACAATGCAGTAAACATGTAAATGAAAGTGAATACTAGAATTAATATTCCTGGTCAAAAAAAAAATTATCCCATGAAACTTGCAACCTTTGTTGTTTGGTTTAACAGCTTATTGATTGGTTTTATTGCAATCAAGAGATGTATGAACACAGTTACTACTTTGCCACAATGATGATGGTAAATATAAGCTTTTCAATATAAATGTTAAAAAATAATATAAAGTATTCTAATACATATGAATGTGCAGAATGCTTTAGTACATGACTAGCAAACTGTGGTCAAAGACATAGTTATACCAACAATAGATGTCATTGTCAAAGATGAATTTACAGAGAAAATTTTCTTCCCTCTACATTATGCAAACCATTGGAGCTTGTTGATGCTAAACTATGAAACAATGCAGTGGAGTCATTATCATTCAACAAAACCAAAAACTAGATCAACAAGGACTTCAAACCCTAGCTATGACCAAGTCATCTTTCTTGTAAGAAAGGTATAATTTTGAAATCACTCTAACATTAATATACAACACTAATTTTTCTTCTAGCAGAAAGACAAAACTGAATTGATGTTTGTAACGACCCGTAAATTTCGATAATTAAAATTGGTTAAATTTGTAAGATTTGTAAATAAATTTATGTAATTTAATTTAGAAAGAAATAAAAAATTTATAATTAATAATGAAGCAAATGTTGAAAATAAAATGAAACCATGGAAATTAAAGCTAAGTATTAAAAGTTGAAGTAAAATTACGAATAAATTGAAGTGATGTAAATTGTTATACTAGGCTAAGAATTGAATATAAGAAAACAAAGGAAAATAGTGAATTTATTTAATGAATTAATAATATTAAATAGTAAATTGAATTAAATCAATGTCCTGTAGTAATTGAAATATTGTTTGGGAATGAAAACTTATAAAGGTAAGCATTTAATTTACAAATGAAATCAGTGTATTAATTTTTTTGTAACTGAATGCAAATTAATGCAATTATGTTAATGTATATTAATAAATAATTAATCTTGCACAATCCCAATTAATTGGAATAACTGAAAGGTCAAAAATTGATTGCACTAAATAAATTGGGAATTTAATTTCATTAAAGGTAATTAAATATTAACATAATGTAAAATTTAGATAATTTTTGAAATTAATGCTAACTCCATTCAGAATATGACAATTGGTGTAATATTTGGCTTGTAAGCATATATTATAAGTTACATGTTTAATTAGTTGATGGAATTAGAATTTGAAATAAATGTTAATACAATAAATAAAAGTTACATTAATATGAGAAATAATACCATGTTTAGAAGTTGTTAAACTAGAGTATATTTGGAAATAAAGATTCCTTAGTGTAAAACTTAATAAATGGATAAATTGAAATGAAAGGACATGTGAGATATTGAAATTTGTTGTAATTGGTTATGAGATTTGAATTGTAAGAGACGACTACAAATACTAAATTGCTAATGAAATAATAATAATATAGTTAATGTAATTAAATAATAGCAGAAGTATTTAAGAACTGTAACAGGGGCTTGATAATAGAGAACGCATGAGGGTAATTAAAGGCATAGTAATACTTGTTATAATTTACCTGTTTATTTGGTTTAATAATAAAATTTGGAATCAATTAGAGTAAAGGAACCTTAAAGTTATATTAATAAGAATTAATGCAATAACTAAATTAGTGCACACCCTATTAATTGAAACTGATGGTAAAGTTAGGATTGACTGAATTAGTAAATTTGAAAAAGGAATTCAAAATTATGTTAACTAATGAAGAATACGTAATAAATTGTAAAATTATAAAATCAATGTCCGTTAAGTAGTTATAATATTTATAGTTGATAACAAACGTTACTTAGTGATTATTAATATAATAACGGAAGGCGTAAATGTAATAAAATGAAAATAGAGTAGTTAGTACAGAGGAAAGATGAAAGTTGAACTTACTAGTGTATAATAGAGTAAACAAAGGTTACCTTTGTTTATTGAATAATTATTTATGAGATAAAAAGGATTTGGAGTTAAATCGAGTTTATTTATTGAAATAAATTATAATTCATTGGATTTATTGTGAATGAAATTAATTACTACATTATTTGAAATAAAGATAATATGAGAAAAATTAATGTAATAGTTTCAAATCCAATATTTAAGTCATCTATTTAACGATAATGAATGGAATAATTATTGATGGGTTTAATTTAATAGAAATAATTGGAAATTTTATTTATAATTTTGAATTTAATGAAAACGAGGATTTATATTGAAATTTATAAATTTATTTTTCTCTAAATTTACATTTAAATTTGTTTAAATCATTGTAAATGTTTGAGAAATATAAAGGTGATAAAATTTCCAATTTTAGAATTGAAATTTAAAATTTGATTTAATCAATTAATTATAAATTTATTTAATTAGTGGAAAAGTAGCCATTTTGGCCACTGACTCGGATTTCGACGAAACTAGTTTCATCAGATCCATAACGGTGAATTATTATAGGGTTTCAAGTTTCGTAGCGATCGGACTTGTCGTTTGATCGGGGGACTCGAAACGCCTTGAAATCGTTAAACTGAAATCAATTGAAATCAATTTGGAAAATACTGATTTTAGCATAACTTCTTCATACGATGGAATTTGGACTTGAAACCTTTTCCATCGCATTTAAAATATTTTAAAACACGTATTTTGATATATGGGTTTATCCAATTTCGTTCCGGGGTCAGAACGGGCTTTTTGGGCCACTTTGTCATTAGCGCGTATTTAACCCGATCCATTTATTCTATTCAACTTTTCTCTATAAATATCATGCTATAAATCCTAGCCTCCCTAATTCTCATTTGTCTGTACGTACATCTCAACTCTCTCCTCCTCAATGGCAGACAAACAAACTCTAGATCCAGATCAATTGCACATCAAATCCAAAGCATAAATTTCAAAGTCCTCAGAAAAATCTTAAAAAAATGTACGTTGAAGCTCTCGAAGTGCGTAATCTTCTGGTGAAATTCGTTTTGAATTGTCGTTTGACTGGTAAAAATCAAAGAAGTCTCGGCCGTCCATCACGCGTCGGTCAAAGTTGTCGGATCGTCGAACCCTTTCTGGGTATTGTAGAGGGGACCGAGGGGAGTCGATCTATGCAGTTTGTTCGTGGAGTTAACGGCTAGATCGTCGTATTAAATTCAATTAGGGTTTTTCTTTACGGCGGCTGCTGCTTGGTTTTTGAACCGGAGATGACGATTTGTGGGTAGGGAGGTCGGCATCGGAATCTGGAAGGCCGCGTCGGCCGGCTGCAGCGTGCGGCGGTGGCGAAATGATCGGTGGTCAACGGTACGCGGTGGCGTAGCTCCGTGTAATTTGCGTGCTGCTTTCTGGTTCGGGCGCGTTCAAAGTTCTGGAGATAGTGCGTACAGGGAATGCGTGACGTGGCAACAAATTTGGGTGAGATGTGTTCTCTCTTTTCTTTTCTTTTTTTATTTAAATTCAATCACAATTATCGCTATATATTTCAAAAACGAACTCGGTTTTACGCGCGATTTTTTTGTTAGAATCGTATTGAAATTCCGGACGTTTTGGCGCTGGTTTGGATGAATTCTGATACGGTCAAATTTTTGGGTTTAAATTGGATTTAAATTCAATTTAAATTCAAAAGGTGAGTGTTTTAACCCACTCACAACTTCTAAAATTTATTATGTTTGTTAAATTGATATATGATGTGATTTAAAATTTATTTATGGTTGTTTATCATATTTTAAATCATCATCTCGGTTAATTTCATTTATTTAAAATTAAATTGCTATTGCTATTAAATTTATTCATTGCATTTAAACTGCCAGTTAAATTGTTAATTAATTTTTCATTGCATATAAACTGCCAGTAAACAGTTATTTATTTTATTATTGAAATAAACAGCTATTTAATGCCTGTTGTTTATTTTCCGTTCTATATTGATGCTACTGTTTGAATTTGATGATGATTGCGATAAATGGTGATGGTTGATATTGGATGAATGGATGCTATATTTTATATTGTTATAAACTGCAAGTTATTATGCATTTTCATTTCATTCGGGATTGCGGTTTGAAATGATATAACCGTAAATTTTTATTTTTAAATTACGGATTGGAACGATAAATATCCGTACCACTTGACCATAGGATAAAAAATTATATATAGGCACCGTGGCCTATATGTAAAAATATTTTAAAGTGATTTTCTATGGTTTGGAAAGAAATATACGGTTTAATAAATATTAATTTTTGATATTACATAAATATTATATATATATATATATTTAAATTCTTGAATTTAAGCTATGTATAAATTGGTTTAGTAAAAATAAATTGAATAACGGAGTTTGATTGTTTTATTATTATATGGATAAGTACCTATTTAAGATATTGTATATATAAAGTTTTGATGACTTAAATAAAAATTAAGCTGGAAGATAATTATGAAATTTGTTTGAATTGAAGGATTAAGAATTTGACTTGAATAAAATGGATATGAAATTTAAATAAAAATTGAGATTTTCAAAGGGTATGATTTTATAACTTGATTTTGGGTTAAAGCGATTTAAATAAATATCGAGTTGATTTAAATTAATACACTAAGTTAATAAATTTTAAAGAACATCTAGTTATTTGAAGTTTAAAGGTTTTACTTAAATGATGTTTGATTTATTAAGTAAACATTTCAAATCTAAATAATAAAAATTGAATTTGATATATATGGAATTATCAAAAGAATTAGTTTTGAAATGGTGGAATAATTAAAGCTTTGAAATATATGGAAAATTAAAATGGTTTATTCGGAGGTTCAAATCAGTATTTGGAATCTATTTGGGAATTTAAAGAAATTATATTTATTTTATATAGTATTTTTAATATTTACACCCTTTAAGTATTAAGAGTTATGATCCAAAGCTATGGGTTTCAAGGTATATAGATTTAAAAATGCTATGATTTTGGCAGAGGATATATTTGCAATAAAATGATATCATATGGATTTGGGTTTTAAAATAGAAATGATACCGTATTTATAAGGCTTTGAAATGGATATTTTATTCTGGTTTTAAAGTATAAACTATTTTTAAAAGACCGCGGTGTTATAATAACGTTTGGTTGTTGAAGAGACCGGGATCGGAAGTTGTCATACTCTCTGCCAACTCCGAAAACCACTTTAACAACCGTGTACGTGGTGGAGATTGCAGAATGAAGTAGGATGGCGGCGGCGTTTCTTTTGAGGTAAATACGTGGACCCAACTCCCGTGAGTTGGCATAAGGTGGCTAAAATAGGAGCGATTGACGGGTTAATTGAGGTAGCACCTTTGATCGGACAGATTCCTTCGATATTATACGTTTACTTTTGGATTGATTCGGTGACCACTTTTGATTTTTTTTTATTTGGGGGTGTGGCTCGAGGTGGGCGGTAGCTGCGCGCTACGCGTTACCACTGACCCGGAAGCGTAATTGGTATATCTACCCCGGCATTGCCTAGTTGTGTCGTGTCACCTACCCTAGCGCGCCTTGTACGAGTTTCTATTTGTGTCGTTCCAATGGAGTATCCTCTGGTAGCCTCCCGATCAGGAGGTATTACAGTACTGTATAGACTATTGGCATTATTTGTGTTAAGGGCTATATGGGTAACTCTTTAACGCTATTAAAAAGTAAGTTTACTTTACTATTAGACATTATTATAATAGCGAAATATACTGCATAGTAAATAGTTTAACGGATCCTTAGGAGATGTGAATCTCGAGCATCTCTTGAGTTACTGCACTCATATTTATTTCTGTTAATTTAACTCACATAAGATATTTTAGTTCTGACTCGAGTGTTTTGTCTTTTCAATTCGCTCGGGTCAGCCTGAGCATTTCAGGATCCGAAGACTTTAGCTCTGGAGGACGAAGACGAAGATTTATGTTACTATTATCTACTATATATTTCACTACACCATTTTATTCCGCTGCATTATTATTATCCTTTGGTATGTGAATTTTGATATTTATTGTATAAAGAAAAATCGAATGTTTTGTAAAACAGTTTTTTTGAACTGTATATTGATTATTATATTTTATCGTTCCGCTGCAAGATTCTGTTTTGTTTTTTTCTTCTCTGGTTTTCTTATTTACCCCATAACAATCCGCCCTTTTATATGATTTAAGTCTGACGTTTATGGGATATCGTCGATTTAAAGCGTACGAAAAGGTGGGACGTTACATCTAGTATTAGAGCTTTGGTTTAGCGATAAACCTTAGCTTTGTGGGGGTCTGACTCTTTACTAATAGGGTAGTAATACCCTATGGGAGTCGCTGAGTGTATATATATGAGAGAGCGTATTTGTTAGTGTTATAACAAGGTTTTAATATTGTGTTAATCCGTTCTGTTTTGTATTTATAAATTCTGGTTGATGCATGGGACGCTATGACATCAATAGGGGTTTCTAAACCCTTAATAGGACAGACCGACATAATATTTGTTTTAATATAGGTGAATGAAATAATTTTGTCTATTATATTTTCTATATATAAAGTAATAAATTTCAAAAAGGTTATATTTGGTTGTAATATATTGGTTGTTAGGAAGTAAAATTTATAAATAATAGTCGAAATAAGATTGAAAAAAATAACTGGAATTTGGAAATTTTAGAACTTAAGTTCCGGGGCTTTGGAAATTTCTTTCAAATGATTTTTGGGATATAGTAATAATAGTATTAGAAGTATTTTCTGATAAATATTTCAATGTAATTTGAAAGAAATATTTTAAAAGAAATTTTGGAAAGAAATAAGTGTACTCCCCTATTTGTCATTGGAAAATAATTTCGGTGACGAGTGCACGCATCATCGATGTTCATTTTCGAGTTTCGAAGTGGGAAGGCCACTGTAGTAGTTTACTGCAAATTTGTTTGATAAACCAAATATAAATTTTTAAATGGTTTTAAATATAAATTGGATATATAAACTGTAAGTATATATATTTATCTATTATTTTAAAATGATTTGAAATTAACCCGGTATTTAAATTCTCAAGTTTCCATTAATTAATAGTTTCAGTTATTGTAGTGAAATTGAATGTAACTAATTTATAATTAGAATCTTTAATTAAAATAAGTAATTTAATGTTGGGTTATGAATGAAATTAAAGGTAAGTTGAAACTATAATCTATGAAATAAAGAATAATATTTATTGAACATTTAATAATTTTAAAGAAATAGAGATTAACTGGTGTAATTTCTATTACATCCTTAAAAGCATGTATACAACTTACCAACTATAAAAAGTTAGAATGTTAAAAGAAATTGTAATGGATATTATGCAAGTAATTAATGAAATTCTTTATAAATAAGAATTTGTTGTTCTAGTGGTATAAACTTAGGTAAATTTGAAATTGCTTCTAATAAAATATAATAGAAAGATAAGTAATATAAATAAAAGATTATAAACTTAAGAACATGAAATTAAGCAGTGAATAAATGAATGTAATATAATAAAAGAAAATTTCAAGTTATGAATAAGTGAAATAAGATTTTGTTAGAAATGAATAAAAGTAAATGAAACTGTAAGAGAAAAAAAAATTAAAAAGATAAATTACTATATGAAACGAAATTAATCTATTGTTTGGAATTGTTTTTTGCTTGACTTATAGCTGTTTGGGCAAAGATACTCTAAAATTGTTAGGATGAATAAATAATCTATTTAGTTTCATCTAAGACTGTTGAGTAAATGGTGCACTAAGTAGTTTATTTTCCATTCTGTGCAATTTAAAGTTGAACCCGAACAACTATTTGTTTTGTTTGATATGAATGAATGATTGATTATGTTGATTTTGTATGATGGTTGTATGTTGTGATTGCAAGTAATTGTTGTGTTTGACATTGCTTTGTTTGTTAGTGGATGAAACAAAAATAATATTTCATTTTATATGATTGTTAACCTTTTTGGATTATATAAGTGAAATGCAGGTTATGGAAGCATTGCTACTGCTTTTGGTTACATAAAATAAGCGTTAATTGCCCGACTAATAGGTACGTTTTCGGATTACGGTTTATAGCGTTATTATATTATTTTCCCGAGTTGGGATATATATTATTTTAGTAAATATATGTTGTATATTGTTATATCGATATTATATTTTCTCTCGAGCCTCCCCGTACAAAGGAGACTCTGCCGAAATTTTCCGTAAATTTTGGACTTAGAAATTTTTTGGGAATATTTTTCAAATTTTATTAATTTAAGTATAAAAAGATTTAATGGTTGTAAATTTGTATATTTTATTTAAACTAATTGATTTTGTAAATTTATTTGTTTATAAATTTAATATTTTAAATAAGATATACTGATTTCCTCATTCTTCTTTCCCTTTTTAGGGACAAAAAGTTTTGAGTGGGGGAGAGTGTAACGACCCGTAAATTTCGATAATTAAAATTGGTAAATTTGTAAGATTTGTAAATAAATTTATGTAATTTAATTTAGAAAGAATTAAAAAAATTTATAATTAATAATGAAGCAAATGTTGAAAATGAAACGAAACCATGGAAATTAAAGCTAAGTATTAACAGTTGAAGTAAAATTACGAATAAAATTGAAGTGATGTAAACTTTTATACTAGGCTAAGAATTGAATATAAGAAAACAAAGGAAAATAGTGAATTAATTTAATGAATTAATAATATTAAATAGTAAATTAAATTAAATCAATGTCCTGTAGTAATTGAAATATTGTTTGGGAATGAAAAATTATAAAGGTAAGCATTTAATTTACAAATGAAATCAGTGTATTAATTTATTTGTAACTGAATGTAAATTAATGCAATTAGGTTAATGTATGTTAATAAATAATTAATCTTGAACAACCCCAATTAATTAAAATAACTGAAAGGTCAAAAATTGATTGCATTAAATAAATTGGGAATTTTATTTCATTAAAGGTAATTAAATATTATCTTAATGTAAAATTTAGATAATTTTTGAAATTAATGCTAACTCCATTCAGAATATGACAATTGGTGTAATATTTGGCTTGTAAGCATATATTATAAGTTACATGTTTAATTAGTTGATGGAATTAGAATTTGAAATAAATGTTAATACAATAAATAAAAGTTACATTAATATGAGAAATAATACCATGTTTAGAAGTTGTTAAACTAGAGTATATTTGGAAATTAAGATTCATTAGTGTAAAACTTAATAAATGGATAAATTGAAATGAAAGGACAGGTGAGATATTGAAATTTGTTGTAATTGGTTATGAGATTTGAACTGTAAGAGACGAATATAAATACTAAATTGCTAATGAAATAATAATAATATAGTTAATGTAATTAAATAATAGCAGAAGTATTTAAGAACTGTAACGGGGGCTTGATAATAGGGAACGCATGAGGGTAATTAAAGGCATAGTAATACTTGTTATAATTTACCTGTTTATTTGGTTTAATAATAAAATTTGGAATCAATTAGAGTAAAGGAACCTTAATACTATATTAATAAGAATTAACACAATAACTAAATTAGTGCACACCATATTAATTGAAACTGATGGTAAAGTTAGGATTGATTGAATTAGTAAATTTGGAAAAGGAATTCAAAATTATGTTAACTAATGAAGAATACTTAATAAATTGTAAATTTATAAAATCAATGTTCGTTAAGTAGTTATAATATTTATAGTTGATAATAAACGTTACTTAGAGATTATTAATATAATAACAGAAGGCGTAAATGTAATAAAATGAAAATAGAGTAGTTAGTACGTAGGAAAGATGAAAGTTGAACTTACTAATGTATAATAGAGTAAACAAAGGTTACCTTTGTTTATTGAATAATTATTTATGAAATAAAAAGGATTTGGAGTTAAATCAAGTTTATTTATTCAAATAAATTATAATTCATTGGATTTAATGTGAATAAAATTAATTACTACATTTTTGAAATAAAGATAATATGAGAAAAATTAATGTACTAGTTTTAAATCCAATATTTAAGTCATCTATTTAACAATAATGAATGGAATAATTATTGATGGGTTTAATTTAATAGAAATAATTGGAAATTTTATGTATAATTTTGAATTTAATGAAATTGAGGATTTATATTGAAATTTATAAATTTATTTTTCTCTAAATTTACATTTAAATTTGTTTAAATCATTTTAAATGTTTGAGAAATATAAAGGTGATAAAATTTCCAATTTTAGAATTGAAATTTAAAATTTGATTTAATCAATTAATTATAAATTTATTTAATTAGTGGAAAAATAACCATTTTGGCCACTGACTTGGATTTCAACGAAATCAGTTTCATCGGATCTGTAACAGTGAATTATTATAGAGTTTCAAGTTTCGTAGCGATCGGACTTGTCGTTTGATCGTAGGGACTCGAAACGCCTTGAAATCGTTAAACTGAAATCGTCTGAAATCAATTTGGAAAATATTGATTTTAGCATAACTTCTTCATACGATGGAATTTGGACTTGAAACCTTTTCCATCGCGTTTAAAATATTTTAAAACACCTATTTTGATATATGGATTTACCCAGTTTCGTTCCGGGGTCAGAATGTGCTTTTTGGGCCACTTTGTCGTTAGCGCGTATTCAACCAGATCCATTTATTCTATTTCAACTTTTCTCTATAAATATCCTGCTATAAACCCTAGTCTCCCTAATTCTCATTTGTCTGTACGTACATCTCAACTCTCTCCTCCTCAATGGCAAACAAACAAACTCTAGATCCAGATCCAATTGCACATTAAATCCAAAGCATAAATTTCAAAGTCCTCAGAAAAATCTGAAAAAATGTATGTTGAAGCTCTCGAAGTGCGTAATCTTCTGTGAAATTCGTTTTTCGTTTTGGATTGTCGTTTGACCGGTAAAAATCGAAGAAGTCTCGGTCGTCCATCACACATCGGTCAAAGTTGTCGGATCGTCGAACCATTTCTGGGTATTGTAGAGGGGACCGAGGGCAGTCGATCTGTGCAGTTTGTTCGTGGAGTTAACGGCTCGATCGTCGTATTAAATTCAATTAGGGTTTTTTTTTCGGCGGCTGCTGCTTGGTTTTTGAACCGGAGATGACGATTCGTGGGTAGGGCGGTCGGCATCGGAATCTGGAAGGCCGCGTCCACTGGCTGCAGCGTGCGGGGATGGCGAAATGCTCGGTGGTCAACTGTACGCGGTGGCGTGGCTTCGTGTAATTTGCGTGCATGCTTTCTGGTTCGGGCGCGTTCAAAGTTATGGAGATAGTGCGTACAGGGAATGCGTGACGTGGCAACAAATTTGGGTGAGATGTGTTCTCTCTTTTCTTTCTTTTTTTATTTAAATTCAATCACAATTATCGCTATATATTTCACATACGAACTCCGTTTTACACACAGTTTTTTTTCAGGATCATATTGAAATTCTGGACTTTTTGACGCTGGTTTGGACGAATTCTGAGACGGTCAAATTTTTGGATTTAAATTGGATTTAAATTCAATTTAAATTCAAAAGGTGAGTGTTTTAACCCACTCACAGCTTCTAAAATTTCTTATGTTTGTTAAATTGATATATGATGTGATTTAAAATTTATTTATGGTTGTTTGTCATATTTTTAATCATCATCTCAGTTAATGTTATTTATTTAAAATTAAATTGTTATTGCTATTAAATTTATTCATTGCATTTAAACTGCCAGTTAAATTGTTAATTAATTTTTCATTGCATATAAACTGCCAGTAAACAGTTATTTATTTTATTATTGAAATAAACTGCTATTTAATACTTGTTGTTTATTTTCCTTTCTATATTGATGCTATTGTTTGAATTTGATGATGATTGCGACAAATGGTTGATGGTTGATATTGAATGAATGAATGTTATATTTTATATTGTTATAAACTGCAAGTTATTATGCATTTTCATTTCATTCGGGATTGCGGTTTGAAATGATATAACCGTAAATTTTATTTTTAAATTACAGATTGAAATGAAAATATCTGTACCACTTGACCATAGGATAGAAAATTATATACAAGCACCGCGGTCTATATATAAAAATATTTTAAAGTGATTTTCTATGGTTTGGAAAGAAATATATGGTTTAATAAATATTAATTTTTGATATTACATAAATATTATTTTATACATATAGTTAAATTCTTGAATTTAAGCTATGTATAAATTGGTTTAATAAAAATAAGTTGAATAATGGAGTTTGATTGTTTTATTATTATATGGGTAAGTACCTATTTAAGATATTGTATATATAAAGTTTTGATGACTTAAATAAAAAATTAAGCCGGAAGATAATTATGAAATTTGTTTGAATTGAAGGATTTAAGAATTTGACTTGAATAAAATGGATGTGAAATTTAAATAAAAATTGAGATTTTTAAAGGGTATGATTTTATAACTTGATTTTGGGTTAAAGCGATTTAAATAAACATTGAGTTGACTTAAATGAATATATTAAGTTAATAAAATTTAAAAAACATCCAGTTATTTGAAGTTCAAAGGTTTTACTTAAATGATGTTTGATTTATTAAGTAAAAATTTCAAATCTAAATAATAAAAAATTAATTTGATATATATGGAATTATCAAAAAAATTAGTTTTGAAATGGTGGAATAATTAAAGCTTTGAAATATATGGAAAATTAAAATCGTTTATTTGGAGGTCAAATCAGTATTTGGAATCTATTTGGGAAATTAAAGAAATTATATTTATTTTATATAGTATTTTTAATATTTAAACCCTTTAAGTATTAAGAGTTATGATCCAAAGCTATGGGTTTTAAGGTATATAGATTTAAAATTGCTATGATTTTGGCAGAGGATATATTTGCAATAAAATGATATCATATGGATTTGGGTTTTAAAATAGAAATGATATCGTATTTATAAGGCTTTGAAATTGATATTTTATTCTGGTTTTAAAGTATAAACTATTTTTAAAAGACCGCGGTGCTATAATAACGTTTGGTTGTTCAAGAGACCGGGATCGGAAGTTTGTTGAATATGTGCTTATATGATTTTTGTTTGATGATAATAAACATATATACATTCGTTTAAATGTATTTGTTAATGTACTATTTTATTTTTTATAGATTAAATAAATATTTACTGAATAAAATTAAATAACACAGAATTTGAATTCAAACATAAATTTTATTCAAACAAATATTTATTACAATTTTGAATAGTACAAATTCAAGCTCTCACCATACATATGCAAGTTTGATTACAAATACATCACAGTTTCATATTTACATTTAACCTCACTACACATCACTCATTCACTCAACTCGTATTTTATCTTCAACTTCATTCTACTTTGAATCCAGCATCTGAGCAATCTGCAAAAATATTCACTAACGCAGTAAAATTGAAAAAGAAATATTTTTGCAATATAAAATAAAATATGGATTTTGAAAATATTATTTGCCTCAGTTATTTAGGTTGTTCGTCATGATTTATTTTTGAATCCATTATACACGAACAACTTGTGACATACACAGTGTATCACTGTATATGCCACAAGGCCATGCACACCAATATACACTTGATAATGCTACAGGGACAGGTGAGCACAAGGTCAAATCCAAATAAAAAGACGGGTTCAACTCAGGTGCAACATAAATAAAATCTCGACTTCAGCACAAGGTCAAACCCGAGTTGTAACTGGATTCAACTCAAGTGTAATGCACAGTCTACACAAATTCAAGAAGGCACTAAATAACAAACAAAGTGCTAAGGTTAAGCCATCACTGCAAACTCGACTCAACTCAATGCAATTCAAACTGCAAGTCCAAAACAAATGCACAATGCACCAAGCATTGAACCAGAAACATGATCAACACAGCAACAATGGTCAGGCAGTATGCATCAGGCACTAAATCAAGTGAAACAACTCAGCATTGAATTTAACCAGGTACAAGACAAATGCACGTGTCAACAGTCTCAAGACTACAACACCAAGTATACATGGAGCAATACTCAAGTGAAGTTCAGGCCAGACCAACCAGAAAAGGAGCAGCCTACTTTCCAAAGAAAGAAGCAACAGAGCAACCACGATCAAAGTGTAGAAGCAAATGTCATCAAGAAGCAGTGCAAACATAAGTGACAACATCAGATAATATATGCAACTGAAAACAAATGCACATCAATGCAATGCCACAGCGAACATAGTTCAAAACAACATATATCTATATACATACATGAATGTATGTATACAAATGATCAAACAATATGATGAACAAAGTCAGAGACCATAATCAAGCAACAAAGAGTCACTGAAACATGTGCAGCCCAATGAACAGAGGCAACAAGGTCAGAGTACGGTGCAACTCAATGATGCAACATTTTTAAAATGCACAAATATGCTATGCAGTGAAGTCAAAGCAAACAGAGGCATCAATATGGCAACACAGCAGCAACATGCACCAGTAAACCAAGCAATCAATATCGAACAAATTCTTACAGGCAATAACAAATCGAAGGTCAATACAAAGCAAAACCGAAGCAACAGTAAAATCACCACAGTCAACTCAAACGAACAAGTAAAATTCGAAACCGTGGTAGCAGAGGAAATTGACCAAGTTAAAACATCAAAGTCGTGGTATGCAAGTGTCAAATTATACGAAATTGACAAAGTCAAATAAATCATCAACGTTCAACAAAAATCAAATGGCCGAAACTAAAACATTGAAGTAATCAGACGAATGAGAATTCAGGAAATCGACTCCTATAAATTACTACAATCATCATCGGCATATTTCCATCGAGTTCAAGTAAGCATCAAACCAGCAAAGCAAAAGAAGAAAAGTACATACCGAAATCATAGACGAACTCGATCCAAATTGAAGAGCCGAGAGCTAATCAGAGAAATGAGCTAATCAGAGAAACGAGCTAATCAAAAGCGGCGACTTCAATTTGAAAGCCCTAATTTAAGAGCACGGGATCGAAGGGACGAAGCCCTAGTTAAGTTGCAAAGAGGAACGACCGCCATCTTCGTATAAACGAACGAGCAAAGAAGAATGTGCTAAATTAAAAAAGGGGGTCGGTCTGTTTTTTTTTCTCTTAAGGGTTTTAAATTTTAATTAGGGTTGTTTTAATTTAAAATTGTTTTTAATTTGTATTTTCTTTTTAAACCGTTTAATTTTCTAGTCGTGTGACTAGGGGACAAACTACGTGGCGTAGTTTGAGAATTTGCAACTCAGTGGCTGAGTTGTGGCAGGGTTTTGAGCGTAAAGTTAGAATTAGTCGATAGCGGGTGTCGCGAGTTTACGTGTGTAAGCGTCTGACTATCTAATTTCTAGTAGAAACCTTGGAGGCGGCACGTAGGCAGGGTTTTGCCAAAGCTGGGTAAATTCTGTGTCGTTCTATTTTTGCATTTTATTATTCTGCTATTTTTCTGTGCTGCTATTAATCTGTGATCTGTGTTGAAATAATTTTATAAGCTTCCGCAATTAATTTTTATAATTTATACCATCACCCTGTTCACCCCCTCCCCCCCTCTAGGGTGAAATCGATCCTACAAAGTTGTCATACTCTCTGCCAACTCTGAAAACCCCTTTAACAACCGTGTACGCGGTGGAGATTCCAGAATGAAATAGGATGGTGGCGGCATTTCCTTTGAGGTAAATACGTGGACCCAACTCCCATGAGTTGGCATAAGGTGGCTAAAACAGGAGCGATTGACGGGTTAATTGAGGTAGCACCTTTCATCGGACACATCCCTTCGATATTGTACTTTGACTATTGGATTGATTCGGTGGCCACTTTTGATTTTTTTTTATGAAGGGGTGTGGCTCGAGGTGGGCGGTAGCTGCGCGCTACGCATTACCACTGACCCGGAAGCGTAATTAGTATATCTACCCTGGCATTGCCTAGTTGTGCCATGTCACCTACCCTAGTACGCCTTGTACGAGTTTCTATTTGTGTCGTACCTATGGAGTATCCTTTGGTAGCCTCCCGATCAGGAAGTATTATGGTATTGTATAGACTATTGGCATTATTTGTGTTAAGGGCTATATGGGTAACCCCTTAACGCTATTAAAAAGTAAGTTTACTTTACTATTAGACATTATTATAATAGCGAAATATACTATATTGTAAATAGTTTAACGGATCCTTAGGAGATGTGAATACCGAGCATCTCTTGAGTTACTGCACTCATATTTATTTCTGTTAATTTAACTCACATAAGATATTTTAGTTCTGACTCGAGTGTTTTGTCTTTTCAATTCGCTCGAGTCAGCATGAGCATTTCAGGATTCGAAGACTTTAGCTCTGGAGGACGAAGACGAAGATTTATGTTACTATTATCTACTATATATTTCACTACACCATTTTATTCCGCTGCATTGTAATTATCCTTTGGTATGTGATCTCTGATATTTATTGCGTAAAGAAAAATCGAATGTTTTGTAAAACGGTTTTTTTGAACTGTATATTGATTATTATATTTTATCGTTCCGCTACAAGATTCTATTTTGTTTTTTTTCTTCTCTACTTTTCTTATTTACCCCATAACAATCCGCCCTTTTGTATGATTTAAGTCTGACGTGTGTGGTTTATCGTCGATTTAAAGCGTACGTAAAGGCGGCGCGTTACAATGTTCAAGGCGAAATGGACAAAATTAGGAATACTGAACAAAGAATTTCACAAACCTAAAGTGCTGCAGCCAAAAATCCCACCACAGGATTCAGATTCGTAAGTAACTAATTTCATTTCTTCTCTTGTTTAAACTATCATTTCTGTTTTTAAATTGTAGTAGAATGCATTAAATATGCAAAATGATAAGTAAAACTAGCATTGCTAATTGACAGTTCATTGATCAGCATTTATTGAACAGAAAGATTATGTGTAAGATGCACATTCCACACATAACAATGATGTCTCTATGAATGCATTGATTAATATTGTGATCAAAATATAAAGCTATATTTTAGAATTCTAGAGTAAAAATTGCAATATTATTTTAGCATTAGGTTTTACTGTAATATCAACTAATATTTCTATATTTGAAATAGACTTGATTGTGCGTTCTTTGTCATGGTAAACATGAAAAAACTGGACAAGGATGAGATACCAGAAAAATATCCAAAGGAAATTCTTAGAAACCTAAGAGCTGTAGTGGTGTATAGCATACTCAATGATCCACAATACAGTTGGTCAGTGGAGAAACTCTGCAAAGGTTCTACATAAAACTAGTTGTTGCATTTTAACTTCTTACAAGTTTGGATATATTTGAACTGAACCACTTGTGCTAATTAAACTGAGATGGAGTCTGATATGGAGTCTGAGATAGAATCTGAGATGGAGTCTGAGATGAAGTCTTATATGTTTTCCAATGATTGTATATTGTTCTCAGTGTATAAACTGCTCAGATGAATTTGAACTTCTTGATTTGAATTTGATTTGATTATAGTTGTCTATTTTCAATGCATGAACTACAATGTATAAACTATGGATATATTCAAGTGTCATTTTTATGTGTTTTTTAATCCTTTTACTGTATTTCTGATGTACGAAATAATGTTTTATACTGAAATGCTAGATAGAACTAGCATTACGCGAACATACATTTCTCAGTGATTGAACTGTGATCAATAATGTGTGAATTTATCCATATAGAATTTTTATATGATTTTCAATGTTTGAACTCCGTTTCAAGTGTGATGACTATTGTTTACACTGTAATGCTAGTTATAACTAGCATTTAACTGAAATGATAAGCAGATATAGGCAGTTATAGAGATGGTAGGTGCTGGGGTAGAAAGATGGAGATGGTGGTTTTTTTGTAAGTTATGAAGGCAGAGGAAGTGGGTTGTTGTATGGTTATAATGAAAATGTTGCTGTATGAAGAAAATGGTGGAGATGCCAGCAAATTAGCGGTGGTAGTTTGAGTGTGGGATGTATAACAGCAGCAAAATAAAGATATAGTTTAAAATGAAGTAGCAAGCAATAGTGGAAGTTTAAGTAGTAAAAGGTAGTATGATGTTGGGGTGGTGATGAAGTATGCAGGGTGGAAGAAGTGATTGGTATGGGGATGACTGGTATGCACATTTATGACTGAAGTAAGGAGATTAGTTTGCACAGTAACTGAAGTAGTTGTTGAAGACACTGTTTGTTGTGTAGGAGTGTATGTTATTTTCTGTTATTTTCTGAAAACAGAGAGATGCAGTCTGCATAACGAAGATATCCCATTTACAAATTGGTGTTAACTCTTTTTTCTAATTGTTGTTTCTAACAATGAGAGAGGATATTCCATTGCAGTATAGAAGAAATATGGGAGCAGATGTTCCCCCAAATCATATAAATAGTACATCATCATACTGGCAAATCATTACAAAACCACTTAAGTAATCTAATCAACTAATCATATAAACAGTATATCATCATCATCAAATCCTTCGTTCTTGCTCAACAGCTTACTCAGTTCTATACAACGACAAATGATGGGTTTCAGTCACAGAGAGATGCATATTGATTATAATGAAATGCTAGTTACAACTGGCATTCGACTGAAATGATAAGTACATATAGCATTGAATAGAAATATCAATACCGAAATGCAGGGAACATCAGATATTAGAAATTGAAACAAAAAAACCAAAACATTTCACATTTTATTTTCTAATGATTTCACAAAGTCTGACTACATTTTTCTATAAGCTTTAGCAGCTGTACACTTAAAAAACTTCTCAATTACGCTAATAAAACACATAAATTTTCTTAACTTTTTGAATAAGAAGACAATTCCTTTTGTTGTGGCCAACTTCATTACACTGACTGCTCCTGTTTCTTTTACTTTGAGAATATCCAAATCCACCATGCCTCTTTGTAGATGGTCTTCCAACACCACGAATTTATTTAGGAAGCCTAATCAAAACATCATTTTCAGCAGCAATTGGCTTATCAAAATCTGGAATTGGATTAATAGCATTAGCATACGAAGATCTGAAAGCATTAATAGTAAAATAGTCCTCCACAAAATCATAAACTGATAATCTACACTTGTTAATGCACTTAATTGCATGGGCACATGAAAAACTAGTAACTCTCCATTGATTACAACTGCACAAACGATTTTTACGATCAACAACCTGTGACTTAGGAGATTTAACTTCAAACACAAATTCTGAAACTTAAAAACTTCCCAACCAAAGCCATCATCTACTAAATTTGACCAACGTTCCTCCATAACAGGACAAAGATATGTTGTCCACAGACAACATTCCTCTCTTCGTCTCGCCATTTGCTCCGTAACTTTCACTCGAATACCATCCAAACAAGAAGTTATAAGCATAACTCTACTTCCAAAATGCATGAGTTGAAACTTTTTGCAACATTTGAAGAATATTCACCATAATGCTTTCCTTGAAAAAACAAATCTGCCCAATGGTCAAAAGGTTTATCTCTTAAAAAAATTTGTAGATGTACCCCCAATATCTTTAAATTTAGAAAGATATCGCTCAAAATCATACGCATTAGAAGCTCTAGCACAAAGTTTGAACAAATCCACAGTAGATGAATCACCTTTAGCCGCCTTGACAACAGTACCAATATTATGTTCCATGTGAAGTAAATAATAGCTATGACATGAAGAAGGAAATATTTTGGGAACACCTAAAATGAGACCCCATTGACGATCGGACATAGAACTAAAGACCGATCTTCATTAAGCATTCCTTTTAGATGGGATAAAAACCAAGACCAATTAGATTCATTTTCATGTGAAACAATACCCATAGCAAGAGGAAAGAAACCTACAAAATAAAAAATTAATGACAGCTTAGTACTAAGAAACATGAATTATATTAAACATCAAAACCAGTATTAAATGTTAATAATTTCTATTATGCACAATTAAAGTAGATTCAAAATGATATATGAATATAGCATATGTTATTTTAAAGTTTTTTAATTACTGCTTTTATAAAATTTTAGTTCTTGTTTTTGTAGACATTTCTACCATAAACATTTCTAGTGTAACCAGGTAAATCATTGAATAAAATAAAGCCAACAATTCTTGTGTAAACATGGCTGCATTATAATTATGTACAACTTTGGCCAATGATGGTTTAATACATCATTACTAGAAACAAAATAAGTAAATAAAACAAAACTAAAATGAAACTCATACCTTGGTTACCATTTTTAGAAGTAGCAGCTAACAAAACACCCGGTCTTCCCTTCAAAGCGGCTACATCTTAAAATATTAATGGCCGACAGTGTTTACTATCCAAGTAGACAAGCACCAAAACTAATACAAACTCTCTCAAACTGATCGGTTGAACCATTAACTTCCATGGCCACATAACTACCAGGATTATACTTTTGCAACGCCTCTAAATACCAATGTAAATCATTATGTGACATAGCATCATCCCCATATATTTCTTTCAAAGCCAACTGTTTTCCGCTATAAGCATAATAATATGAAAGATTAAAATTGTACTCTCTTCTAAATTCCTTCATAATATCTTTTGGCTTCTTCATAGGAGCATCTCGAATTTGATCAACAATCAAAGATTTAACAAATCTACTTGAAATATTGACTTTATTAACATCTCTAAGACCGGCTCCACACGAATGATCAAAATTGTAAGTTCTAATAAAAAATCGAGAGAGTAGACCAGGATCCGAAGAAGCATTAAGGTAAAACTTACAACCATCCTTCAACCAAGAGCAATTAATCGAAATTCTATCTGGAGAATTTCTTACAAAAATCAAATCATAACCATTTTTATTTGACATTCCGTTAAAAACTCCCGAAAATCCTCAGCTCCATTAAAACAAAAACCAAGAAAATCCACAATAGTTTTTTGAGAACCTTTCTTCAACATATCTTTCAAATAATAAGAAGAATCAGCATGTGAACCACTATTTGAACCAGAATTACTACCAATTGAAGCACTTTGAACACTTGCATTGCCTAAACCACAGCCAGCAATATCGACTTCCTTAACACAAGCATTTTCCTTAACAGTAAACTTAAAATATTAGCTCTTCTTGAAAATTAGAAAACACACAATACTAATCAAATCTGAATCAGTATCAATGATTATATTCTTATTCTCAAGAACATAAGATATCTCAATAGAAAATGGACTAAGATGTGGTCAAACTTCACAGATTTCAGTCTTAACACCAAACAAAGAAGAGCCCATCGTGAGTCGAGCAGAATAACAATTCTCATTATATTCAAAAATAACTAGCAAACTATTTGCTTCATCACTGTAGAAATCAGTACTGCAAAAGAAATTAAAAAACCAATTAACAAACTTACTTAATGTTATGAATATAGCAACAACGGAAAATGTTAAATTATTATAGAATAACAAATCTAAATCAAATTAAGAGCTAAATGAAAGAAATATAAATTAATTAAAAAGTAGATGATAAATGAACATAGCACAATCAAATTAAAACAAAATATAAATACAACAGCAAAGAATGCTATATAAATATAGCATAACGCAAAAAACTACATATGAAATTCAGTAGAAAGATAGATGAACAGTAAAATTGTAAAACCTTAAACTATACTGAAGAAACAAAATGATACACAATAAAATCTTATGTTGCCATTGAAACAAATCCAAAATAGGAACTGAAATCTGGAAGAAGACAAACTGTGCAACCTAGAAAAACAAAAATATACTTAATAATCGAACGATATTATATCAGAAAAAGATAAAAAGAATATCGGAACAAATAAAAGCAATATACCTGAATGTAAGGAAATTGTTTGATAAAGATCCAAAGCACGATGAAGATCGATGATAAAGAAATACGACGAAGATCGATGACAATCGAGAAGATCGAATACAAAACGCGTCCTTGAATCGAGAAGATCGATGAACTAAGATTAGTAATATCATAATGAAGGTGGAGAAGAAATCAAGAAAAAAACTTAAATTTTACATAAGTTTGTCCTTAGAACGAAAAAATAAAGCCCACGTCCTTCAAACGAAAAAAAATCATTCGCGTCCGTGGGCCCAAAAAGAGAAGTAAAAACTTCATACAGTCCATTTTCCTGTAAAAAAAATGTTATTTCAAAGTCATTTTTAAATCATTTATTATGTTAAAACATGTGTGTGTAACATATGAACATATGTATATTTATCTACAAATTTATGTAAGTACATATTATGCACATATTTGTTTTCCGCAATTAAAAATAACTAATTTTTAAATATACATACACATACACATATACATACATACATGATATGTGTGTGTACATACATTAGAATTCTATTTTTTTGAAGTACATTTACCATAGCAAAAATAAATAAATTATATATATGCGGGTATTTATATTTACGTAACTATGTATATAAATATATTTTTAAATTAAATATCCTTTTGAATATTATTTATAAAATATAGGATCTTATATATATATGTGTGTGTGTGTGTGTTCAATTATTATTTAAATTTTGGATTAGTCAACATTGGTTTTTTTTTTTATTTCGGGTCGCAATTAAAAAAAATTAGGACATTGTGTTATTATTAATAATGATAATTGATTATTTTCAATGAGGCAATGATTTATAAAATTTTAATTGTATATTATTTAATTTTTGTCAAAAATGAATATAGATTATACATGTGTGAGTATGTGTAAAATTATTTCTAATATTTATTTAAAAATGTTACAGTAAATAAAACTATTTTTAATTAATTATTTGTTTTTATTTTTAATAACAAATAAATATTTTAATTAACATAATAAAATTAAAATATTAAAACATTCTTTTATTAATCAAAATACTAAATTTGATTTAGTATTAACAAACATTTATTTACACAAACACATACAATAGATCTTGCTCATGTTAATAAAAGAATTTTAAAAAAAAAATTCATCCATTTTACCCCCTATCATTGCATCTAATACAACATTCCCAATGGTATTGAAAGATGATGTTATTGAACATGCAAATAATATTTTAAGTTCACTTACCTTAAAAAAGCAAGAAAGGTGAACATGCAAATCAGGTTTGCTTAAATAACGTGTACAAAATATTTTCTTTGTTTGCTAAATTAAATCATTGTTTGCTAAATTAAATCATGTATTAAAACATGGAATGCATAAAGTTATTTTCAGAATCAGAGGTGTGACCTGCTCAACCATTGGTAAATAAAGTTCATCCACATTTTGTAAAGTGCAAATGATTATTCCTCTTTATTTATTTTTATACACTAACTAGGTTATTTATATTCAAAACAGGATAAAGGAACATTCAAAATCATGGATAGACATGAATGTCCAGATATCCATTATAAATGTCATAAAACTTGACAATATCATCTCATTATCTAATCACAATATTAAAGAAGTACCGCTCATGTTTCTCCTCGTCCTCCTTCATAGTTCAGAACACACAAACGTTGTGGAAGAAACATGCAAAGTCGGTTCGTTAGAGGATCCATCGGTGAAGATCAAAGAATGCACCGAGATGTTCAACGCATACTGTAAAAGACACGGCTGTGGCTCCTCTCCCAAAAGCTTAGCCATCATTGCCACCCAAATCACCTTAGCCAAAGCCGGCTTGATTCGAACGGGCCTACAAAAAGTATACTCGAAGATCAAATCCGACCACCAAAAGAAATCATGCGTGCATGGGTGTATACAGCTTTATGGGTACGCTATCTCAAATTTAAATGAAGCGGTTGCTATGATGAAGAAGGGGAAATACAAAGCAGCAAGTGGTAAATATGATGCTGTGATGAGAACAGGCAATGCGTGTCAAGAAATGTTTGTTAGAGGACGAATCAAATCTTGGATGACTGCTGCCAACGATGGCTTCTTTCAGGACTCGGTTATTGCTCAGACGCTGGTGAAGCTTGCAACCAAGAAATAATTGAAACCAAATTTCAATACAAATGGGTAGCGTTGATAAAAATGTTTGACATTGTATATGGAATATTGCAATAATAAGATCAAATGTTCAAGCTTATTGCGAACGTTATTAGTTAATCGGTAATAAAGACAGTTTATGTTGTGCATGTTAATGTAAATAGGAGAGAAAAATCCAACTATTTTTCCCTTGGAATGTAACTGGGTCACCAATAAGCAAGCCCCTAATAATAACATCTCAAGGCCGATTAAACAATTAACTTATCCCTGATTTACCTAGTGGCATGTATTCTCTCGTCTATTGTAGAAGGAACGCACAAAGGTAAATATCCCAACATTAGATTACAAAAAGTTGAACACATTACAACTAACTTTGGAATAAAACAATTTAACATCAAAAGTCATACAGAAAAGAAGCAAATTTCTCTATGTTGAACTTAAGAAGACAAATTTCTGAATGTAGCACGGAAAATAATTCATGATTACATTACACATCCAGGACTACTAGGTGACAATAGCATTGCATTGATCAGCTATCAATCTCTAGGAGCTTTCTTTGCAGCTTCAGCGGCGGCTTTCTCCGCCTCAATTTCTGCAACAATTGCATCAATCTCCGATTCTTCAAGCTGCTTCAGTCCTTCCTCTTTTGTCATCACTGCAATTTCAATGTTCTTTCCAAGGCTCTCGACAACCTGATAAATTAATAGTCTAAATAAAAGCAAATTCTATGAATGTACCTTTATCACCCTTCAAAGAAGTAAAAGACCAAATTTATTTTAGTATGTGATCTGATTTCAGTAGCATAACTCATATGATCCTTTAGTTCCTTCCTAAACACTGAAATACATGATGCTTTTCTATGTAATGTAATATTGGATTACTTAGAGACAAGATAACAGTAGCACATATTAACTTAGTTACAGGATAAGCAAATGAGCCATCACCTCTTTTCAGCTTACCAAAGAACTACATGGGCACAGAAAACTCATGATATTTCATACGGTGTTTAATGAATGAACATCAACTGTAGATGCATTAGAACCTATAAAAAAACCTACATCAACAGACAAATAAATCCTAACAGTTCCCTGTTATTGCTTCACATTCTTATGAGTTTATGTGCCCACTGGGCAAATGCTAACAATTTCCTTCTATGTAATATAAGCTTATGCTCCCAGTTGCAATCAGATATAATGATGTCAGCTCAACATATCCATACTTTGGATATAAAGCCTACCTCCTCTATGTCAGCTCAACATCAAATTTTGTATAAACGGTTAACAAAAATTGTGAAATGCACACTTTATTCAAGTTTCATTCCTACCCACCATTCCATTAGTGAACACATTCTATCTTTATTTTTATATATTTTATTTTTCATTTAATCAAATATTCAAGTTCACCTTAATTTGACCAAAAAAAACTATGTTTTTCCCTTGTAATAACACCAAAACAACTTTATTTCAGCAAATTAACAAGGTTCACATATGTTAAAGAAACTTTTTGTTAGCTTTGTAACATGTAGCGGATCAAAAAGTATGAACATTCCACAAAGGTTCTTAATCCATCACTAAAAAAGGAGAGAACATTCTAACAATGTTCTTGGTTAATCCGTTCGTGGATTGACTTAAAAATTAATTATTGTATCAACTTATTAAAGTCAAAATGTGAATCAGCTGGTAGAACCCATGGATACAAATTTCCCTTTTAAAGTCCTGGATCAGTGGTGATATTTTCTTTGTTTGCTAGACTAGATAAAATGATGTATCAAATCATGAAATGCATAATTTTTTTTTTTTTTCCATAGGTGTATCCTGTTCAAGGATACATAAAATTACGTTCATCAACAATTTGGTAAAGTCGAATAGAATTTTTTTTATTTTTTTTCTGGGGTAATACGTTAACTGAGTTCATCTATATTAAAAAATAGAGGAAGGAACATTCAAAAATCATGGATAGACATGAATGTACAAATGTCCATTATAAATCTCTTAATATCCGACAATATCATCTCATAATCTTGTCATAACAACATGAAGCAAGCATTGTTCATTGTTTTCCTCTTCCTCATCCAGAGTTCAAAACAAGCAAACGGTGTGGAAGAAACATGCAAAGCGAGTTCATCGGAGGACCCATCAGTGAAGATCAAAGAATGCACCGATATGTTCAACTCATACTGTAAAAGTCACGGCTGTGGCTCCTCTCCCAAAAGCTTAGCCATCATTGCCACCCAGATCACCTTGGCCAAAGCCGGCTTGATCCGAACAAGCCTACAAAATGAATACCCAAAGATCAAATCCGACCCGAAAAAAGAACCATGCATGCGTGGGTGTATACAGCTATATGGGTCTGCTATTTCAAATTTAAACGAGGCGGTTACTAAGATGAAGAAGGGGAATTACAATGCAGCTAGCGGTAAATATGATGCTGTGACGAGAACCGGAAACGCATGTGAAGAAATGTTTCTTAGAGGAGGGGTTAAATCTTGGATGACTTCTGCTAATGACGGTTTCTTTCATGACTCCGTCATGGCTCATGCTGTCGTGAAGCTTGCAAGCAAGAAATAATTAAAATCCAAAAATTTTAATATTCGTCGATGAAATGTCTGTTTTGACATTGTATATGATAGAATATTGCAATAATAAAACTTTGTGTTAAAGGTTATTGCCTTTTCAGATATACTATTATCCTCCTTTTTATGCTTTGTTTATAAACGTTGTTTTTCTAGATATATTTTTCTGTGATCGTTCGAGTTACATATCAAAACTATAAAAGCCCCTGAATATGCGTATGAAGATAGCTCTAGCCATTAAAAACTTGATGGAAGCTTTAAACTGAATAGTCAAAATCCTAAAAGGTTTCTCAAGAACCTTGAAGATGGTGAAGGCAGTTTATGTTGCCTGTGTTGATGTAAATACGAACAGAAAATCCAACTAAATTACCTCTATAGTAAAGAAGAGGTTCTAGTTAGCAAGCCCCTAATAATGATATCTTTATGCGGATTGAACAATCAAATTGCCCCTAATATAGCTAGTGACGTGTATTCTCACATCTGGTGTAAAAGGAATGCCAACCGTTAAAACATATCATTGACGTTTGACGCGTTAGACGTCAACGTTAGATTTTCAATTGTCACTTTTTTCAAACGGTTAAAAAAAACAACCGTAGAACTCTCCTCCCTCCTTCTTCCTCGTCAGCATAAGCAAACTCAAATCCGAAAATTCCAACAGTGTCAAATTTTTTTTCTTTTAATTTTTGAACTTTTTTTGATTGTAATATCGTAGAAAAACACTCACAAAAGTAAAATTTGGTCTGACGGAGTTAAAGCTTAATTTTTACGTATAAGCGACGAGGTTAAACAAAAAAGGCGTTTATAAGATAATTACAACGGTGCTAAATGAAGTTTTGGCGACTCTCCCGAGTGAAGTAGGGTTAATCAATGATGAAGTTCGCTACAAATACAAAATACTCCAAAAACAATGGTCATAATTGCAAAATTTGTGAAACAAAACGGGTTCCGGATGGAATCCAGTAATTGGAATGGTTAGTGGTAGCAAGCAATAGTGGGTCGATCGTATTTTACGGCATTTATGTTTTTTACTTGTAAGTTTTAGTGGTAATTTCTTTTCTCCTTTCTTTTCCTTTTCAAGAGTTCGGATCCTCTATTATGAAATACACGAGATAACTGATAACCAATATTGAGTCTTCGCAAGTTATATTCGAGAGCACTGTTGCAATCAGAGAGGATGCTTTCACGCTCAATGCTATAGACAAACAGGTCGAGATGCACTGTTCTCTGACTCCAGAACAAACTATCAATACGGTCAAGGATACACGTACAAACTGTCATTGCTATGTGAGCTTATACTAAATCAAAAGTACAATTTCTCCTAATTAATCTATAAGCGTTGAACATGACCTTATACTATACTTCAGTAAAATCAGTACCTGTGCAGTGAAAGCGCTTAGCGGTTCCATAGCATGGAGGTGCAAAAGGTTATAGCGGAGATAAAAGGAGATGTAGTGGAGAATAGCGGATGTGCAAAAAGCTTTATTAGATATAAAACCAAATATTTGAAGTTAATTTATTCTCATTCACGCATCATTTGTGTAGGAAAAGGAAATGTTGTTTAATCTTATATAATTAAACCGAAGGATTTCATGATTTATATATGCAGACTAGATTTGGAGACTATCATAGATTTATAACATATATTGAGCATTTAAGCCTACAAATCAGGCATCTACCCTAATTTTGTTGATTTGATTTAAAAGAGTAGTCAAATCAAACTTTGTATACTAATGCTGCTAAAACGGGTGCTAAAAAGCCTTAATTTAGCGGTTGTAGCGGAAAATAGCGGCGCTTAAAGCGGATCTACTATTTAATAGAGCTAAATTGAAATAGCGTAGCGGTTGAAGAGCGCTATGCGCTATAGCGAGAATTTTAGGAGGCTTTAACTACACAGGTCCGTACAGACTTCGGTATTTGAATTGTTTAAATATTGACTTCGGACCGAGTCCACACCAGATCGTCAACACAACCGTGTTATAGTTTTTTTGAATTTGTCCAAGGATAAAATTAATTTATAGTTATTAATCACTAAAAATAAATTAACACAAAAGTTGTATTAATAATTTATGAATATTTTAATTATTTATTCCTAGCTAAAAATCAGATGGAACAATGTATAAAAGTAATACGATAAATGAGCTAAAATCAATTAATTAAAATGGATTTAAATAGGGGTCGAAGGAGTATTTGGCCGGGGAATATATCCCCAAAAGGCCGTCCATAATTTAGACAAAGAAAAGCCGGAATATCTACTCAAAATTTAGTGAGAAACAAGGAGATATTTGTGCATTGATATGGCTAAAGATAGAATAGCCTCCACACACAAAAAGAAATTTTTTTATTTGTATTTGCCTTCTCTCTTATCTTATCTTCAAAGAAATAACAAGCCGACAACATACTGATACTCGATATGATCTCTTAAAAGCAAGATATGGATATACATTTTTCTGTTTTAATTACATATATCTATAAAATCAAGATCGCTTCTTATATTATGTTAAATACACTAGTGCGAACCCGTATTTCACACACGGATGTTGAAAAAAATATTGTTCTTGGATAGGTCATATCCAAATGTATAAGAAATTTAATATGGTGGTAATGAGAAAACATTGTTGAATGATAGTGTTACATCATGAATAACACCATTTTATGATGGGGTTAAATTGTAACTGCACTAAGTTTGAATAAACTATCATACACAATCAAAATTATTACTTTACTACATAATGCGGTTACAATATTCAAAGGCAACAATAATTGTATAATTCAAAAAAATATTCCTTTCAAATATGTTAAAAGATAATAAATACATTATAATAATCTAGGTAAAACTACTATGTAATGTTTATGATCATCATAATAATGCTGTTGCAGAAACGCGGTTCACAGCGGTGACACAAAACAATTGGATTATATCAGCTAAAACTGCTATATAAAATTACGATTTTAAAAATTTTATTTGTAGCTATCAACAATGGATATCATTGGAAAGCAAATTAAATTTGAGATTTTACAGTGAAAACAAATCTTAAATCCAATTAACGTAGAAAAAGTTATCACATTTCAAAGTTTGAAATAGAAAGAAATTAAAAATGTGACTGTTCATTTTCCAAAATATGAAGGAAGCCTAAGTGCTGTTGAAATCTAACTCATAATAATAGTATAGTATAGATATTTGGGTCCTGTTTAAAAAAAAGAGGAAATTAGTTTAAAGGAAAAAGTTTAATAAAATTTAATTTTAACGGACGTTAAAACTAAACTCCGTCTCAAGGACAAGCGCCAAAATTTGTCGATCGTTCCTGCTTTTTTAGTTTCGTTTCTTCTGCAAACAAAATTACTTCTTCATCAAACAATGGCAACCCAAACCGAAATCAATTTTCTTCCTCAAACTGATTTACAAATGCAATCGACTTCAGAATCTAAGTCGATGAACGTAAATCAAAATATTTCAATAAATCCTGAACAAATAAACGATGAACCTACGATTTCAAAAAGCAGGGCTTTGAATGCTACGCGTATAGCAGCAAAGAGAAGTCGAAAAACTAATTCATCCATGACTGTCGATTCGAATGATATTCGCGAAGATATAAAGAGGACGAAAAAAATCTGGGGCATGCAAAACTATGAATGAAGACGACACGAAGAAACAACAGCTTAGTGATGAAATCGCCAGCAAAAGAAGAAAGACAAAGGTATAACAGCTGATTTATTTTTAAAATAAAAGATAATTTTACAATGATAGTTCAGTTATCATTTGATTTGTTATTGAATGATAGATCAATACATTATTTGATTTGTTGCATGTATAATATTGAAATATGAGATGATGGATGAACATAACATTTAGTTTTTGACAGATGATAGACAACAATAAGATGAATAATTACATAATGATAGATAGATATAACATTAAAAAAAATGATATACAAACATAGAATGCAGAATGATAGTTGAATATATTGCTTTATTTACTGTAGGTGTAATGATACAATGATAGATGAAAATAACATTTCAGTATTTGATAGATGGTAGAAAATAATTAGATGGATACTTATTCGATGATAGTTCTATATATCATTTGATTTGTATGCACCATATTGAAAGATGAGAACATAGCATTCAGTCTTTTACAGATGATAGACAACAATAAGATGAATATTTATAGAATGATAGAAAAATATAGCATTGAAAAAAATGATAGACAAACATATCATGATAGAATGATAGTTGAATATATCATTTTATTTACTGTATTTGTCAATACGGTAAATAATTAATTATTGAATGATAGTTTAATATATCATTTGATTTACTGTATTGATAGTTATTGAATGATAGTTCAATATATCATTTGATTTATATGCATAATATTGACATATGATATGATAGATGAACATAGCATTCAGTTTTTGATGGTTGATGGACAACAATATGATGAATAGTTACAGAATGATAGAAAAATATAGCATCAAAAAAAGATAGACAAACATAGCATTCAATCTTTCGACTTTAGAAGCATACATTGGAAAAAAATAATGATAGACAAATATAGCATTGAAAAAAGAATGATAGATGCATATAGCACTAGTAAATTATGCTTTCATAGTTGAAAAAATTGATAGATAAAAATAAGAGAGCATTTAAAAAATGAGATATGAAAATAACATTATAGTTTGTTAAATACCGAATTATTCATTCATAGTTTTTTGTACAGGGATCAAAAGGTAAAACAATGAAGAAATCAAGAATAACTGAAGGGAAAAAAAACCAAAGAAAGTATCTCAGAAAAAAATTCAGTATAGATGTAGTTTACTTCCAATGATAAAAAATTTCAGGAAAATTAAGGAAAAAGAAGGTTATCTTGTAGATCAATTAAATTATTTAAAACAACACCCTTCGAAAAATTCATGCTAGTGTTTTTCAAAGAAATTTTATCTATAGCTGCTTTTACAAAATCGTCAACAACCTTAGATGATATCAAAGAAATATTTTCTATCAATGACGAAGCTTTTAAAGTGGAGCATATTTTTTTAAAAATCAAACTTGAAGATGTTTCAATTCTCTTTAGCTTACCTTGGTCTGGAATTGATATTTTTCCATTACCCAAAATGAGTTTACAAATCCTTCCACACAATTGTAAAGATTTTGTACTGAGAAATTTTGGAACAATAGAGCACATCACAAAGGATCTTTCAATTTCAAAGATAAATAATGTGCTGGAAACGCAACAATTTCAACATGAAAATGATTTTTCAAAACTGCTTATTATTCTTGCAATGATAACCTTCTTCTTTCCTGATAACCAGAGATACTTACCATGGGGATATATTCCATATATCCTTAATCAAAACAAAATGAACTCAGTATCTTGGCCAGTTTCAATTCATCATTCATTGATTAGAGCTTTGACGGCTTTCAAAACAAAGCCGAGAAACATGCCGGTTTGTTCCATGCTCCTAATTGTAAGTACAGCATTCTAACTTTGTGTTAATGCATCTATCTCTATAAATTAAATTATACACATTATATGTTTTAACAAGTAATATTTTATTTGTAGTTTTTCCTATGTGAGCATGTGAATTTGGTAGCTCCATTAGCAACATACTATTCTACCTTACCTAGATTTGGGAGGTGGAATATTGCAAGCTTGAAAAAGGTCATCTCAAGGGAAGCATTGATGAACATGGACAATAGAAAGGTATTATTTATCACACTAGTATAAGAGATATATAACGATAGATAAATATATCATAACACAGTGTATATCAATGGTTTTCATTTTGTTATTATACAATCATAATTTAAATGATAGTTACATATATCAGTTCTGCAAAAATACAATTTTCTATAGGTGCTATTAAAGAATGATAGTCACATATAGCATC
Organism: Allium cepa; assembly: GCA_030765085.1. Taxonomy (NCBI): domain Eukaryota; kingdom Viridiplantae; phylum Streptophyta; class Magnoliopsida; order Asparagales; family Amaryllidaceae; genus Allium; species Allium cepa. The sequence goes on from CM060928.1 coordinate 747,682,027, forward strand.
ACATGAAAAATGACAATTATATATAAAATTAGTTCATCCATTGAATGTTACCTTATTCATTACTATTTATGTTATTATATAGATTTTTGTTGAAATAAGAAACCTGACTGAAGATGAAAAAGCACTTCTTCAATAAACAAGCCAACAAAAATTTGCCCAGTTAGATGACATGAGCATATTGGGATGCACAAAATAGAAATTTTGGAAGAGAAGTCAAAAAAGCAAGTTGAGTCAATGCAGCAATACATTAAAGATTTGGAAAATAAATTAAAGAACGGTGAAAAAGAATTAGAAATGAAAAAACAGAAAAGAATACAAGCAGAAGGCACTGTCATACAGTTGAGAAAAGAAATCAAGATGTTGAGATCAAAAGCAAGAGTAGAAATAGAACCACCATCATCTGATCTCAATATAACTCAGGAAATTAAAAAGATGCAGCAAGACAAAGAAAAACAGGATCAAAAGAAACCTTCAAAGGCAACTGAAAATCACCAGCAGTGCATGAAAAAACACAGAAGAAACCAACCTTTTTAGTTTTGAGGGTTAAAAAGCACCAACGAAGGAATAAAATTGATTTTGATTGCCAATATGAATTTGTTCACAGAAAAATGAAGAAATATGTGGACAATGAAAACCAAAAGCAGCAACTTAAAACCAAGGAAGGTCAGAAAGAAAATACAAATGAACAGAAACAAGAAAAACAAAATGAAGAATCAGATTATGAACACGAATCTGAAACTGAAACAGATGAACAAGTCACAACAATTGAAAATGAAGAAATTATTGATGTTGATGCGTACTCGCAATCAAGTAAAACCTACAAGAATAAAGATATCACAAAAAGCAGTATTCTACAATTATTGAATGAAGAACAGCAAAACAAAATTCTTACTTTCTTCAAATTTAACGAAAATGAGAAGTGAGATTTCTGATATTTTTTCTTTCATTATATTTGTAATTAAATAAAATTGAAGAAAAATCAACTTGTCAATTATTGATTTTCAATTACAGCACTGTAGCATATGAAAAAGAAGAAGGACACAAAGGAGGAATCACAATAATAAATCTATGCTGGAAGCCGTTCTGTTTGAGGGGTTACAGATGGACAGGTATGCATCAAATCAAAAATGTGATAGTAAAAAATTGTATATAAATATATAAAATGGAAGAAAGATAGGTAAACATAGCATTCAACTTTTCAAAATGCATATGAGTGAACTGAATGAGAGAGTGGCAGCTAAAAGTAGCATTAGTATTTTTAAAATGCAAATAACTGTATAGGATGGGAGAATGATTGATAAAACTAGCATTCATAGTTTTTTTAGTGCATATAAGTGTATAGGATGAGAGAATTATAGTTAAAACTAGCATTCAAAGTTTCAAACTATATATAAATGTATTGAATGAAACAATGATAGCTAAAAATAACATTGATATTTGTAAAGGGAATATAAATATATACAATGTCCAAGATGACTGTTTAAACGATCATTTGCATTTTTCAGTGCATACAATGCAGTAAACATGTAAATGAAAGTGAATACTAGAATTAATATTCCTGGTAAAAAAAATTATCCCATGAAACTTGCAACCTTTGTTGTTTGGTTTAACAGCTTATTGATTGGTTTTATTACAATCAAGAGCTGTATGAACACAGTTACTACTTTGCCACAATGATGATGGTAAATATAAGCTTTTCAATATAAATGTTAAAAAATAATATAAAGTATTCTAATACATATGAATGTGCAGAATGCTTTAGTACATGAATAGCAAACTGTGGTCAAAGACATAGTTATACCAACAATAGATGTCATTGTCAAAGATGAATTTACAGAGAAAATTTTCTTCCCTCTACATTATGCAAACCATTGGAGCTTGTTGATGCTAAACTATGAAACAATGCAGTGGAGTCATTATGATTCAACAAAACCAAAAACTAGATCAACAAGGACTTCAAACCCTAGCTATAACCAAGTCATCTTTCTTGTAAGAAAGGTATAATTTTGAAATCACTCTAACATTAATATACAGCACTAATTTTTCTTCTAGCAGAAAGACAAAACTGAATTGATGTTTGTAACGACCCGTAAATTTCGATAATTAAAATTGGTTAAATTTGTAAGATTTGTAAATAAATTTATGTAATTTAATTTAGAAAGAAATAAAAAATTTATAATTAATAATGAAGCAAATGTTGAAAATAAAATGAAACCATGGAAATTAAAGCTAAGTATTAAAAGTTGAAGTAAAATTACGAATAAATTGAAGTGACGTAAATTGTTATACTAGGCTAAGAAATGAATATAAGAAAACAAAGGAAAATAGTGAATTTATTTAATGAATTAATAATATTAAATAGTAAATTGAATTAAATCAATGTCCTGTATTAATTGAAATATTGTTTGGGAATGAAAACTTATAAAGGTAAGCATTTAATTTACCAATGAAATCAGTGTATTAATTTTTTTGCAACTGAATGCAAATTAATGCAATTATGTTAATGTATGTTAATAAATAATTAATCTTGCACAATCCCAATTAATTGGAATAACTGAAAGGTCAAAAATTGATTGCACTAAATAAATTGGGAATTTAATTTCATTAAAGGTAATTAAATATTAACATAATGTAAAATTTAGATAATTTTTGAAATTAATGCTAACTCCATTCAGAATATGACAATTTGTGTAATATTTGGCTTGTAAGCATATATTATAAGTTACATGTTTAATTAGTTGATGGAATTAGAATTTGAAATAAATGTTAATACAATAAATAAAAGTTACATTAATATGAGAAATAATACCATGTTTAGAAGTTGTTAAACTAGAGTATATTTGGAAATAAAGATTCCTTAGTGTAAAACTTAATAAATGGATAAATTGAAATGAAAGGACAGGTGAGATATTGAAATTTGTTGTAATTGGTTATGAGATTTGAATTGTAAGAGACGAATACAAATACTAAATTGCTAATGAAATAATAATAATATAGTTAATGTAATTAAATAATAGCAGAAGTATTTAAGAACTGTAACAGGGGCTTGATAATAGAGAACGCATGAGGGTAATTAAAGGCATAGTAATACTTGTTATAATTTACCTGTTTATTTGGTTTAATAATAAAATTTGGAATCAATTAGAGTAAAGGAACCTTAAAGTTATATTAATAAGAATTAACGCAATAACTAAATTAGTGCACACCCTATTAATTGAAACTGATGGTAAAGTTAGGATTGACTGAATTAGTAAATTTGAAAAAGGAATTCAAAATTATGTTAACTAATGAAGAATACGTAATAAATTGTAAAATTATAAAATCAATGTCCGTTAAGTAGTTATAATATTTATAGTTGATAACAAACGTTACTTAGTGATTATTAATATAATAACGGAAGGCGTAAATGTAATAAAATGAAAATAGAGTAGTTAGTACAGAGGAAAGATGAAAGTTGAACTTACTACTGTATAATAGAGTAAACAAAGGTTACCTTTGTTTATTGAATAATTATTTATGAGATAAAAAGGATTTGGAGTTAAATCGAGTTTATTTATTGAAATAAATTATAATTCATTGGATTTATTGTGAATGAAATTAATTACTACATTATTTGAAATAAAAATAATATGAGAAAAATTAATGTAATAGTTTCAAATCCAATATTTAAGTCATCTATTTAACGATAATGAATGGAATAATTATTGATGGGTTTAATTTAATAAAAATAATTGAAAATTTTATTTATAATTTTGAATTTAATGAAAATGAGGATTTATATTTAAATTTATAAATTTATTTTTCTCTAAATTTACATTTAAATTTGTTTAAATCATTGTAAATGTTTGAGAAATATAAAGGTGATAAAATTTCCAATTTTAGAATTGAAATTTAAAATTTGATTTAATCAATTAATTATAAATTTATTTAATTAGTGGAAAAATAGCCATCTTTGGCCACTGACTCGGATTTCGACGAAATTAGTTTCATTAGATCCATAACGGTGAATTATTATAGGGTTTCAAGTTTCGTAGCGATCAGACTTGTCGTTTGATCGGGGGACTCGAAACGCCTTGAAATCGTTAAACTGAAATTAATTGAAATCAATTTGGAAAATACTGATTTTAGCATAACTTCTTCATACGATGGAATTTGGACTTGAAACCTTTTTCATCGCATTTAAAATATTTTAAAACACCTATTTTGATATATGGGTTTATCCAATTTCGTTCCGGGGTCAGAACGGGCTTTTTGGGCCACTTTGTCATTAGCGCGTATTCAACCTGATCCATTTATTCTATTCAACTTTTCTCTATAAATATCATGCTATAAACCCTAGCCTCCCTAATTCTCATTTGTCTGTACGTACATCTCAACTCTCTCCTCCTCAATGGCAGACAAACAAACTCTAGATCCAGATCAATTACACATCAAATCCAAAGCATAAATTTCAAAGTCCTCAGAAAAATCTAAAGAAAATGTATGTTGAAGCTCTCGAAGTGCGTAATCTTCTGGTGAAATTCGTTTTGGATTGTCGTTTGACCGGTAAAAATCGAAGAAGTCTCGGCCGTCTATCACGCGTCGGTCAAAGTTGTCGGATCGTCGAACCCTTTCTGGGTATTGTAGAGGGGACCGAGGGGAGTCGATCTGTGCAGTTTGTTCGTGGAGTTAACGGCTAGATCGTCGTATTAAATTCAATTAGGGTTTTTCTTTACGGCGGCTATTGCTTGGTTTTTTAAACGGAGATGACGATTTGTGGGTAGGGAGGTCGGCATCGGAATCTTGAAGGCCGCGTCGGCCGGCTGCAGCATGCGGCGGTGGCGAAATGCTCGGTGGTCAACGGTACGCGGTGGCGTAGCTTCGTGAAATTTGCGTGCTGCTTTCTGGTTCGGGCGCGTTCAAAGTTCTGGAGATAGTGCGTACAGGGAATGCGTGACGTGGCAACAAATTTGGGTGAGATGTGTTCTCCCTTTTCTTTTCTTTTTTTATTTAAATTCAATCACAATTATCGCTATATATTTCAAAAACGAATTCGGTTTTACGCGCGATTTTTTTTTTAGAATCGTATTGAAATTCCGGACGTTATGGCGCTGGTTTGGATGAATTCTGATACGGTCAAATTTTTGGGTTTAAATTGGATTTAAATTCAATTTAAATTCAAAAGGTGAGTGTTTTAACCCACTCACAACTTCTAAAATTTATTATGTATGTTAAATTGATATATGATGTGATTTAAAATTTATTTATGCTTGTTTATCATATTTTAAATCATCGTCTCAGTTAATTTCATTTATTTAAAATTAAATTGTTATTGCTATTAAATTTATTCATTGCATTTAAACTGCCAGTTAAATTGTTAATTAATTTTTCATTGCATATAAACTGCCAGTAAACAGTTATTTATTTTATTATTGAAATAAACAGCTATTTAATGCCTGTTGTTTATTTTCCGTTCTATATTGATGCTACTGTTTGAATTTGATGATGATTGCGATAAATGGTTGATGGTTGATATTGGATGAATGGATGCTATATTTTATATTGGTATAAACTGCAAGTTATTATGCATTTTCATTTCATTCGGGATTGCGGTTTGAAATGATATAACCGTAAATTTTTATTTTTAAATTATGGATTGAAATGATAAATATCCGTACCACTTGACCATAGGATAGAAAATTATATATAGGCACCGTGGCCTATATGTAAAAATATATTTAAAGTGATTTTCTATGGTTTGGAAAGAAATATACGGTTTAATAAATATTAATTTTTGATATTACATAAATATTATATATATATATATATATTTAAATTCTTGAATTTAAGCTATGTATAAATTGGTTTAATAAAAATAAATTGAATAACGGAGTTTGATTGTTTTATTATTATATGGATAAGTACCTATTTAAGATATTGTATATATAAAGTTTTGATCACTTAAATAAAAATTAAGCTGGAAGATAATTATGAAATTTGTTTGAATTGAAGGATTAAGAATTTGACTTGAATAAAATGGGTACGAAATTTAAATAAAAATTGAGATTTTTAAAGGGTATGATTTTATAACTTGATTTTGGGTTAAAGCGATTTAAATAAATATCGAGTTGATTTAAATTAATATATTAAGTTAATAAATTTTAAAGAACATCTAGTTATTTGAAGTTTAAAGGTTTTACTTAAATGATATTTGATTTATTAAGTAAACATTTCAAATCTAAATAATAAAATTGAATTTGATATATATGGAATTATCAAAAGAATTAGTTTTGAAATGGTGGAATAATTAAAGCTTTGAAATATATGGAAAATTAAAATGTTTATTCGGAGGTTCAAATCAGTATTTGGAATCTATTTGGGAATTTAAAGAAATTATATTTATTTTATATAGTATTTTTAATATTTACACCCTTTAAGTATTAAGAGTTATGATCCAAAGCTATGGGTTTCAAGGTATATAGATTTAAAAATGCTATGATTTTGGCAGAGGATATATTTGCAATAAAATGATATCATATGGATTTGGGTTTTAAAATAGAAATGATACCGTATTTATAAGGCTTTGAAATGGATATTTTATTCTGGTTTTAAAGTATAAACTATTTTTAAAAAACCGCGGTGTTATAATAACGTTTGGTTGTTGAAGAGACCGGGATCGGAAGTTGTCATACTCTCTGCCAACTCCGAAAACCACTTTAACAACCATGTACGTGGTAAAGTTTGCAGAATGAAGTAGGATGGCGGCGGCGTTTCCTTTGAGGTAAATACATGGACCCAACTCCCGTGAGTTGGCATAAGGTGGCTAAAATAGGAGCGATTGACGGGTTAATTGAGGTAGCACCTTTGATCGGACACATCCCTTCGATATTATACGTTTACTTTTGGATTGATTTGGTGACCACTTTTGATTTTTTTTTTATTTGGGGGTGTAGCTCGAGGTGGGCGGTAGCTGCGCGTTACCACTGACCCGGAAGCGTAATTGGTATATCTACCCTGCCATTGCCTAGTTGTGTCGTGTCACCTACCCTAGCGCGCCTTGTACGAGTTTCTATTTGTGTCGTTCCAATGGAGTATCCTCTGGTAGCCTCCCGATCAGGAGGTATTACAGTACTGTATAGACTATTGGCATTATTTGTGTTAAGGGCTATATGGGTAACTCTTTAACGCTATTAAAAAGTAAGTTTACTTTACTATTAGACATTTTTATAATAGCGAAATATACTGCATAGTAAATAGTTTAACGGATCCTTAGGAGATGTGAATCTCGAGCATCTCTTGAGTTACTGCACTCATATTTATTTCTGTTAATTTAACTCACATAAGATATTTTAGTTCTGACTCGAGTGTTTTGTCTTTTCAATTCGCTCGGGTCAGCCTGAGCATTTCAGGATCCGAAGACTTTAGCTCTGGAGGACGAAGATGAAGGTTTATGTTACTATTATCTACTATATATTTCACTACACCATTTTATTCCGCTGCATTATTATTATCCTTTGGTATGTGAACTTTGATATTTATTGTATAAAGAAAAATCGAATGTTTTGTAAAACAGTTTTTTTGAACTGTATATTGATTATTATATTTTATCGTTCCGCTGCAAGATTCTGTTTTGTTTTTTTTCTTCTCTGCTTTTCTTATTTATCCCATAACAATCCGCCCTTTTGTATGATTTAAGTATGACGTTTGTGGGTTATCGTCGATTTAAAGCGTACGAAAAGGTGGGACGTTACATCTAGTATTAGAGCTTTGGTTTAGCGATAAACCTTAGCTTTGTGGGGGTCTGACTCTTTACTAATAGGGTAGTAATACCCTATAGGAGTCACTGAGTGTATATATATGAGACAGCGTATTTGTTAGTATTATAACAAGGTTTTAATATTGTATTAATCTGTTCCGTTTTGTATTTATAAATTCTGGTTGATGCATGGGACGCTATGACATCAATAGGGGTTTCTAAACACTTAATAGGACAGACCGACATAATATTTGTTTTAATATAGGTGAATGAAATAATTTTGCCTATTATATTTTCTATATATAAAGTAATAAATTTCAAAAAGGTTATATTTGGTTGTAATATATTGGTTGTTAGGAAGTAAAATTTATAAATAATAGTTGAAATAAGATTGAAAAAAATAACTGGAATTTGGAAATTTTAGAACTTAAGTTCCGGGGCTTTGAAAATTTCTTTCAAATGATTTTTGGAATATAGTAATAATAGTATTAGAAGTATTTTCTGATAAATATTTCAGTGTAATTTGAAAGAAATGTTTTAAAAGAAATTTTGGAAAGAAATAAGTGTACTCCCCTATTTGTCATTGAAAAATAATTTCGGTGACGAGTGCACGCATCATCGATGTTCATTTTCGAGTTTCGAAGTGGGAAGGCCACTGTAGTAGTTTACTGCAAATTTGTTTGATAAACCAAATATAAATTTTTAAATGGTTTTAAATATAAATTGGATATATAAACTGTAAGTATATATATTTATCTATTATTTTAAAATGATTTGAAATTAACCCGGTATTTAAATTCTCAAGTTTCCATTAATTAATAGTTTCAGTTATTGTAGTGAAATTGAATGTAACTAATTTATAATTAGAATCTTTAATTAAAATAAGTAATTTAATGTTGGGTTATGAATGAAATTAAAGGTAAGTTGAAACTATAATCTATGAAATAAAGAATAATATTTATTGAACATTTAATAATTTTAAAGAAATAGAGATTAACTGGTGTAATTTCTATTACATCCTTAAAAGCATGTATACAACTTACCAACTATAAAAAGTTAGAATGTTAAAAGAAATTGTAATGGATATTATGCAAGTAATTAATGAAATTCTTTAATAAATAAGAATTTGTTGTTCTAGTGGTATAAACTTAGGTAAATTTGAAATTGCTTCTAATAAAATATAATAGAAAGATAAGTAATATAAATAAAAGATTATAAACTTAAGAACATGAAATTAAGCAGTGAATAAATGAATGTAATATAATAAAAGAAAATTTCAAGTTATGAATAAGTGAAATAAGATTTTGTTAGAAATGAATAAAAGTAAATGAAACTGTAAGAGAAAAAAAATATAAATTAAAAAGATAAATTACTATATGAAATGAAATTAATCTATTGTTTGGAATTATTTTTTGCTTGACTTATAGCTGTTTGGGCAAAGATACTCTAAAATTGTTAGGACGAATAAATAATCTATTTAGTTTCATCTAAGACTGTTGAGTAAATGGTGCACTAAGTAGTTTATTTTCCATTCTGTGCAATTTAAAGTTGAACCCGAACAACTATTTGTTTTGTTTGATATGAATGAATGATTGATTATGTTGATTTTGTATGATGGTTGTATTTTGTGATTGCAAGTAATTGTTGTGTTTGACATTGCTTTGTTTGTTAGTGGATGAAACAAAAATAATATTTCATTTTATATGATTGTTAACCTTTTTGGATTATATAAGTGAAATGCAGGTTATGGAAGCATTGCTACTGCTTTTGGTTCCATAAAATAAGCGTTAATTGCCCGACTAATAGGTACGTTTTCGGATTACGGTTTATAGCGTTATTATATTGTTTTTCCGAGTTGGGATATATATTATTTTAGTAAATATATGTTGTATATTGTTATATCGATATTCTATTTTCTCCCGAGCCTCCCCGTACAAAGGAGACTCTGCCGAAATTTTCCGTAAATTTTGGACTTAGAAATTTTTTGGGAATATTTTTCAAATTTTATTAATTTAAGTATAAAAAGATTTAATGATTGTAAATTTGTATATTTTATTTAAAGTAATTGATTTTGTAAATTTATTTGTTTATAAATTTAATATTTTAAATAAGATATACTGATTTCCTCATTCTTCTTTTCTCTTCTTTTCCTTTTTAGGGACAAAAAGTTTTGAGTGAGGGAGAGTGTAATGACCCGTAAATTTCAATAATTAAAATTGGTTAAATTTGTAAGATGTGTAAATAAATTTATGTAATTTAATTTAGAAAGAATTAAAAATTTTATAATTAATAATGAAGCAAATGTTGAAAATGAAACGAAAGCATGGAAATTAAAGCTAAGTATTAACAGTTGAAGTAAAATTACGAATAAAATTGAAGTGATGTAAACTTTTATACTAGGCTAAGAATTGAATATAAGAAAACAAAGGAAAATAGTGAATTAATTTAATGAATTAATAATATTAAATAGTAAATTAAATTAAATCAATGTCCTGTAGTAATTGAAATATTGTTTGGGAATGAAAAATTATAAAGGCAAGCATTTAATTTACAAATGAAATCAGTGTATTAATTTATTTGTAACTGAATGTAAATTAATGCAATTAGGTTAATGTATGTTAATAAATAATTAATCTTGCGCAACCCCAATTAATTAAAATAACTGAAAGGTCAAAAATTGATTGCATTAAATAAATTGGGAATTTAATTTCATTAAAGGTAATTAAATATTATCTTAATGTAAAATTTAGATAATTTTTGAAATTAATGCTAACTCCATTCAGAATATGACAATTGGTGTAATATTTGGCTTGTAAGCATATATTATAAGTTACATGTTTAATTAGTTGATGGAATTAGAATTTGAAATAAATGTTAATACAATAAATAAAATTTACATTAATATGAGAAATAATACCATATTTAGAAGTTGTTAAACTAGAGTATATTTGGAAATTAAGATTCATTAGTGTAAAACTTAATAAATGGATAAATTGAAATGAAAGGACAGGTGAGATATTGAAATTTATTGTAATTGGTTATGAGATTTGAACTGTAAGATACGAATACAAATACTAAATTGCTAATGAAATAATAATAATATAGTTAATGTAATTAAATAATAGCAGAAGTATTTAAGAACTGTGACAGGGGCTTGATAATAGAGAACGCATGAGGGTAATTAAAGGCATAGTAATACTTGTTATAATTTACCTGTTTATTTGGTTTAATAATAAAATTTGGAATCAATTAGAGTAAAGGAACCTTAATGTTATATTAATAAGAATTAACGCAATAACTAAATTAGTGCACACCCTATTAATTGAAACTGATGGTAAAGTTAGGATTGACTGAATTAGTAAATTTGAAAAAGGAATTCAAAATTATGTTAACTAATGAAGAATACGTAATAAATTGTAAAATTATAAAATCAATGTCCGTTAAGTAGTTATAATATTTATAGTTGATAACAAACGTTACTTAGTGATTATTAATATAATAACGGAAGGCGTAAATGTAATAAAATGAAAATAGAGTAGTTAGTACAGAGGAAAGATGAAAGTTGAACTTACTAGTGTATAATAGAGTAAACAAAGGTTACCTTTGTTTATTGAATAATTATTTATGAGATAAAAAGGATTTGGAGTTAAATCGAGTTTATTTATTGAAATAAATTATAATTCATTGGATTTATTGTGAATGAAATTAATTACTACATTATTTGAAATAAAAATAATATGAGAAAAATTAATGTAATAGTTTAAATCAATATTTAAGTCATCTATTTAACAATAATGAATGGAATAATTATTGATGGGTTTAATTTAATAGAAATAATTGGAAATTTTATGTATAATTTTGAATTTAATGAAATTGAGGATTTATATTGAAATTTATAAATTTATTTTTCTCTAAATTTACATTTAAATTTGTTTAAATCATTTTAAATGTTTGAGAAATATAAAGGTGATAAAATTTCCAATTTTAGAATTGAAATTTAAAATTTGATTTAATCAATTAATTATAAATTTATTTAATTAGTGGAAAAATAACCATTTTGGCCACTGACTCGGATTTCAACGAAATCAATTTCATCGGATCTGTAACGGTGAATTATTATAGAGTTTCAAGTTTCGTAGCGATCGGACTTGTCGTTTGATCGTAGGGACTCGAAACGCCTTGAAATCGTTAAACTGAAATCGACTGAAATCAATTTGGAAAATATTGATTTTAGCATGACTTCTTCATACGATGGAATTTGGACTTGAAACCTTTTCCATCGCGTTTAAAATATTTTAAAACACCTATTTTGATATATGGATTTACCCAATTTCGTTCCGGGGTCAGAATGGGCTTTTTGGGCCACTTTGTCGTTAGCGCGTATTCAACCAGATCCATTTATTCTATTTCAACTTTTCTCTATAAATATCCTGCTATAAACCCTAGTCTCCCTAATTCTCATTTGTCTGTACATACATCTCAACTCTCTCCTCCTCAATGGCAGACAAACAAACTCTAGATCCAGATCCAATTGCACATTAAATCCAAAGCATAAATTTCAAAGTCTTCAGAAAAATCTGAAAAAATGTATGTCGAAGCTCTCGAAGTGCGTAATCTTCTGGTGAAATTCGTCTTTCGTTTTGGATTGTCGTTTGACCGGTAAAAATCGAAGAAGTCTCGGTCGTCCATCACACATCGGTCAAAGTTGTCGGATCGTCGAACCATTTCTGGGTATTGTAGAGGGGACCGAGGGGAGTCGATCTATGCAGTTTGTTCGTGGAGTTAACGGCTCGATCGTCGTATTAAATTCAATTAGGGTTTTTTTTCGACGGCTACTGCTTGGTTTTTGAACCGGAGATGACGATTCGTGGGTAGGGCGGTCGGCATCGGAATCTGGAAGGCCGTGTCCACTGGCTGCAGCGTGCGGGGATGGCAAAATGCTTGGTGGTCAACTGTACGCGGTGGCGTGGCTTCGTGTAATTTGCGTGCATGCTTCCTAGTTCGGGCGCGTTCAAAGTTATGGAGATAGTGCGTACAGGGAACGCGTGACGTGGCAACAAATTTGGGTGAGATGTGTTCTCTCTTTTCTTTCTTTTTTTATTTAAATTCAATCACAATTATCGCTATATATTTCACATACGAACTCCGTTTTACACACAGTTTTTTTAGGATCATATTGAAATTCTGGACTTTTGACGCTGGTTTGGACGAACTCTGAGACGGTCAAAATTTTGGATTTAAATTGGATTTAAATTCAATTTAAATTCAAAAGGTGAGTGTTTTAACCCACTCACAGCTTCTAAAATTTCTTATGTTTGTTAAATTGATATATGATATGATTTAAACTTTATTTATGGTTGTTTGTCATATTTTTAATCATCATCTCAGTTAATTTTATTTATTTAAAATTAAATTGTTATTGCTACTAAATTTATTCATTGCATTTAAACTGCCAGTTAAATTGTTAATTAATTTTTCATTGCATATAAACTGCCAGTAAACAGTTATTTATTTTATTATTGAAATAAACTGCTATTTAATACTTGTTGTTTATTTTCCTTTCTATATTGATGCTATTGTTTGAATTTGATGATGATTGCGACAAATGGTTGATGGTTGATATTGAATGAATGGATGTTATATTTTATATTGTTATAAACTGCAAGTTATTATGCATTTTCATTTCATTCGGGATTGCGGTTTGAAATGATATAACCGTAAATTTTTATTTTTAAATTACAGATTGAAATTAAAATATCTGTACCACTTGACCATAGGATAGAAAATTATATACAAGCACCGCGGTCTATATATAAAAATATTTTAAAGTGATTTTCTATGGTTTGGAAAGAAATATATGGTTTAATAAATATTAATTTTTGATATTACATAAATATTATTTTATACATATAGTTAAATTCTTGAATTTAAGCTATGTATAAATTGGTATAAAGATAAGTTGAATAATGGAGTTTGATTGTTTTATTATTATATGGGTAAGTACCTATTTAAGATATTGTATATATAAAGTTTTGATGACTTAAATAAAAAATTAAGCCGGAAGACAATTATGAAATTTGTTTGAATTGAAGGATTTAAGAATTTGACTTGAATAAAATGGATGTGAAATTTAAATAAAAATTGAGATATTTAAAGGGTATGATTTTATAACTTGATTTTGGGTTAAAGCGATTTAAATAAACATTGAGTTGATTTAAATGAATATATTAAGTTAATAAAATTTAAAAAACATCCAGTTATTTGAAGTTCAAAGGTTTTACTTAAATGATGTTTGATTTATTAAGTAAAAATTTCAAATCTAAATAATAAAAATTTAATTTGATATATATGGAATTATCAAAAAAAATTAGTTTTGAAATGGTGGAATAATTAAAGCTTTGAAATATATGGAAGATTAAAATCGTTTATTTGGAGGTCAAATCAGTATTTGGAATCTATTTGGGAAATTAAAGAAATTATATTTATTTTATATAGTATTTTTAATATTTAAACCCTTTAAGTATTAAGAGTTATGATCCAAAGCTATGGGTTTTAAGGTATATAGATTTAAAATTGCTATGATTTTGGCAGAGGATATATTTGCAATAAAATGATATCATATGGATTTGGGTTTTAAAATAGAAATGATATCGTATTTATAAGGCTTTGAAATAGATATTTTATTCTGGTTTTAAAGTATAAACTATTTTTAAAAGACCGCGGTGCTATAATAACGTTTGGTTGTTCAAGAGACCGGGATCGGAAGTTTGTTGAATATGTGCTTATATGATTTTTGTTTGATGATAATAAACATATATACATTCGTTTAAATGTATTTGTTAATGTACTATTTTAATTTTTTATAGATTAAATAAATATTTGCTGAATAAAATTAAATAACACAGAATTTGAATTCAAACAGAAATTTTATTCAAACAAATATTTATTACAATTTTGAATAGTACAAATTCAAGCTCTCATCATACATATGCAAGTTTGATTACAAATACATCACAGTTTCATATTTACATTTAACCTCACTACACATCACTCATTCACTCAACTCGTATTTTATCTTCAACTTCATTCTAGTTTGAATCCAGCATCTGAGCAATCTGCAAAAATATTCACTAACGCAGTAAAATTGAAAAATAAATATTTTTGCAATATAAAATAAAATATGGATTTTGAAAATATTATTTGCCTCAGTTATTTAGGTTGTTCGTCATGATTTATTTTTGAATCCATTATACACGAACAACTTGTGACATACATAGTGTATCACTGTATATGCCACAAGGCCATGCACACCAATATACACTTGATAATGCTACAGGGACAGGTGAGCACAAGGTCAAATCCAAATAAAAAGACGGGTTCAACTCAGGTGCAACATAAATAAAATCTCGACTTCAGCACAAGGTCAAACCCGAGTTGTAACTGGATTCAACTCAAGTGTAATGCACAGTCTACACAAATTCAAGAAGGCACTAAATAACAAACAAAGTGCAAAGGTCAAGCCATCACTGCAAACTCGACTCAACTCAATGCAATTCAAACTGCAAGTCCAAAACAAATGCACAATGCACCAAGCATTGAACCAGAAACATGATCAACACAGCAACAATGGTCAGGCAGTATGCATCAGGCACTAAATCAAGTGAAACAACTCAACATTGAATTTAACCAGGTACAAGACAAATGCACACGTCAACAGTCTCAAGACTACAACACCAAGTATACATGGAGCAATACTCAAGTGAAGTTCAGGCCAGACCAACCAGAAAAGGAGCAGCCTACTTTCCAAAGAAAGAAGCAACAGAGCAACCACAATCAAAGTGTAGAAGCAAATGTCATTAAGAAGCAGTGCAAACATAAGTGACAACATCAGATAATATATGCAACTGAAAACAAATGCACATCAATGCAATGCCACAGCGAACATAGTTCAAAAAAACATACATCTATGTACTTACATGAATGTATGTATACAAATGATCAAACAATATGATGAACAAAGTCAGAGACCATAATCAAGCAACAAAGAGTCACTGAAACATGTGCAGCCCAATGAACAGAGGCAACAAGGTCAGAGTACGGTGCAACTCAATGATGCAACATTTTTAAAATGCACAAATATGCTATGCAGTGAAGTCAAAGCAAACAGAGGCATCAATATGGCAACACAGCAGCAACATGCACCAGTAAACCAAGCAATCAATATCGAACAAATTCTTACAGGCAATAGCAAATCGAAGGTCAATACAAAGCAAAACCGAAGCAACAGTAAAATCACCACAGTCAACTCAAACGAACAAGTAAAATTCGAAACCGTGGTAGCAGAGGAAATTGACCAAGTTAAAACATCAAAGTCGTGGTACGCAAGTGTCAAATTATACGAAATTGACAAAGTCAAATAAATCATCAACGTTCAACAAAAATCAAATGGCCGAAACTAAAACATTGAAGTAATCAGACGAACGAGAATTCAGGAAATCGAATCCTATAAATTACTACAATCATCATCGGCATATTTCCATCGAGTTCAAGTAAGCATCAAACCAGCAAAGCAAAAGAAGAAAAGTACATACCGAAATCATAGACGAACTCGATCCAAATTGAAGAGCCGAGAGCTAATCAGAGAAACGAGCTAATCAAAAGCGGCGACTTCAATTTGAAAGCCCTAATTTAAGAGCACGGGATCGAAGGGACGAAGCCCTAGTTAAGTTGCAAAGAGGAACGACCGCCATCTTCGTATAAACGAACGAGCAAAGAAGAATGTGTTAAATTAAAAAAGGGGGCCGGTCTGTTTTTTCTCTCTTAAGGGTTTTAAATTTTAATTAGGGTTATTTTAATTTAAAATTGTTTCTAATTTGTATTTTCTTTTTAAACCATTTAATTTTCTAGTCGTGTGACTAGGGGACAAACTACGTGGCATAGTTTGAGAATTCGCAACTCAGTGGCTGAGTTGTGGCAGGGTTTTGAGCGTAGAGTTAGAATTAGTCGATAGCGGGTGTCGCGAGTTTACGTGTGTAAGCGTCTGACTATCTAATTTCTAGTAGAAACCTTGGGGGCAGCACGTAGGCAGGGTTTTGCCGAAGCTGGGTAAATTCTGTGTCGTTCTATTTTTGCATTTTATTATTCTGCTATTTTTCTGTGCTGCTATTAATCCGTGATCTGTGTTGAAATAATTTTATAAGCTTCCGCAATTAATTTTTATAATTTATACCATCACCCTGTTCACCCCCCCTCTAGGGTGAAATCGATCCTACAAAGTTGTCATACTCTCTGCCAACTCTGAAAACCTCTTTAACAACCGTGTACGCGGTGGATATTCCAGAATGAAATAGGATGGTGGCGGCATTTCCTTTGAGGTAAATACGTGGACCCAACTCCCGTGAGTTGGCATAAGGTGGCTAAAACAGGAGCGATTGACGGTTAATTGAGGTAGCACCTTTCATCGGACACATCCCATCGATATTATACTTTCACTATTGGATTGATTCGGTGGCCACTTTTGATTTTTTTTATGTGGGGGTGTGGCTCGAGGTGGGCGGTAGCTGCGCGCTACGCATTACCACTGACCCGGAAGCGTAATTAGTATATCTACTCTGGCATTGCCTAGTTGTACCATGTCACCTACCCTAGCACGCCTTGTACGAGTTTCTATTTGTGTCGTACCTATGGAGTATCCTTTGGTAGCCTCCCGATCAGGAAGTATTATGGTATTGTATAGACTATTGGCATTATTTGTGTTAAGGGCTATATGGGTAACCCCTTAACTCTATTAAAAAGTAAGTTTACTTTACTATTAGACATTATTATAATAGCGAAATATACTATATTGTAAATAGTTTAACGGATCCTTAGGAGATGTGAATCCCGAGCATCTCTTGAGTTACTGCACTCATATTTATTTCTGTTAATTTAACTCACATAAGATATTTTAGTTCTGACTCGAGTGTTTTGTCTTTTCAATTCGCTCGAGTCAGCATGAGCATTTCAGGATTCGAAGACTTTAGCTCTGGAGGACGAAGACGAAGATTTATGTTACTATTATCTACTATATATTTCACTACACCATTTTATTCCGCTGCATTGTAATTATCCTTTGGTATGTGATCTCTGATATTTATTGCGTAAAGAAAAATCGAATGTTTTGTAAAACGGTTTTTTTGAACTGTATATTGATTATTATATTTTATCGTTCCGCTGCAAGATTCTATTTTTTTTTTCTTCTCTACTTTTCTTATTTACCCCATAACAATCCGCCCTTTTGTATGATTTAAGTCTGACGTGTGTGGTTTATCGTCGATTTAAAGCGTACGAAAAGGCGGCGCGTTACAATGTTCAAGACGAAATGGACAAAATTAGGAATACTGAACAAAGAATTTCACAAACCTAAAGTGCTGCAGCCAAAAATCCCACCACAGGATTCAGATTCGTAAGTAACTAATTTCATTTCTTCTCTTGTTTAAACTATCATTTCTGTTTTTAAATTGTAGTAGAATGCATTAAATATGCAAAATGATAATTAAAACTAGCATTGCTAATTGACAGTTCATTGATCGGCATTTATTGAACAAAAAGATTATGTGTAAGATGCATATTCCACACATAACAATGATGTCTCTATGAATGCATTGATTAATATTGTGATCAAAATATAAAGCTATATTTTAGAATTCTAGAGTAAAAATTGCAATATTATTTTAGCATTAGGTTTTACTGTAATATCAACTAATATTTCTATATTTGAAATAGACTTGATTGTGCGTTCTTTGTCATGGTAAACATGAAAAAACTGGACAAGGATGAGATACCAGAAAAATATCCAAAGGAAATTCTTAGAAACCTAAGAGCTGTAGTGGTGTATAACATACTCAATGATCCACAATACAGTTGGTCAGTGGAGAAACTCTGCAAAGGTTCTACATAAAACTAGTTGTTGCATTTTAACTTCTTACAAGTTTGGATATATTTGAACTGAACCACTTGTGCTAATTAAACTGAGATGGAGTCTGATATGGAGTCTGAGATAGAATCTGAGATGGAGTCTGAGATGAAGTCTTATATGTTTTCCAATGATTGTATATTGTTCTCAGTGTATAAACTGCTCAGATGAATTTGAACTTCTTGATTTGAATTTGATTTGATTATAGTTGTCTATTTTCAATGCATGAACTACAATGTATAAACTATGGATATATTCAAGTGTCATTTTTATGTATTTTTTAATCCTTTTACTGTATTTCTGATGTACGAAATAATGTTTTATACTGAAATGCTAGATAGAACTAGCATTACGCGAACATACATTTCTCAGTGATTGAACTGTGATCAATAATGTGTGAATTTATCCATATAGAATTTTTATATGATTTTCAATGTTTGAACTCCGTTTCAAGTGTTATGACTATTGTTTACACTGTAATGCTAGTTATAACTAGCATTTAATTGAAATGATAAGCAGATATAGGCAGTTATAGAGATGGTAGGTGTTGGGGTAGAAAGATGGAGATGGTGGTTTTTTTGTAAGTTATGAAGGCAGAGGAAGTGGGTTGTTGTATGGTTATAATGAAAATGTTGCTGTATGAAGAAAATGGTGGAGATGCCAGCAAATTAGCGGTGGTAGTTTGAGTGTGGGATGTATAACAGCAGCAAAATAAAGATATAGTTTAAATGAAGTAGCAAGCAATAGTGGAAGTTTAAGTAGTAAAGGGTAGCATGATGTTGGGGTGGTGATGAAGTATGCAGGGTGGAAGAAGTGATTGGTATAGGGATGACTTGTATGCACATTTGTGACTGAAGTAAGGAGATTAGTTTGCACAGTAACTGAAGTAGTTGTTGAAGACACTGCTTGTTGTGTAGGAGTGTATGTTATTTTCTGTTATTTTCTGAAAACAGAGAGATGCAGTCTGCATAACGAAGATATCCCATTTACAAATTGGTGTTAACTCTTTTTTCTAACTGTTGTTTCTAACAATGAGAGAGGATATTCCATTGCAGTATAGAAGAAATATGGGAGCAGATGTTCCCCCAAATCATATAAATAGTACATCATCATACTGGAAAATCATTACAAAACCACTTAAGTAATCTAATCAACTAATCATATAAACAGTATATCATCATCATCAAATCCTTCGTTCTTGCTCAACAGCTTACTCAGTTCTATACAACGACAAATGATGGGTTTCAGTCACAGAGAGATGCATACTGATTATAATGAAATGCTAGTTACAACTGGCATTCGACTGAAATGATAAGTACATATAGCATTGAATAGAAATATCAATACCGAAATGCAGGGAACAGCAGATATTAGAAATTGAAACAAAAAAACCAAAACATTTCACATTTTATTTTCTAATGATTTCACAAAGTCTGACTTCATTTTTCTATAAGCTTTAGCAGCTGTACACTTAAAAAACTTCTCAATTACGCTAATAAAACACATAAATTTTCTTAACTTTTTGAATAAGAAGACAATTCCTTTTGTTGTGGCCAACTTCATTACACTAACTGCTCCTGTTTCTTTTACTTTGAGAATATCCAAATCCACCATGCCTCTTTGTAGATGGTCTTCCAGCACCACGAATTTATTTAGGAAGCCTAATCAAAACATCATTTTCAGCAGCAATTGGCTTATCAAAATCTGAAATTGGATTAATAGCATTAGCATACGAAGATCTGAAAGCATTAACAGTAAAATAGTCCTCCACAAAATCATAAACTGATAATCTACACTTGTTAATGCACTTAATTGCATGGGCACATGGAAAACTAGTAACTCTCCATTGATTACAACTGCACAAACGATTTTTACGATCAACAACCTGTGACTTAGGAGATTTAACTTCAAACACAAATTCTGAAGACTTAAAAACTTCCCAACCAAAGCCATCATCTACTAAATTTGACCAACGTTCCTCCATAACAGGACAAAGATATGTTGTCCACAGACAACATTCCTCTCTTCGTCTCGCCATTTGCTCCGTAACTTTCACTCGAATACCATCCAAACAAGAAGTTATAAGCATAACTCTATCTTCCAAAATGCATGAGTTGAAACTTTTTGCAACATTTGAAGAATATTCACCAAAACGCTTTCCTTGAAAAAACAAATCTGCCCAATGGTCAAAAGGTTTATCTCTTAAAAAAAATTGTAGATGTACCCCCAATATCTTTAAATTTAGAAAGATAACGCTTAAAATCATACACATTAGAAGCTCTAGCACAAAGTTTGAACAAATCCACAGTAGATGAATCACCTTTAGCCGCCTTGACAACAGTACCAATATTATGTTCCATGTGAAGTAAATAATAGCTATGACATGAAGAAGGAAATATTTTGGGAAAACCTAAAATGAGACCCCATTGACGATCGGACATAAAACTAAAGACCGATCTTCATTAAGCATTCCTTTTAGATGGGATAAAAACCAAGACCAATTAGATTCATTTTCATGTGAAACAATACCCATAGCAAGAGGAAAGAAACCTACAAAATAAAAAATTAATGACAGCTTAGTACTAAGAAACATGAATTATATTAAACATCAAAACCAGTATTAAATGTTAATAATTTCTATTATGCACAATTAGAGTACATTCAAAATGATATATGAATATAGCATATGTTATTTTAAAGTCTTCTAATTACTGCTTTTATAAAATTTTAGTTCTTGTTTTTGTAGACATTTCTACCATAAACATTTCTAGTGTAACCAGGTAAATCATTGAATAAAATAAAGCCAACAATTCTTGTGTAAACATGGCTGCATTATAATTATGTACAACTTTGACCAATGATGGTTTAATACATCATTACTAGAAAAAAAATAAGTAAATCAAACAAAAATAAAATGAAACTCATACCTTGGTTACCATTTTTAGAAGTAGCAGCTAACAAAACACCCGGTCTTCCCTTCAAAGCGGCTGCATCTTAAAATATTAATGGCCGATGGTGTTTACTATCCAAGTAGACAAGCACCAAAACTAATACAAACTCTCTCAAACTGATCGGTTGAACCATTAACTTCCATGGCCACATAACTACCAGGATTATACTTTTGCAACGCCTCTAAATACCAATGTAAATCATTATGTGACATAGCATCATCCCCATATATTTCTTTCAAAGCCAACTGTTTTCCGCTATAAGCATAATAATATGAAAGATTAAAATTGTACTCTCTTCTAAATTCCTTCATAATATCTTTTGGCTTCTTCATAGGAGCATCTCGAATTTGATCAACAATCAAAGATTTAACAAATCTACTTGAAATATTGACTTTATTAACATCTCTAAGACCGGCTCCACACGAATGATCAAAATTGTAAGTTCTAATAAAAAATCGAGAGAGTAGACCAGGATCCGAAGAAGCATTAAGGTAAAACTTACAACCATCCTTCAACCAAGAGCAATTAATCGAAATTCTATCTGGAGAATTTCTTACAAAAATCAAATCATAACCATTTTTATTTGACATGCCATTAAAAACTCCCGAAAATCCTCAGCTCCATTAAAACAAAAACCAAGAAAATCCACAATAGTTTTTTGAGAACCTTTCTTCAACATATCTTTCAAATAATAAGAAGAATCAGCATGTGAACCACTATTTGAACCAGAATTACTACCAATTGAAGCACTTTGAACACTTGCATTGCCTAAACCACAGCCAGCAATATCAACTTCCTTAACACAAGCATTTTCCTTAACAGTAAACTTAAAATATTAGCTCTTCTTGAAAATTAGAAAACACACAATACTAATCAAATTTTAATCAGTATCAATGGTTATATTCTTATTCTCAAGAACATAAGATATCTCAATAGAAAATGGACTAAGATGTGGCCAAACTTCACAGATTTCAGTCTTAACACCCAACAAAGAAGAGCCCATCGTGAGTCGAGCAGAATAACAATTCTCATTATATTCAAAAATAACTAGCAAACTATTTGCTTCATCACTGTAGAAATCAGTACTGCAAAAGAAATTAAAAAACCAATTAACAAACTTACTTAATGTTATGAATATAGCAACAACGGAAAATGTTAAATTATTATAGAATAACAAATCTAAATCAAATTAAGAGATGAATGAAAGAAATATAAATTAATTAAAAAGTAGATGATAAATGAACATAGCACAATCAAATTAAAACAAAATATGAATACAACAGCAAAGAATGCTATATAAATATAGCATAACGCAAAAAACTACATATGAAATTCAGTAGAAAGATAGATGAACAGTAAAATTGTAAAACCTTAAACTATACTGAAGAAACAGAATGATACACAATAAAATCTTATGTTGCCATTGAAACAAATCCAAAATAGAAACTGAAATCTGGAAGAAGACAAACTGTGCAACCTAGAAAAACAAAAATATACTTAATAATCGAACGATATTATATCAGAAAAAGATAAAAAGAATATCGAAACAAATAAAAGCAATATACCTGAATGTAAGGAAATTGTTTGATAAAGATCCAAAGCACGATGAAGATCGACGATAAAGAAATACGACGAAGATCGATGACAATCGAGAAGATCGAATACAAAACGCGTCCTTGAATCGAGAAGATCGATGAACTAAGATTAGTAATATCAGAATGAAGGTGGAGAAGAAATCAAGAAAAAAACTTAAATTTTACATAAGTTTGTCCTTAGAACGAAAAAATAAAGCCCACGTCCTTCAGACGAAAAAAAATCATTCGCGTCCATGGGCCCAAAAAGAGAAGTAAAAACTTCCTACAGTTCATTTTC
The DNA here is from genome assembly GCA_030765085.1 of Allium cepa. Classification (NCBI taxonomy): domain Eukaryota; kingdom Viridiplantae; phylum Streptophyta; class Magnoliopsida; order Asparagales; family Amaryllidaceae; genus Allium; species Allium cepa. The sequence goes on from CM060928.1 coordinate 747,705,539, forward strand.
CTGTAAAAAACATGTTATTTCAAAGTCATTTTTAAATCATTTATTATGTTAAAACATGTGTGTGTAACATATGAACATATGTATATTTATCTACAAATTTATGTAAGTACATATTATGCACATATTTGTTTTCCGCAAGTAAAAATAACTAATTTTTAAATATACATACACATACACATATACATACATACATGATATATGTGTGTGTACATACATTAGAATTCTATTTTTTTGAAGTACATTTACCGTAGCAAAAAAAATTAAATTATATATATGCGGGTATTTATATTTACGTAACTATGTATATAAATATATTTTTAAATTAAATATCCTTTTGAATATTATTTATAAAATATAGGATCTTATATATATATATGTGTGTGTGTGTGTGTGTGTTCAATTATTATTTAAATTTTGGATTAGTCAACATTGGTTTTTTTTTAATTTCGGGTCGCAATTAAAAAAAATTAGGACATTATGTTATTATTAATAATGATAATTGATTATTTTCAATGAGGCAAAGGTTTATAAAATTTTAATTGTATATTATCTAATTTTTGTCAAAAATGAATATAGATTATACATGTGTGAGTATGTGTAAAATTATTTCTAATATTTATTTAAAAATGTTACGGTAAATAAAACTATTTTTAATTAATTATTTGTTTTTATTTTTAATAACAAATAAATATTTTAATTAACATAATAAAATTAAAATATTAAAACATACTTTTATTAATCAAAATACTAAATTTGATTTAGTATTAACAAACATTTATTTACACAAACACATACAATAGATCTTGCTCATGTTAATAAAAGAATTTTTTTTTAAAAATTCATCCATTTTACCCCCTATCATTGCATCTAATACAACATTCCCAATGGTATTGAAAGATGATGTTATTGAACATGCAAATAATATTTTAAGTTCACTTACCTTAAAAAAGCAAGAAAGGTGAACATGCAAATCAGGTTTGCTTAGATAACGTGTACAAAATATTTTCTTTGTTTGCTAAATTAAATCATTGTTTGCTAAATTAAATCATGTATTAAAACATGAAATGCATAAAGTTATTTTCAGAATCAGAGGTGTGACCTGCTCAACCATTGGTAAATAAAGTTCATCCACATTTTGTAAAGTGCAAATGATTATTCCTCTTTATTTATTTTTATACACTAACTAGGTTATTTATATTCAAAACAGGATAAAGGAACATTCAAAATCATGGAGAGACATGAATGTCCAGATATCCATTATAAATGTCATAAAACTTGACAATATCATCTCATTATCTAATCACAATATTAAAGAAGCACCGCTCATGTTTCTCCTCGTCCTCCTTCATAGTTCAGAACACACAAACGTTGTGGAAGAAACATGCACAGTCGGTTCGTTAGAGGATCCATCGGTGAAGATCAAAGAATGCACCGAGATGTTCAACGCATACTGTAAAAGACACGGTTGTGGCTCCTCTCCCAAAAGCTTAGCCATCATTGCCACCCAAATCACCTTAGCCAAAGCCGGCTTGATTCGAACGGGCCTACAAAAAGTATACTCGAAGATCAAATCCGACCACCAAAAGAAATCATGCGTGCATGGGTGCATACAGCTTTATGGGTACGCTATCTCAAATTTAAATGAAGCAGTTGCTATGATGAAGAAGGGGAAATACAAAGCAGCAAGTGGTAAATATGATGTTGTGATGAGAACAGGCAATGCGTGTCAAGAAATGTTTGTTAGAGGACGAATCAAATCTTGGATGACTGCTGCCAACGATGGCTTCTTTCAGGACTCGGTTATTGCTCAGACGCTGGTGAAGCTTGCAACCAAGAAATAATTGAAACCAAATTTCAATACAAATGGGTAGCGTTGATAAAAATGTTTGACATTGTATATGGAATATTGCAATAATAAGATCAAATGTTCAAGCTTATTGCGAACGTTATTAGTTAATCGGTAATAAAGACAGTTTATGTTGTGCATGTTAATGTAAATAGGAGAGAAAAATCCAACTATTTTTCGCTTGGAATGTAACGGGGTCACCAATAACCAAGCCCCTAATAATAACATCTCAAGGCCGATTAAACAATTAACTTATCCCTGATTTACCTAGTGGCATGTATTCTCTCGTCTATTGTAGAAGGAACGCACAAAGGTGAATATCCCAACATTAGATTACAAAAAGTTTAACACATTACAACTAACTTTGGAATAAAACAATTTAACATGAAAAGTCATACAGAAAAGAAGCAAATTTCTCTATGTTGAACTTAAGAAGACAAATTTCTGAATGTAGCACGGAAAATAATTCATGATTACATTACACATCCAGGACTACTAGGTGACAATAGCATTGCATTGATCAGCTATCAATCTCTAGGAGCTTTCTTTGCAGCTTCAGCGGCGGCTTTCTCCGCCTCAATTTCTGCAACAATTGCATCAATCTCCGATTCTTCAAGCTGCTTCAGTCCTTCCTCTTTTGTCATCACTGCAATTTCAATGTTCTTTCCTCCGCTCTCAACAACCTGATAAATGAATAGTCTAAATAAAAGCAAATTCTATGGATGTACCTTTATCACCCTTGAAAGAAGTAAAAGACCAAATTTATTTTAGTATGTGATCTGATTTCAGTAGCATAACTCATATGATCCTTTAGTTCCTTCCTAAACACTGAAATACATGATGCTTTTCTATGTAATGTAATATTGGATTACTTAGAGACAAGATAACAGTAGCACATATTAACTTAGTTACAGGATAAGCAAATGAGCCATCACCTCTTTTCAGCTTACCAAAGAACTACATGGGCACAGAAAACTCATGATATTTCATACGGTGTTTAATGAATGAACATCAACTGTAGATGCATTAGAACCTATAAAAAAACCTACATCAACAGACAAATAAATCCTAACAGTTCCCTGTTATTGTTTCACATTCTTATGAGTTTATGTGCCCACTGGGCAAATGCTAACAATTTCCTTCTATGTAATATAAGCTTATGCTCCCAGTTGCAATCAGATATAATGATGTCAGCTCAACATATCCATACTTTGGATATAAAGCCTACCTCCTCTATGTCAGCTCAACATCAAATTTTGTATAAACGGTTAACAAAAATTGTGAAATGCACACTTTATTCAAGTTTCATTCCTACCCACCATTCCTTTTAGTGAACACATTCTATCTTTATTTTTATATATTTTATTTTTCATTTAATCAAATATTCAAGTTCACCTTAATTTGACAAAAAAAAACTATGTTTTTCCCTTGTAATAACACCAAAACAACTTTATTTCAGCAAATTAACAAGGTTCACATATGTTAAAGAAACTTTTTGTTAGCTTTGTAACATGTAGCGGATCAAAAAGTATGAACATTCCACAAAGGTTCTTAATCCATCACTAAAAAAGGAGAGAACATTCTAACAATGTTCTTGGTTAATCCGTTCGTGGATTGACTTAAAAATTAATTATTGTATCAACTTATTAAAGTCAAAATGTGAATCAGCTGGTAGAACCCATGGATACAAATTTCCCTTTTAAAGTCCTGGATCAGTGGTGATATTTTCTTTGTTTGCTAGACTAGATAAAATGATGTATCAAATCATGAAATGCATAATTTTTTTTTTTTTCCATAGGTGTATCCTGTTCAAGGATACATAAAATTACGTTCATCAACAATTTGGTAAAGTCGAATAGAATTTTTTTTATTTTTTTTCTGGGGTAATACGTTAACTGAGTTCATCTATATTAAAAAATAGAGGAAGGAACATTCAAAAATCATGGATAGACATGAATGTACAAATGTCCATTATAAATCTCTTAATATCCGACAATATCATCTCATAATCTTGTCATGACAACATGAAGCAAGCATTGTTCATTGTTTTCCTCTTCCTCATCCAGAGTTCAAAACAAGCAAACGTTGTGGAAGAAACATGCAAAGCGAGTTCATCGGAGGACCCATCAGTGAAGACCAAAGAATGCACCGATATGTTCAACTCATACTGTGAAAGTCACGGCTGTGGCTCCTCTCCCAAAAGCTTAGCCATCATTGCCACCCAGATCACCTTGGCCAAAGCCGGCTTGATCCGAACAAGCCTACAAAATGAATACCCAAAGATCAAATCCGACCCGAAAAAAGAACCATGCGTGCGTGGGTGTATACAGCTATATGGGTCTGCTATTTCAAATTTAAACGAGGCGGTTACTAAGATGAAGAAGGGGAATTACAATGCAGCTAGCGGTAAATATGATGCTGTGACGAGAACCGGAAACGCATGTGAAGAAATGTTTCTTAGAGGAGGGGTTAAGTCTTGGATGACTTCTGCTAATGACGGTTTCTTTCATGACTCCGTCATGGCTCATGCTGTCGTGAAGCTTGCAAGCAAGAAATAATTAAAATCCAAAAAATTTAATATTCGTCGATGAAATGTCTGTTTTGACATTGTATATGATAGAATATTGCAATAATAAAACTTTGTGTTAAAGGTTATTGCCTTTTCAGATATACTATTATCCTCCTTTTTATGCTTTGTTTATGAACGTTGTTTTTCTAGATATATTTTTCTGTGATCGTTCGAGTTACATATCAAAACACTAAAAGCCCCTGAATATGCGTATGAAGATAGCTCTAGCCATTAAAAGCTTGATGGAAGCTTTAAACTGAATAGTCAAAATCCTAAAAGGTTTCTCAAGAACCTTGAAGATGGTGAAGGCAGTTTATGTTGCCTGTGTTGATGTAAATACGAACAGAAAATCCAACTAAATTACCTCTATAGTAAAGAAGAGGTTCTAGTTAGCAAGCCCCTAATAATGATATCTTTATGCGGATTGAACAATCAAATTGCCCCTAATATATCTAGTGACGTGTATTCTCACATCTGGTGTAAAAGGAACGCAAGAAACATTAGAGACCCCACTATCAGATGCCAATATGTTGAACAAACAGGAAAGTATCTCTGGGATAAAACAATTAAACATGAAAAGTCATGCAAAAACGAAGCAAAGTTTCCCACGTTGAATTTAAGAGGACAAATTTCAAAAGATGACATTAAGACAACTAAGGTTTCAACTGTAGCGCGACGTGTCAGTCACTTACCACGGAAATGCTTCAGTTCAGCCAACCGTTAAAACCTATCATTGACGTTTGACGCGTTAGACATCAACGGTAGATTTTTAATTGTCATTTTTCAAACGGTTAAAAAAAACAACCGTAGAACTTTCCTCCCTCCTCCTTCCTCGTCAGCATAAGCAAACTCAAATCCGAAAATTCCAACGGTGTCTAATTTTTTTCATTTAATTTTTGAAATTTTTTGGTTGTAATATCGTAGAAAAACACTCGCAAAAGTAAAATTTGGTCTGACAGAGTTAAAGCTTAATTTTTACGTACGATTGATACTTATCAAGCGATGGGGTTAAACAGAAAAGGCATTCATAAGATAATTAGAACGGTGCTAAATGAAGTTTTGGCGACTCTCCCGAGTGAAGTAGTGTTAATGAGTGATGAAGTTCGCTACAAATACAATGTACTCCAAAAACAATGGTCATAATTGCAAAATTTGTGAAACAAAACGGGTTCTGGATGGAATCCAGTAATTGGAATGGTTAGTGGTAGCAAGCAATAGTGCGTCGATCGTATTTTATGGTATTTATGTTTTTTTTGCTTGCAAGTTTTAGTACTAATTTCTTTTCTCCTTTCTTTTCCTTTTTAGGAGTTCGGACCCTCTATTATGAAATACACGAGATAACTGATAACCAATATTGAGTCTCCGCGAGTTATATTCGAGAGTACTGTTGCAATCAGAGAGGATGCTTTCACGCCCAATGCTATAGACAAATAGGTCGAGGTGCATTGTTCTCTGACTCCAGAACAAACTATCAATACGGTCAAGGACATGTACAAACTGTCATTGCTATGTGAGCTTATATTAAATCAAAAATACAATTTCTCCTAATTGATCTATAAGCGTTGAACTTGACCTTATACTATACTTCAGTGAAATCAGTACCTGTGCAGTGAAAGCGCTTAGCGGTTCCATAGCATGGAGGTGCAAAAGGTTATAGCGGAGATGAAAGGAGATATAGTGGGGAATAACGGATGTGCAAAAAGCTTTATTAGATATAAAACCAAATATTTGAAGTTAATTTATTCTCATTCACGCATCATTTGTGTAGGAAAATGAAATGTTGTTTAATCTTATATAATTAAACCGAAGAATTTCATGATTTATATATACAGACTAGATTTGGTGACTATCATAGATTTATAACCTATATTGAGCATTTAAGCCTCCAAATCAGGCATCTACCCTAATTTTGGTTGATTTGATTTAAAAGAGTAGTCAAATCAAACTTTGTATATTAATGCTGCTAAAACGGATGCTAAAAAGCCTTTATTTAGCGGTTGTAGCGGAAAATAGCGGGACTTAAAGCGGATCTACTGTTTAATATAGCTAAATTGAAGTAGCGTAGCGGTTGAAGAGAGCTATGCGCTATAGCGAGGATTTTACGAGGCTTTAACTACATAGGTCCGTGCAGACTTCGGTATTTGAATTGTTTAAATATTGACTACGGACCGAGTCCACACCAGATAGTCAACACAACCGTGTTATAAGTTTTTCGAATTTTTCCGAGGATAAAATTAATTTATAATTATTAATCACTAAAAATAAATTAACACAAAAGTTGTATTAACAATTTATGAATATTTTAATTATTTATTCCAAGCTAAAAATCAAACGGAACAATCACTACAAGAAAGGCTTCGATTAGCGACGAAGGGGGGCAACGGCTAGCGACGGCTAAAAAAAAGGCCGTCGCTAGCCGTCGCCAGCCGTCGCCAGCCGTCGCAAATCGCAATATACAGATCCTGGCCGAGAGCTCAGATTTCATTTTTCTCCTTCCCCAAATTTTTCCTCCTTCCCCAACTCCATCGCCCCCCGTCACCCCAGCCGGCGCCCAACCCTTCAAAGCCTCCAAATCATTCAAATTTGTGTCGGTATGCTCCTAATCTCTTGTTTGAATGTAAATTTGATGTTTTTAGGTTTAGTTTAAACCCTAATTCAATTATGATTTGTTGTTAATTTGAGTATTAGTAGTGTTGTTAAATTAGGTATTAGTAGTGTTGTATGTTGATTTGGTAGATTAATTAGTTTATTATCATGAACTTGAATTAAGTACATATTAATTATTTCATCATGATGAAGTTGAATAAATGGTTGATGTAGATAATTAGTGTTGGCGATTAACATAGTTAGTTGTTTTAGGTGAAAAAATAGTGTATATTAATGATTAACTTGGTTATTGATAAATTTACATGAAAGTATTTCATAGTTTATGAAATTGATAAATTACAAATTTAAGTTGTTAAGTAAATTTAAATTGACAAATTTTTATTTAATAATTAGTTTTTTATTGTTTTCTAATTATCTATTCGATTTTTTGTGCCCAACAGTTTCTTTATGTATATAACTTGTATGTAATGTGTTGGCATTATCAATAAAGCTTTTGGATCCTTTTTTTCAAAAAAAAAAAAAAAAAAATAATTATCTATTCGATAATTAGAATTTGTTGTTTTCCAATTATATTCATTGATAATTGTTTTATTTACGCTGTTGATTGAGCGACGGCCAGCGACGATTAGCGATTGCCATTTTGATAATTTTAGCGATGAATCGCGACGGCTAGCGACAGACAAAATGCAAAAGGTTGTATATATTGTAAAAAATAAAGTTTGTACAAAAAATTAAAAAATGAATATGAGAACATTAAAAATTCTGCGAATATATAATTTATTTGAAAAAAATTAGGAAATGACTTTAAAAACAACTAATATTGTACTAAAATCGATTTTGTAAATAAATTAAGAAATGAATGTAACAACAACAAATAGTCACATAAAATCTATGTCGTTAAAAAAAAATAAAGAAATTAATATTGAAGTAAAATTGTTAATTGAATGTTGAACTAAAATTTAAATACACAAATTTTTGAAATAAAATATAAATAGTTGAAACATTGTCAAAATTTGAAAAGAACAATAATATTTGATAAAATTTAAAGAAATTTCTTTATCCTTTAGATTGTCTTTGGCTCCGTCTGGCAAGTGTTGTATATGATCGTTATATGGATGTTCGTTTTGTAACGGAACGGACATTTATATTCATCTGATATAATATTTGTCGGATTTGCCCCTATATTGGACAAGTTACAGACACAATAAAGTAATTACATATTATAAATCAATTCATTTTAAACGGTTACAAAATTTCGACAGCACTTCCTTTACGTTCCCTGTGTACACGCATTTGTGTACGATACAGGGAACATAAGGGAAGTGCTGCCGAAATTTTGTTGAACCGTTTAATCTGAAATGATTTATAAAATGTAATTACATTATTGTGTTTGTAATGGGAAGTAGGATGACTGACCACCGAAGTGAAAAATCAAAATACCCAAAAATAAAAAAATAAAGTGAAGTTTATATTTTGATTTTCCTGGAACGATGAACTTTTTACAATGGAGAATGGTTGTAAATTAATCATTTAAATTGTCTAACATACATTTTCAAATCAGGAAAAATGTTCAATTATTTTCTCGACCGTACGTGGATGTATGAAGTCAGAACTGGAAAGAAAGCATCAATAAAGCAACATTTCTACAACGGTGTACAGGAATTTATTAGATTTGCTAAATCTAATAACCGAAACTATATAGAAATTCGTTGCCTGTGTAGTAGTGCCAACATTTGAAGCATTGGAAACCGGATATAGTTGAAGTACATTTGTATCAATATAGTTTCATGCCTGATTATTATTTTTGGGATCGTCATGGAGAACTTGTTGAACCTACACCTAATACTGAAGTTTTAGAGGACGGTAATATGATGACGAATCCGATAGAAAATATGGTGGATGATGCAGCACGATCAATGTTTCCTACAACGGAAGCTGTCGATGAAAACGAAAATGTCGAAGAAGAACCGACTGCGGGAGCTAAAAAAATATACGATTTGTTGGATTCTACTAAGAGGCCGTTGTGGGACGGATGTAAAAGCGGAACCAAACTTTCAGTAACCGCCGAATACATAACTATGAAATCAAAATTCAACCTTACAGAAGCTGCATTTATAGCAGTTGTACAAGCTGCAAAACGATACATGCCACCCAACAATCTGATGTGCGATAGTCATTATAAAGTAAAAAATTGATGTCCGCTTTCGGTCTACCGTACGTGAAGATAGATGCATGTGTGAAAGGTTGCATGTTGTATTGGAAAGACGACGTCGACCTCAATTTTATCTAAAGTATAAGTTTTAAAATCCACTAAAGATGTATATCATAACTTTTGCAGTGGCTTTGAGGTGGAACCTTCAGATTATATTTTACAGGTTTCGACGAAGGCTTTTTAGAGCCGGATGCATGGTTGTTGGCCTCGCTGGGATGACATCCCCCATCATGTCAAGAACGCCATACAAGCGGATTTACTTGTAAGTAGTAGTTTGAATTTCAGTTGTAAATTAATATAATCTTTATAACTTAAAATTTACAGGCTGCAGTCCGCGTCGACCCTTATGACTTGAACATTTTTTTAAATCACTGGAACAAACGAATGAGAAAAAATTACAGGGATACACTGTCCAAGGCCAAAAATTCAGGGAAAAAGCCAAACTGCATGGGCGAGGGTGTATGGAATGATTTTCTTCAGCTTTGGGACAGTCCGGCAGTAAAAGTAAGTAATATATGTTTTCTTTGTTATTTAAATCTAATATAAATCTCGCAAGATATATACGTGATAATTTATCTTAATTTGTAGGAGCTATCTGCGCGGAACCGGGCAAACAGGAATAAAAATCCTGCATTGCACCGTGGTGGCTCCAAATCCTTTCAGGAGCATAAGAGAGAGCTGGTAATTAAATTTATAACCTGTGTTTACATTTTATTACAATATTTTATAATCAGATTAGCAATAATATTTATATATTTTCAGGCCGCGAGATACAACCGCAAGCCCACTATGGCCGAGTTGTTCAAGGTCACGCATGCCGTGGAGAGGACTGACGAAGAGGGTAATATTTCATACGAGTGGACGGATGACAAATCACAATCCGTAATGGTAAATTAATTTACTGTTAATATAATATTTTGTCTTATTTTATTTTCAAAATTTTGAAATTCGATTTGTATCGTGTAAAACAATTGTTTGTAATCGCAGGAGAGGTACGAAGCAGAGCGGGCTCGTGTAGCACAGTCCACTGGTCAGGAAGAGCTTACGTTAGAGGAGGAGAACCATATTTGGGATGCTATTATTGACCCGCCTTCTCGGACCAGTCGACAGTATAGCTATGGAAATGTGGAGGTAAATTTTGACATGTACTAATATATAAATTTAATCATGCTTATGAATAGTTTAACAATTTTAATAATATTATATATATATACTAATATATAAATAATTATGAATTATTTTATAGGCCATGAGAATGCAGAGTGCATACAGGAGGTCGCAGCAAGAGGCGGAGATTGTTCAGTTGAGGGCGACAGTTGAAGAAATAAATGATTGGAGGAAGAGTTTCTTTGAGCAACAGCTGAATGAGCGGATTGCGACCTATTTGCAACAGCATGGGAGGATGCATGGAGAGGACGGCAGCGATGGTGAGGAGTAGGTATGTTTGTTTGCTGATAGTTTGGTATATACACATTTTGGTTGGTATGGTGTATATATATTTCAGGATATTATGTACATATATTTTGATGACTTTTAGTTGATGGATTTGGTTGAATATTATGTATATATATGTCGGGATATTATGTAGCAATTTCGGTTTACTATTTACATATTCCGATTATTGGATTTGAAAATGAGATTTGGTTGGATTTTATATTGTTTGAATGTATAGTTATGTTATATAATGGATATATGATGGTTATACTTGATGACTATAGTGTATAGTGGTTGTTTGGTTCAGATTGGTTGAGGTGTATATGGGCTGTGCATGTGCACTGAAAATTTACCCAGTTTTGCGACGGCTAGCGACGGCCAAGTTGCACAGATTAGCGACGGCTAGCGACGGCCAAATTGCACAGATTAGCGACGGCTAGCGACGGCCCAGTGGTGCAGGTTACCGACAGCGAGCAACGAATAGCGACGGCATTTAGACGTTGGAAAAATTTCCACGTGGCACATTTGCAGTCGCTAGCCGTTTCTATTTTGGTGACGGAGCCGTCGCTAAAGCCGTCGCTACACTATTGGGCGACGACAATTATAGCGACGGCTTTTAGCGTCGGCTAGCGACGGCCAGCAACGGCTAAATGTCGTCGCTAACTGGTGCCGTTTTTGTAGTGAATGTATAAAAGTAATACGATAAATGAGCTAAAATCAATTAATTAAAATGGATTTAATTAGGGGTCGAAACAGTATTTGGCAGGGGAATATATCCCCCAAAGGTCGTCCATAATTTAGATAAAGAAAAGCCGGAATATCTACTCAAAATTTAGAGAGAAACAAGGAGATATTTTGCATTGATATGGCTATAGATAGAATAGCCTCCACACACAAAAAGAAATTTTTTATTTGTTTTTGCCTTCTCTCTTATCTTATCTTCAAAGAAATAACAAACAGACAACATATTGATTCTCGATGTGATCTCTTAAAAGCAAGATATGGATATACATTTTCTGTTTTAATTACATATATCTATATAATCAAGATCACTTCTTATAATATGTTAAATACACTAGTGCGAACCCGTGCTTCGCACACGGATGTTGAAAAAAATATTGTTGTTGCATAGGTCATATCCAAATGTATAAAAAAATTAATATGGTGGTAATGAAAAAACATTGTTGAACGATAGTGTTACATTATGACTAACAATTTGATAGGGTAAAGAATAAATAGCTATATTTGGTTATGATAATCACAATTAAAATCGATTAAAACAATTACAATGAATATGCTAAATTTCACAGACTATTTAGAGGATAACGTGTTAAAATTTATCCGCTAATGCATAGATATATTCACTATGGCATATAACACCAATGTTGTTGCTTTTGCAGTTACACAGCCGCTTCAATGTGCATAGATATAGTTGAAATATTCACTGTGAACTGCAGACACAAAGACACAGTGCAGTTCGATTCAATTAAATAAGAGTAACAAAAGCTTTTTGCAATGGGGAGAAATATAGTAATAGGACGAAATTTGTAAGCAGTTAGGAAAAGTATTTGTCAACAGCTGAAAAAAGAGGGAGGGGGGAAAAGGAAAAAGCAACAGATGTAGTACAGGGGAAAAGTAGTAAAACAGAAAATTCAATTGAAATAGAAATGATGCAATAAGAAAATAACATGGGTTCCAATATAAATTACTATTGTTCACTGAATCTAATCTATGTCGATGCAGGGTACAAAACGCAGCATGCAGCTGGTCGCAGTAACCAATATTTGGAAATATCCAAAACATATAGAAGAGAACAATTGTGAGAAGTTTATTCATTTTTTAGCCTCAGAAATAACTGCTAGCAACGCATGTATGATACTGGGCTTGAGCGCAAATAGGTGTTGTTTTCTTGGCCCTAATAGATGCATTACATCAGTCAATTATTTTAACCATTGAAGGTATTTGTATCTGCAGCCAAAAAAGACAAAAGTGTCATTGATGCAGTATTATTACTAAATTCTCTCACTGCTCGTCTGACCTAGTTAACTATATCTAATAATCAAACTATGACTACATGATCATCTATACAAAGATACATTCATCAATTGTTTTCTATAAGTTTTCCGACAGTGGCGGTGCAAGTGATTTTAGAATTTACTGCAAAAAATAAAAAATAAACTCATTTACATGGTTATCAACATTATTCTCACTACAGCACATGTTTTGACCCAGTACTTAAACTGTGCATCTACCTTAAGCGTGAATACAACTTATATGCTTATCGTATTATTGATCATCGTAATTGTAAACGAAATTGAGTAAACTTAGCCAAATTAAGTCATCAAACCTGGAAGCAATGTATTAAACTCTGAGCTGCACGATGGAATCAAGCATTAATTATGTGAAGTCGCCATTTAATCATCTCAAGCTATCAAAAGCAAAATTTATTTTTTAATTATATTTTCATAATGCGGTTAAATTATTATCGTTAACATCGAACAAAATCATTACTACAGCTAAATTTGTATTGCATCACACAAATGCAGTTAAAATATTCAGATGCAACAATAATTGCTTAATTTCGAAAATACTGCAAAATAATAGCCGCTTTTGCTTAATGCACTTAAATTTTAACTATAGTAAGCTTGAATAAATCATCTTGTACAACCAAAATTATTACTACATCACATAAATATAGTTGAAATATTCAATTTCTACCATGCATAATTCAAAATTGTTATTAAATTATAACTGCATTTTATTAATGTAGTTAAATTTTAATTGTATTAAGAATAAATAAATTCCTAAAATGTAGCCAAATGTATTACTACATCACATGAATGTGGTTAAAAATCTTCAAATATAGTTAAATTTACCCAAAACTTGCTGGTAAATTATAATTGCATTTTCTTAATTTCATTAATTTACAACTGTTTTAAAATTGAATAAAATTATCAAATATAGTCAAAATCATCAATAGTAAATGCAATAAAAAATGCTAATTTAGTTAAATTAATTCAAAAAATGCTTGTAAATTATTACACCATTTTATGATGGGGTTAAATTGTAATCGCACCAAGTTTGAATAAACTATCCAATCAAAATTATTAATTTATTACATAACGCAGTTACAATATTCAAAGGCAGCCATAATTGTATAATTCAAAAAAAAATCCTTTCGAATATGTTAAAAGATAATAAATACATTATAATAATCTAGGTAAAACTACTATGTTGTTATAAAATAAAGAAAGCAGAAGCCATTAGGGAGAGAACAATTTTATTCATTCAGATATTAGTAATCCATTTTCATTACATTAGCACCTTTATATAAGGCCTATGAGCTTGGGATAGAACTAATCCCATGATGTGGGACTAAATACAAAACATATATATAGCATATTCACTATTTATATTTACATATATTATAACACTCCCCATTGAATATGCGTCTTCAAAATCTTGAATCCTCTGATAACTTGAAATTGTCCCTTTTGTAACATGTATGATGATTGCTCCCCCTCATTGTTATCTTGCTTGCATTTATTCATTCATTCGATCTAGATATTGTCCATTGCCTCATTAAGAAAACCTCTATTAGGAAAACCTTATGGAAAAACCTTGAACGAGAAAACGAGTGCAACTTGAGATCATAGATATCATACAATGATATTCCTTCTAAGAGTTTGATACTTCAGAATCATATAATGCCTCATTAAAATCCTTACTAAAAAAACCCAATGGAAAAAATCTTAGTGAAGGAAAAAAAAAAGCATAATGACATATCTTATTTTTTCATTTCTTCAAATGAAGTTTGATACTTCTGGATAAAACTAATGCCTCATTAAAACCTTTCTAAGAAAAACCCATGGGAAAAATCTTAGTGAAGAAAAAAAAGTACAATATAGTATGAGATATTTCAATAATTTACAGAATTAAATAGAGTTTGATACTTCTGAATCAATATAATACTTCATTAAAAACCTTACAAAGGAAAACCCGATGGGAAAAACCTTAGTCAAGGATAAAAATACAATTTAACTTAAATAACATATTTGAGATGTTATTTCTTGAAAATACGTTTGATTCTTCTAGATCAAGACAATACCTCGTTAAAACCTTAGTAAGAAAATCCCAACGGGAAGAACATAAATAAGGGAAAAGAGTACATTGTAACTTATTTTCAAATGTTGCTGGAGAGTTGATACTTCTGGTTCAAGATAATGCCTCATTAAAACCTTACTGATAAAAACCCAGTGGGAAAAATCTTATTTAAGGAAAAAGAGTGCATTATAAAATACTTATGGATGCTCCCCCTGATTTAAAGGTTCCTCTGAATTCGTATCGTCTTTCGATAATTTAATTGGTTATAGATACTTCTAGATCCATAAATATGTATCTCATTAATAATACAATTTATTAATAGCTTCCTTCAATACAATCAAAATTTCCAATCCAAATATGATTTGCGTTTTATGCATTTTGTTTGCTACCTTTATGAAAAACACATCATGTGTTTTCATTTTTATGCTTCAAATCAGTTTTGCATATTGCAACTACATCTTTGATGAATATTAAAAGTTCTATTACAACAATACTTATAAGCAAGAAGTAATCTACTCATCTTAAAGTGCATCAAGATTTTTATTCAATACTTAGAAGAAGGTTGTAGTCTACATTCCACGTTCTTTGCATTCTTTATAATCATCATAGTTATTTATATTCTTCATGAATAACTTTTGCATATCGCAACTAACGTTTCAATGTATATTAAAAGTTTCATTACAACGATACTTAAAAATATGAAGTAATCTACTCATCATGAATTATATTAAGATTTTCATTACAACAATACTCAAAGTAGGTTGTAATCTATGCTTCTTGTTTTTTGCATTCTTTAAAACCACAAAAGTTATTTATATTCTTTAGGAATTTGTATACTTTCATCATTTAATATGATTCAAACCATATTTATACCTTCGGGGTATATTAAGCATTTAATGTACTTTCGCAACTTTGCGGACTACATGTCCATATTTCTCTATTGGTAAAGGATTCATAATGGCCAGTCATGTTTCCCCTAATTCAAGATATTTAATCTTTTTATAAACATAAGTGCTTTATTACTTATAAATTTATCATCGATGATTATTTCTTTGTCAGTTCTAGACATGATTTATTGAGATCTCTTTAATTATAATGTTTTAGGTACCTAAACCACTTCTAGGGTAATTTGACAATCACGTCATTAGTCTTTTCAAGATCATCCTTAAGTGTTTCTTCAAGAACACTCTTCTCTTTTATTTGACATCTTTATTACTTACTTCAAAATTATTTCAAACTGACTTTTGTACCATATTTCAGATGTGGTTTACACATTTTGATCCTTCAGGGATTCAAATCTATATTGGAGAAAGTCTATCAGGGATATTATTGGTAATTTATTCAAGTTACTTAATATTTTGCATCATTGTATATTTTAACAAATATTTAACACTGAAGATCAAAATGAACTTGTATCGCTTTATCCTCCTCCTCAATGTTGACAAACATTGTCACATTAAATAATAACCATCTTTGGATTCTCATTTTGATCCATTATCATATTGTTACTAGCAAATACACCATACATATGAATGATAAGAGGATAATTCTTTTATCAATTGATAAGATTCATTCAAGTGATATTTGTGAGCTTCTGGCTCATGTTTAAATATGAGATTCAATTATGCCCAATTTTCATGAAATATAATCCAGTAGAAATTATACTAAATTTTCTAAAATAAGCTTCTGGCTTTCAATTTTAGAAATAACGCAAAGATATTCTTTGACGTTTTCATTATAGTTTCAATATGGTAGCTATTCATTTATATATCCTCAAAACTCAACAAATTTCTTTTAAGTTTGCTTAAGTATAATGTATTTTGAATTAAGATATATGTACAATTTGGTAATACTATATGGGCTCTTCCGGACCCTTTAATTATATTAGCAAACTTGCTATGGTTGAATTTTTAGCTAAAATATTTTCATATAGTTCAGAGAAAAACTTCTGGTTTTTCAAAATCATATGAGTAGTTGCACTATCTAGTAGGCATATATTATCACTCAAATATTGATGGTCCATATCTTAAGAATTAAAGACAATATAGTTAGTCAACTATTAAAATTTGTAACCATAAATAAATGCTAGTACTTTCCAAAAATTTAAAACAGACTACTGATTAAAGCCAACATTATCGCTACATTATTTCAATGAGTTATGAAAGAAAAAACATACAAGCACCAACTTCCAACTGATTTATTGAACTGAAATAAAATAAAATCGACATAGCAGACTTCAGACTGCTACTATTGATCAATTCGACCATTTATTATTGCACTTAGATTTTCGCCATTTTCGTCATTAATGAAGTTTCCACCATCAACTTCGAAGAAATGATTTAACTTCAGGTTAGTATTACTAGACGATCCTTTTACATAATTTTAGTTTAGAAGTAATTCTAAATGTAGAGGAATTGTATTTCCTAACAGAATATTGTTCATGGGTATATAATCAATGCATTTCATAAAATAAGAAACCATATCTGATAGTGGTTACAGTGAAAGAATAAAAACATTAATGCAAAATAGTAAAAGACAACCGAATATAATCTATAAAAGCGACTATAATTTCTTATTTACATCTTTTTGATAGCTCTAGATCCAATCTCATTAATTGCATTCATTACTTTCCTTGAAAATGCAAAACTATCCTTGAAAATATGGAAAGGCCTTTATATGGATTGATTGGTGGAGAAGGGATGAATTATATTCAAAGATTGTGCTGACTTGATTATGTTTACTTTCATAATATAAGAAAATTTAAGAATATGAATATGTAGTATTAAATACCATTTATTATTTCATAACAACTGCAATAGTGAGAAATATGAATATGTAACATGTATATACGTTATGTTCCTTGTCAACAATAAGAGATACAAAAGAAGAATAAATATATGAAGTATTCATACGCATCTTTGTTGGATCATTCTCATTAATCAATTAATTTTATTTAATGATTTATTAATTGCTACTGACTAATATATGAATTAATATATGTGGCTATTTACGTATTGTAAGCTAAATAGAGAGAGGAAATTATTACATCAGATAGTGTATGAATAATATCATGAAAAACAAAATAGTTTGACTTGGCAACTAAAAAGTATGTTGTATGAGTTACAACTATTGATAACATCAATAAGTATATTTTTGTGACATGACAATAATAGGTAAAAGATTAAGCATATAAAATAGTAAACATTGGAATACCTCTTTGCTGAAAGAGAAAAGATTTTATGTATAATATAACATAATTGATGTGTGTATAAATATTAACATTCATTTTATGAAGAATCCAAAATACTTACTTGATAAACCAAACGAAAGAAACTTGATCTATTACATATTTTACCTTTTGAAAGGCATGATTGGATGAATGGAAGAAGGAAAAAAAATTATGAAATAAACTTCCTATTAGAATACCTTGTTTTCTATTAAAAAGAAAGAGAGTATGAGAGTAGATATATTTCTATGTATTTATTTGGTTTAGTAAAAGCACCAAATATATCAACAAATCTCCTTCTGGAGATTTTTTATTATTATTATTATCACCACTTCTGGAGTGAATAAATTTCTATACATTTATTTGGCTTAGTAGTTAATACTATTGGCAAATATTTTTAGAACTTCAGGTTCCAATTTTACTTTAAAGTAAAGTCTTTGTTTAGTACTTTAGATCCTAAATGGTACAACTTGATTTTCATTATCAAACTTCAGGTTTGATTACAAACATGGTTAGAATTTACCATAATCTGAATTAGCTTTTCTAATAATTCAACACTTCACATCTCAAATTTATAGATTTTTGATATATAATCCCCTTTTTTAGGAATACAAACTTATATGCATAAATTTTGTTTGAGAACTTCAGGTCTCCGATATTAAATAAACACAATGAAACAAGAGGACTCTTCATAATTGTATTCGAATATGAAAATCATAATACTATTTCTCTTCAAGGAAATAGTATTTACCGCATTTGTAATGTTATTCCAACATATTGTGTTTATGTTATGTCTTCTGAACATATCAACATCTTCTTCTGGAATTGCATGCTTATTTTCTTCAAGGCTTTATTTCAGCTTATGAAAGCTTTAATCTTTCACCTTTGTACAAATGAACTTCAAGTTCCTATTCTTTCATATAAACTTAATACGATCTTCTAGATACGTATTATCCTTCTATTTCTCTTTAAGAAACAATAAAATATTTCTTCTGGAAATATAAATCATGTAGAAAAATTATTTCTATAGTCATCATTCAAACCGAAATCCAAAAAAAAAAGTTTCAAAATGAAAACCCTTTTTTTTTACCAAACAATGGAATGAGATCTAAAAGTTTAGATCTACGAGAAAATGAGATCTAAAATGATAATATTAATGGAGAAAGATCTATAAGATAATATATATATATATATATATATATATATAATGAAATCTAGAAAATTAGATATGATAGATAAGATCTAAAAAGAATACTAACAGAATAAGGTCTGAAATTACATTTTAGTCTATGAAACAATTTTAGTTTCGGATCAAATTTAAAATTATCACAAAAAATGGATATACATTAATAAAATATACATTAATGATATTAAAATCTACAAGTGATCTGAAATATTAGAAGAAGAAAAATAAGATCTGCAACAAAACGAGATCAAAAATACAGGGACAAAAAATAAGATGTACAAATAGAATCAGATCTAAATAATTAGATCAATGATACAATGAGATTTAAAAGAAATAAAATTAATAGAATGAGATCCGAAAGATTTGATTAATCAGATCAGAAATAGCTTACCGCTTTGAAGATTTATAATCAGATCTGAAATTTTCCTTTTATTTAAAGATCGTGCTGATAACGTGTTATAAAATAAAGAAAGCAGAAGCCATTAGAGAGAGAACAATTTTATTCATTCGGAGATTAGTAATCAATTTTCATTACATTAGCACCTTTATATAAGGCCTAGGAGATTGGGATAGAACTAATCCCACGATGTGAGACTAAATACAAAATAGTATATAGCATATTCACTATTTTTATTTACATATATTATAACATATGTAATGTTTATGATCATCATAATAGTGCTGTTACAGAAACGGGGTGCACAGCTATGACACAAAATAATTGGATTATATCAGCTAAAACTGCTATATAAAATTATGATTTTAAAAAATTTATTTGTAGCTATCAACAATGGATATCATTGGAAAGCATATTATATTTGAGATTTTATAGTGAAAACGATTCTTAAATCCAATTAATGTAGAAAAAGTTATCACATTTTAAAGTTTGAAATAAAAAGTAATTAAAAATGTGACTATTCATTTCCCAAAATATGAAGGAAGCCTGTGTGCTCTTGAAATCTAACTCAATAATAATAGTATAGTATAGATATTTGGGCCTTGTTTTAAAAAAATGTTATTTCAAAGTCATTTTTAAATCATTTATTATGTTAAAACATGTGTGTGTAACATATGAACATATGTATATTTAACTACAAATTTATGTACGTACATACATATTATGCACATATTTGTTTTCCGCAAGTAAAAATAACTAATTTTTAAATATACATACACATATACATACATACATAATATATGTGTGTGTACATACATTAAAATTCTATTTTTTTGAAGTATATTTACCGTAGCAAAAAAAAATTAAATTATATATATGTGGGTATTTATATTTACGTAACTATATATATAAATATATTTTTAAATAAAATATCCTTTTGGATATTATTTATAAAATATAGGATCTTATATATATATATAAGTTCAATTATTATTTAAATTTTGGATTAGTCAAAATTGGTTTTTTTTATTTCGGGTCGCAATTAAAAAAAATTAGGATATTGTGTTATTATTAATAATGATAATTGATTATTTTCAATGAGGCAAAGATTATAAAATTTTAATTGTATATTATTTAATTTTTGTCAAAAATGAATATAGATTATACATGTGTAAGTATGTGTTAAATTATTTCTAATATTTATTTAAAAATGTTACAGTAAATAAAAACTATTTTTAATTATTTTTTTGTTTATATTTTTAATAACAAATAAATATTTTAATTAACATAATAAAATTAAAATATTAAAACATTCTTTTATTAATCAAAATACTAAATTTGATTTAGTATTAACAAACATTTATTTACACAAACACATATAATAGATTGTGACGCCCCACCTCTACGCTCACAATAACAAAGGTTATTATAAGGTAATAACGTCTGCTATTGCGAAAAATAAGGCTTGTTAGAAGCGATCATCCGTAAGTTATGCTTTAGACGAGTATTGATTACATCGATAGGAGTTGTGTAAATTACTCCCAAAGATATATATTCAATCCAAATCTAAAACGAAACCACGGTGGCTTAAGAAAAATTCAGAACAACTCATAATAACAACAACACTGATAAATATAATCACATCAGAACAGAAATATCAGATATATATATATATATATATATATATATATATATATATATATAGCGGAAGACAAGTCTGGATACATGCTACAACAGTCGATGGTTCACATGAACCGAATACACATATACAAAGACACCAACATACATGAGACGATAGTCAATATACCAAAAGTACTCCTCAAAGACTAGACAAAAGATGGAGTGAAATCCCAAAAGCCGAAGCTGCGACTGAATCATAGACAGTGATTATCCTGAAATAACTCGGTCTGACCCGAAATCCTAATTTTTTAATTGCAACTCGGTCTGACCCGAAATCAGAGATAGTTATTTTTTAATTTACAACTGAATCAATTATTATTTTTAATTATTTATTTGTTTATATTTTTAATAAAAAATAAATATTTTAATTAACATAATAATATTAAAATATTAAAACATTCTTTTATTAATCAAAATACTAAATTTGATTTAGTATTAACAAACATTTATATACACAAACACATATAATAGATCTTGCGCATGTTAATAAAATCCATTCCCCACTATCATTGCATCTAATACAACAGTCGCAACGGTATTGAAAGATGATGTTATTGAACATGCAAATAATATTTAAGTTCACTTGCCTTAAAAAAGCAAGAAAGGTGAACATGCAAATCAGGTTTGCTTAGATAACGTGTAAAAAATATTTTCTTTGTTTGCTAAATTAAATCATTGTTTGCTAAATTAAATCATGTATTAAAACATGAAATGCATAATGTTATTTTCAGAGTCAGAGGTGTGACCTGCTCAACCATTGTAAACAAAGTTCATCCACATTTTGTAAAGTTCAAATGATTATTCCTCTTTTTTTTTAACACATTAACTAGGTTATTTATAATCAGAACAGGATAAAGGAACATTTAAAATCATGGATAGACATGAATGTCCAGATATCCATTATAAATGTCATAAAACTTGACAATATCATCTCATTTTCTAATCACAATATTAAAGAAGCACCGCTCATGGTTCTCCTCGTCCTCCTTCATAGCTCAGAACACACAAACGTTGTGGAAGAAACATGCAAAGTCGGCTCGTTAGAGAATCCATCGGTGAAGATCAAAGAATGCACCGAGATGTTCAACGCATACTGTAAAAGACACGGCTATGGCTCCTCTCCCAAAAGCTTAGCCATCATTGCCACCCAAATCACCTTAGCCAAAGCCGGCTTGATTCGAACGGGCCTACAAAAAGTATACTCGAAGATCAAATCCGACCATCAAAAGGAATCATGCGTGCATGGGTGTATACAGCTCTATGGGTATGCTATCTCAAATTTAAATGAAGCAGATGAAGAAGGAGAAATACATAACAACAAGTGGTAAATATGATGCTGTGATGAGAACAGGCAACGCGTGTGAAGAAATGTTTGTTAGAGAACGAATCAAATCTTGGATGACTGCTGCCAACGATGGCTTCTTTCAGGACTCGGTTATTGCTCAGGCGCCGGTGAAGCTTGCAACCAAGAAATAATTGAAACCAAATTTCAATACAAATGGATAGCATTGATAAAATTGTTTGACATCGTATACGGAACATTGCAACAATAAGATCAAATGTTCAAGCTTATTGCGAACGTTATTAGTTAATCGGTAATAAAGACAGTTTATGTTGTGCATATTAATGTAAATAGGAGAGAAAAATCCAACTATTTTTCCCTTGGAATATAATGAGGTCACCAATAAGCAAGCCCCTAATAATAACATATCAAGGCCGATTAAACAATTAACTTATCCCTGATTTACCTAGTGGCATGTATTCTCTCGTCTATTGTAGAAGGAACGCACAAAGGTAAATATCCCAACATTAGATTACAAAAAGTTTAACACATTACAACTAACTTTGGAATAAAACAATTTAACATGAAAAGTCATACAGAAAAGAAGCAAATTTCTCTATGTTGAACTTAAGAAGACAAATTTCTGAATGTAGCACGGAAAATAATTCATGACATTACACATCCAGGACTACTAGGTGACAATAGCATTGCATTGATCAGCTATCAATCTCTAGGAGCTTTCTTTGCAGCTTCAGCGGCGGCTTTCTCCGCCTCAATTTCTGCAACAATTGCATCAATCTCCGATTCTTCAAGCTGCTTCAGTCCTTCCTCTTTTGTCATCACTGCAATTTCAATGTTCTTTCCTCCGCTCTCAACAACCTGATAAATGAATAGTCTAAATAAAAGCAAATTCTATGGATGTACCTTTATCACCCTTGAAAGAAGTAAAAGACCAAATTTATTTTAGTATGTGATCTGATTTCAGTAGCATAACTCATATGATCCTTCAGTTCCTTCCTAAACACTGAAATACATGATGCTTTTCTATATCATGTAATATTGGATTACATAGAGACAAGATAACAGTAGCACATATTAGCTTAGTTACGGGATAAGTAAATGAGCCATCACCTCTTTTCAGCTTACCAAAGAACTACTTGGGCACAGAAAACTCATGATATTTCATACGGTGTTTAATGAATGAACATCAACTGTAGATGCATTAGAACCTATAAAAAAACCTACATCAACAGACAAATAAATCCTAACAGTGCCCTGTTATTGCTTCACATTCTCATGAGTTTATGTGCCTACTGGGCAAATGCTAACAATTTCCTTCTATGTAATATAAGCTTATGCTCCCATTTGCAATCAGATATAATGATGTCAGCTCAACATATCCATACTTTGGATATAAAGCCTACCTCCTCTATGTCAGCTCAACATCAAATTTTGGATAAACGATTAACAAAAATTGTGAAATGCACACTTTATTCAAGTTTCATTCCTACCCACCATTCCTTTTAGTGAACCCATTCTATCTTTATTTTTATATTTTATATTTTTCATTTAATCAAATATTCAAGTTCACCTTAATTTGACAAAAAAAAACTGTGTTTTTCCCTTGTAATTAACACCAAACCACTTTATTTCAGCAAATTAACAAGGTTCACATATGTTAAAGGAACTTTTTGTTAGCTTCGTAACATGCAGCAGATCAAAAAGTATGGACATTCGACAAAGGGTCTTGTTCGATCGCTAAAAAAGGAGAGAACATTCTAACAATGTTCTTGGTTAATCCGTTCGTGGGTTGACTTAAAAATTAATTATTGTATCAACTTAGTAAAGTCAAAACGTGAATCAACTGGTAGATCCCATGGATACAAAATTTTCCTTTTAAAGTCCTGGATCAGTGGTGATGCCATCTTATTCACACAAGTATGGCTATTGTATAAGAAAGCTGTCCCCAACATACAACAGTTACTTCCAGTCTTTGTGGTTGCAAAACGTGCGTGCTTCAATTTAGAATAAAAATGGCGACTAGCAATAGTTATCTTCTGGCGATCGTTTTCATCTGCCTTTTCTTCGGCATCTGATCTTTTTTGCTTCCGCTGCCTGCGTCGACTCTTTCCTATACCGAAGCAGAAGCATGCCCAGTCCGCCTCCGTTGATCTGGTTGGTGGATCTGCTCTCTCGATTGCAGCGGCTGGAGTTTCCGTTGATCCTTCTGCGGCCGTAGCTTGCATCGCCCAGTTTTCTGTTTGCGACCCAGTCGCGACAGCTGCTCGTGACAACCCAGTTTCAAACTTTCTTAACAAATTATGCTCCCCGTTTAGTGCTGGTCCTGAAATGTCTGTCAGTAATCATGGTTCTAATCCGTTAACACCGCTATCATCTAATGTAGGTAATAAATCTTGGACTCAAACTGCTGTTAGGTTGAATTTTGGTTCCGAAATGGGTGAAGCCGAGATAGGGCAGATCGATCTTGATCTTGCGGCTGATGGAGTTGTGGTTAACGATGACCGTGTGTCTTCGGATGATGTTGCGGCGTTCAACAATGCTGAAAATGGGTTATCAAAGGGTTGCACACCAGGTACTCGTCGAAATGCCAAATACAACAATCCTATGTCTGCTGCAACGCACGCTGATCCTTTGGATCCTCCTATGCCTTGGCCTGCTCCTAAGTGGACATCATTGTTTTCCAAGCTGCCTCATAATGCCAGTAAGCATTCACCTCGTCGCTTTGATTTGGTTGAGATTGAGGATGTGATGATCCTCCCGAAGGAAGTGATTGAGGCCGGCGTGGATTATTGGAAAGAGCATTTGGTGGGTTTCTTTCTTGACTCCAATCCTCCCTATCATTTAGTTAAGGCGAGATGCTACCAGGTTTGGAAGTCTGGAGGGTTTGAGTGTATACTTTGATAATGAAATGTTCTATTTTAAATTCTCACGTAGTGATGAAAGACAGCGTATTCTGAAGGTCGACCCAATTCTTATAGATGGGAAACCATTCATTATCACTACATGGAGTCCATCCGTGGATCGAGCGAAAAACCAAGTTATATCTATTGCTGTTTGGACGCACTTTTCTCACAATCCATCTGTTCTACAGCCTCTTATAGGGATTGACTGACTAGCTGGTTTAGTTGGTAAAGTGATATGTTATGACGTAAACACTGTGGCCAGAAAGAAATTAGTGTATGTCAAAGCTCTGATCGAGATTACTCCTGACAAACCTTTACATTCGGTTTTGAAGGTCGGACTAGATGAGAGCCAGTTTGCTACAATTGAAAACCTGATATATGCATGTCACGTTAGTCCTTTAGACATCTTTTGGATACATGTTCTAGATCCACAGTTGTTGGCATTGTTCCCCTAACTGACCGGATTCCTTTACCTCGTCCTCCTGTGCGGAAGTGGGTTCCGGGTTCCGAAGGTTGCTTCTTCAGCTCCTTTAGTTGATGCACCGGAAGCTCTCATTGTTATAGCTCCCATTGTTCATCCTCATGTTGTTGCTTCAGTTTGTGTAGCTCCATTTGTTAGTCTTCCGCCATCGGCCCAGGATATGGTTCCTTCTGCTTCTACATCTAATACAATATCCTGGAATCCTGACGAACGTGCTTGAGTTCACGCTCCTTCTAATATGAGATATTCGCCTGAGAATGACAGATTCTATGCATTTATCAGTGATATTGCGAGCGAGACTTGTTTTTCTTATCTATCATATTGAGGGAGATGGTTTGTGCCTCACTATGGTTGGTGGGATTGGTGAGGAGAACAAACGTAAGTTTTATGACATCACTTGGAATATGAAATTTATTTACTCTCCTGACTCAGAATGATATGATCCTCGTTTGGCTGCTCTCTTCTCAGGTTTTTCACATGTTATTGGTCCATTGTCGGATGTTGGCCGTGGTTGTTCTTCCTCTTCTGAGGGAGCTTAGTCGTGTTGTTATAGTACTTTAAGCGCATTTGTCTAGCTCCTGTGCTTTTTATTTGTCTTTTGGGCCTTTTTGCCCTTTAGTTGTTCTGTGCAAGTGCAGAACACATGTTTCCCATTATTTATACAGTGGCACGGCCCACTATAAAGCCGGCCAGCTATGCTAAAAAAAAGTGCGGGCTTCCAGCTATCATTGAGTTTAATGCAAAACTTACAGTGTATGCTTTGTACAATATTTGTTATCTTACAAGAGTAATCAAAGAGAACTTGAGGTCTGTAGGAAAAAAAATATGTTTCCATTTATGAAGTGAAATGAAGCATAATTCAGATAATATAATTATTATTTTTTAAAAGGAAGCGTATAGCTTATTATGTTCAATCAAGAGTTTACCCCTTACAAAATCATATAATGTACAAGCATAATAAAAATTGTATTCATTGATATAAAATTCAACTTCCAACAGCTACATCATACCAGAAAATACTAGGCTGCAATATTTTACCCAAAATATAAATCCTTCATCCATAAACCAATGTAACGTTCACAAATACAAAAATTAGGAAATTCACTTAAAAGACTCAAATAATTCGGAAATTCAAGAAGTTTCTAGTTGTAAATCGGTTAAAACCTTAAAGGTGTCCAGGGATTTGATCTACGCCAAATATTAGTGTTTATATATATACATTAGCATGGTGGATTTATGTGGAATGGCAAAAGAAATAGAATAGTGAAAGAAGGCTTGGATTTTAAAGAACTTGAAAACAGTTAAATTGGCGGACATAATATTCGAGTACTGGTAAGAGCAAGATGAAACGGTGTTTGTCAAACACAAGATGGTAGGATATCATTGACCAACATCAAATATCAAACTGAAGTTAATTACCATTCCCCACGGCGTTAATTTCAGATTATCTCTATCTGCATTTTGTTGGATACCCTTATATACCCCAGACACGGTACAATCCAAAGTGACAGCACAAGCAAGATTAAGTGTCAAAAATATGGATGTCGGGTTCATACGAGTGGAAAAATATAATGAAAAGGAGATCATGGAATTCACACCAGTAGTCCTAAATCATGGCACCACTAACTTGACATGTCCTGATGATTAAATGTTTACTGCATATCACTCACCGAATTTAATATGAAGTATTAACACAACCCGATACACGTAAATCACAAAATATTGCATGAAAATTATGAAATAAACTATCAATTGAGGCTCTTTTCCATTTATAAGCTTAATATTATTAGGCCTTGTCTTTTGTTGCTTTATATTTGGAGCATCATCTGTTATATAATAAAATCATTCCATGTGTGTGTGTACACACATACACACACATAGACACGCACATATCTGTCTGTGTGTATATGTGTGTGTGTATGATTCAATTCAGTTTACAAAGAACAATAAATAGGTACTATAAAGGTGCCCCTACCTCCACTTTATACAGACCATGTACATCATATTTTGTTTATTTATTTGGTAACACACTTATCCTATTTCAACCTCGTTGTGTTAAAAATAAATATATACATAAAAGAAGAAGAAGTTGTAATTGAAATTTTTCTATAAACCAAATCTAAGTATTTGTTGTTTTATATTTAATGAAATACTACGGAATATTAGTTATCTATATTTTTCCCTTATATATTCATTTGGCATGTATTATTCTTTAATACTAGTACAATATCAAGTGATTAAGCTAAAGGATATTACCGATATTTTAACACACTACATATTTAGCTACATATTATGATAGTTTTATTTAAACCATACAAGTTATTTTAAACAACTTTTGGTGCCATCGCTTATTTTTTTTCATTAATACACTTTTGTTTTAAATTTTAAATTCCCTGATGTATCCCAGATTCGCCACTATCTATTCTAACATGAGGAACCATATGTCAATTATGTAACTATAGATGCCTTACCCGAACAAAAAACACATCCTAAATTATTAATTATATAAAAAAGCTACCAAACTCATGATATACAAAAGAATCTCACCTCAAGCAAAGCCCGAATGGCAAGTTTAACAGTCTCCTTCCCTGCCACTTCTTTATAATTCTTCTCCAAGTACTCCCTCATAGAATTTGAATTCCTCCCAGTTGCATTTGCTTTCCAAGCTGAGAAAGTACCAGACGGATCTGTCTGATACAAAGAAGGCACACCTGTGTACGGATCAAACCCAACAATCAAAGTCGACAACCCAAATGGACGCACACCACCACTTTGTGTGTACTTTTGTTGCAATCCAGCAATATATCTAGTGATATACTCAACAGTGACTGGATCTTCTACTGTAAGCTTGTGTGATTGGCACTCTATCCTTGCTTTGTTGATTAAGACACGTGCATCAGCTTTGAGGCCTGCACATGCGAGTGCAATGTGGTCGTCTAGATTGACAATCTTACGTACAGATCTGAAGGTCATGAGAATCATTAACAAAGCATAACAATTATAAAATTAGCACAAAAGCACGTGCATTCATGTATTGATGACATCTTGAGAATGTATTATCTAAAATGTGTCAAGCTACAGATGACAAGTTTTCCCTCTGTAGAGAAAGTTAGTTTTAACCATCAACAACATGTCAGTTATGAAAAAAACTATGTACAAGCAAAATTTCTGGAATTATTGATAAAATAGCATAACCATGCAGAATCCATCAATTCCCGTACCTAAAATTTCGCTGTACTTGCTTAATGTTTCTGAATAACAAAAGCCGTAACCCTAAAATCTGGAACCAGTTAACCCTAACTCAATTTCAAATTGTAGGTCGTCTGGATTCAATCACAGAAACCCTAACCCTAAAACAATTTCTTAAAACCACAACAAACCTTCCCGGACGGAAGCTATAGTTCAATATTAAAAGCACAGATTAAAAAGGTATAACAATACCTAGAATCTTGCAGTTTAGGAGCTGACTTCTTCTCAACACCGAGAACGACATTATCGGTACCACGAACCCCGACGGCAGCGTTACCTTTCCGTACGGCTTCGAGGGCGTATTCCACTTGGAAAAGATGACCGTCAGGCGAGAACACGGTGATTGCACGATCGTAACGAGCCATTTCAGAATTGTTTGGTAAGCTGAAAAATGAAAAACAAAGTACCTAGAAAAGCAGTGCGATTTAAGACCAAAAACTTGTCGCAGTATCCACTTAGTAAAGAACTAAATTTTCTGTAAAAATCGCTGCCTTCTTCTAACCCTTGAAAAAAATAAATTAACAAAAAACACCTTCGGATTAACCAAAAAACACTTCAAACGTTTATCATGCTCTGAATACCGAAGTTAATAGATAAAAGGATAAATTTGCATAACTGAGCAACATAATATAGAAAAGGCCTTCAATCCTTGAAGTAAAATAACAAAAGTGGAATTGTCTTATAAATTATAAATTAATGTAACTGATTTTTTATTTATGTTTACAATGTTAATAGCAATTAGCATGCTTGCAATTTCATGATTTGTGTGAAAATCAATATTCGTTAACTAATGTTGTATATTACTTTTTGTCGTAGTCATGTGTATTGCTTTTTGTCGTTCATGATAATGTTTTCATCTATCATCCATTAACGGAGGACGAAAAGAAGATGAATAATATAACTAAAATATACTCTATTGGTTTTCCATTAATGTTCTATGATTTAAGATATTTTTATTAATATATATATAACTATGCAGCGCACTATGTGAAGATCAACTTGTACGCTTCTTAAAATACTGAGTTTTGAATTTAAATGAGAATCGGTTTTGAGATACTGAGTTTCCAACAAAATTGATTCTAAGATTTTAGTTTGAGAAGGAAAAACTTTTCTGAAAAGAGGGAAGGAAAGGAGATGGTGCTTGGTTTCAGAGAAGAGGTAAGAAGAAAAAGTGGATGTGGGTATGTGAGATAAGTTTGATTGAGTGAGAAGAGAGATGGGTGAGGGGTAATGTTTTGGTGTGTGCAAATAGCATTACCCTTTCGTTATTAGACCAACATTATTTGTTCATCAACAACCACAAGCACACCATTTACTGTTAATTATTCTATGTGAAATTTGATAAAAACGAGTAAAAATTTATTCTTTCTTATGCCACTTTCTCACTCGGTAATGAACCACTAACATCACAAATTAGGACTGTGCCAATTGATTACCTTTTTTGTAAAGTCGATATACAAGTACAATCGATACGATAACGGTATATTTAGTATTTTCTACGATAAAACATAAGCAATATTATTCTTTAAATCTGTAGTAATGGATCTATATATTAAAATTAAATTGGAATTAATTGCCTCCTCCATTCGCACCTTGCCTCTTTCTAACTCTTCTGGCACTTCTCTATCGCATCGTCTTTCCATTCTTTGCTCTCCTTCTCCGGTCTTCCTTACTTCCCGCAACCTGGCTAACTTTTGGCGTGGTGCCACCTCTAAAAGGTCTAGGATGGGTGAATCGGACTTCGACCACATGATCCAGGAGGCGGGTCTTAAGATCCAAGCGGACCCTGTGTCTCCAAATTCAAATCCAATTCCAACGGATAGGGCAAGGGGAGGAGGATGCGTGTTTGCGTACATGGCAAAAATTAAGGCTGAAAAAAGATGCTTCAAGTGTGGGCTCGGGGAGAATGTGGCCCGTTCCTGTCGAAATGTCGTTCTCTGCTTTCGATGTGGAAAATACAAACATTTCTCTGACCGCTGCATTAATTTGAAATCAATGGATGAGACGATTCTTGTTGCACCATGTGAGTTGTCCCATCAAATCCAGTTTTAGTTCGCCTTAATGTCGAAACTACCTTGGCCCTATCTTTAACCCTCATCGCCTTTTAATAGCCACCAAAAGTTAGTTTCTACATCCCTGGCTAATTTGTTATCTTCTTCATCCACCATGCATGCAAGTAAAGCTCTCATGTTGGACACCCTGATGCACGTCATCTTCTCCGTCATCAATGGTCTGTGGTCTTTGGAGAACCTTCGTATGTGTTTGGATTTTCATTTCAGACGTGGCACTTAGTGCATCACTACTCACAGCAACCATTCCTTCATGGTCCGCTTTCACGATCGTCATCTACTTGGTGTTGCACTCAAGAATGATTTTTTTCACAAAGACAATGTATCATCTTCACTGGACATGGCCGTTGAAAAGGGAGAGCTTCAGGAGGGATTTTTTTTAACCGCCATGGATCTGTATTACTGGCCTACCTCCTTATCTGCATGGGGATGCTGAACTTAAAGATATTCCTTTTACCTTAAGTGACTTTCTGGCTACGGATCACTACTCTTGGGCCTTTGTTGACCATCGCTTTCCTTTCGTCAAACTCTGGATTAACAAGAATGCTGTCATACAGGGTCTCTCATCATCCATGCTTTCGGACATTACTTCGGAATTAGCTATGGGCACTGGATTCATTGGAATTCCCCAATTGGACCCTAAAATATCATTTTAGCCGATGCCGATACTCTCAGGTTTTGGGCTGAAAAGCCTGTGTATCTCTTTCATGATGAAGGTCTGCAAACTTGGTCAGGTATGCCTTATACATCGGTTAGTTTTTTGGATGATGTTGTGTCTGAGGAGGCGTTGATTCAAACAAGGAGAGAGGAAATCGCTGAGGAGAAAAAGGTGGTTGATATTGCTTTGGATGATGAAGATGACCTCCGCTCAAATGCTGCACGTCCAGGCCCTTCTTGGTGGTGGCCTCTGACCAATCTACAATCTACTCCAATGAACTCGAAAGAAAGAGATTTCTACCCGCACCAGGAAATGAACTTGGACTACCAAAAGAACCTAGACCTTGGAGTTTAGTAGGATAATGCTCATGCGATGGATGTCGAAACAACCTGCATCTGTCCAGCACTCCTCCGTCGCATGCCCCGACTGCCCCTCTTGTCCATACTCTTGCTCATAACTTTGTCAATGTTGTGTAGGCTGTCAGGCGAAGTGGTCACCTACTTTCTCGCAGTGGTGGCCACCCTTTGGAACATAATGTTTTCGTTCCCAATATCTTAAGTTCTATTAATTTCTCGGTTATTATTTCTATTGCTGCTAGTTTTGGTATGAACTTATCGTCGAAGATTGTTTTCACAACTAAAAATTTAAAACGGTGGAGAGCCTTTGATTCCCTATGAAGCCAGTGACTTGGAAATTTAGGGGGCTTGGGTGTTTAGATATGTGTAATATCTCATATCTTGAGATCTAAAGCTAAGCGTTATAAATGCCGCAGTCATCTATAGTATTAACTTCGGACAAAAAAATACGGTAATGTTAATGGTATTCATAATATATGAAGCGCATGAATTTGAAACAAAACACAGATTTAAAGACAACTTTTCTGATTACATTTCACAAAAACATGTTTCATATCAAATTACATAATCCCATATCGTTTCCCAAGTTCAGATCAGATATAATTATTATATAAATTCGCCAAGAGCGATATATGAAGACGCTCCCTTAGATGATCAGAGTAATATATAGATATAAGTAATATATAGATATAGACGGTCTCAAATACATCACTGCGGAATAAAACAAAAGGTACAACTCCTAAATATAGCTAACATCAGCCTCCTACTCGTATCTAGAAGATTTATTCGTCTATCTACTAAACCCGAAAACTCAAACTCACAATCTACTCAAATCAATTTTGAGCAGCTAAGAGTTTAAGGGGAAAAACATAAACTTCGAGTCAGACATAGAGCCTGGTATGAAACTATTACATCTCAATTTACTGATATTAAGTGAGACCGCGTCGCTTAGCGGATCAGGTTTCCCTTTACTAATATCCCATTAAAACATATCTTTTTGTTAATCAAAATCCTGCATCCAAACTGGTTAATCAAACCGATTATATCAATAATAGAAAATATCATATATGCTTAAAACATGTAATAAATGAACCAGTTGTCTGAACAAAATGTATTTTTGTTTGGCTAACTACTAATCTTTGGCTGACTCGGACCTACCAGACAAACTAAACGAAGTATCTAACAACTATTAGACATACTTCTGGACGGTCTGTTCTTACTTACTTCTCCAAGGGTCACCTGATCCTGGTGACTGCAGATTCACCAAGAACCTATCTTTGTACATATATATTCCTTTCTATGTGTAACCATCATTTAAGTTTTACATGTGACTAAGTCCTATTCACTGGAATTTTGAACTAAATTAGCTAGGGGCTAATAGCTAATGTATATAGCGCCGCCTTATACCAGTCCCATCTGGTATACAGATATCTGAGCACCCTTTCAATTTCCCTTGAAAACCTTTTCAAAATGATTTATCCCTTAAAAACATACTTATACAAGGAAAATAAACTATTTGCTTTACTCAAATCTCTTTTCCATGATATATGCTTTAATCAAAATATCATTGATGAAAACATTTTAATCTTATGTTTAAAACCTTTAAACAACCTTATTCGAAATCAATGGAGGTACCCCTTTCGAAACTATTGAGAGTACCCCTTTCGATATAAGTAAACTACTTTACTTAATAACCTTAGGCCTAAAGGCCAAACATATCTTTCGAAACCATAGACAGTGGTCCTTTCGAAAACATTGAAAACACCTTCTTCGAAAGCTTTATAAACCTTAGACATCCTCTTTTAAAATCCTTTAAATATGTCTTTCGAAACCATTGGAAACCTTCCTTTTAAACTAAGGTAAATCTTTCGAAAATACTGGAAACCATTTCTTTCAAAACCTATATTACTCACCTTTTGAAAGCATTAAAGTATACTACTTAAAACAAACCTTTCGAAAGCATTAGGTTCAAGTTAAAACATGTGGAATAACTTTTCGAAACCACTCCATTCAAAACCTTTGGGTTTAACTTTCAAGATATCAAAAAGGGTCTTAAATCAACTAAGTCGAAAGCGACTCTTTCGACAGCAGTTTCCTAAGTAAAGAAGTGGATGGTGTCGAAATCTATCTTTTCAAAACTAGTGGAGAAGCGGCTTTAACTTTTAAAACAAAGGGACACTTTTGAAACCAATCTTTAATGGTGACCGGCCTCTAGGTTTAGTATTTTAAATTGTGGACGTGAGAAATGTTATGGTATAAAGGGTTTAGGGTATAAGAATGTAGTTTATTCCTATATTTAACCATTTAATCTTTACGTCGTTCTATTTAATTTAGTTAATTAAATCTCCTAAATAATATTATCTAAAACTAGGGGTGTTACAGATTTCCCTCTTTAAAGAATTTCGCCCTCGAAATTACAATAAGATGCACAACAAATCAATCCTAAAGGTAAAACATACTATGAAACAAGTCAAGATAAGTATCTCGAACCTTGCTCTTAGTTTTTCAAGTACAGTCCCTTTCGTCGTCACTCCACCGGACTCTGACTAATCTGACTGTCTTGTTCCTTAGCTTCTTCTCACCTTTCGCGATTATACCAACTGGCTTTCTAACTATAGTTAAATTTGGCTCCACTACTAAGTCATCTAACACAGTCGGTGCTATAGTAGTCTCCAGGTCACGAATACACTTCCTTAGATGAGAAACATGAAAGACATCGTGGACTCCTACCAAACTGTTCGGTAACTATAATCTATATGTGAGCTTCCTGATTCTCTCTACGATAGGAAATAGTCCTATGAATCTCGGTGTCGATTTCCATGATTTCCTAAATCTAATTATACCTTTCACTGGTGACACCCTGATGAAAACATGATCTCCAATTAAGAATTTTACGTCTTTCTGTCATTTATCCGCATAGCTCTTCTGCCTAGACTGAACTTCCTTCATCCTAGCTCGAATGATCTCAATCTTTTCTGTAGCTTCTCTAACTAAATCTAGACCAAGAACCAACCTATTCCCGGTCTCTAACCAACAAACGAGAGATTTGCATGGCCTTTCATACAAAGCTTCAAACGGTGTCATCTCTATACTAGCCTGATAACTATTGTTATATGAAAACTCGTCTAAGTGTAGATGGTCTTCCCATGATCCCCGAAAATCCAACATACAAGCTCGACTTTGTTAACTCTTTCTGTTTTCCCATCGGTCTGTGGATGGTAAGCGGTATTTATCTTGAGTATGGTACCTAAAATCTCATGTAGACTCTTCCAAAACTCGCTAGTGAATAAGTAATCTCGATCACTTACTATGTTACTAGGAATTCCATGCAGTTTAACCACATTCTTCAAGGATAACTTTGATAAAACAAGTGTCGTCCTGGTTGACTTAACTGGAATGGAATGGACACCCTTTGGCCAGCCTATCCATTATAACCCACTTTCATTTCCTCTAACTTTGGAAACCGTTTTTAAAATTCTTAGAAATAGAATCCCACTTTCAAACTGAAACATCTAAAGGCTGAAGTAACCCACTTGGTTTCCGATGTTTGGCTTTTACCTGTTGATAGTTCAAACTACTTCACCCATAAGCCTACATCCCTCTTCGCACGTTCCCAGAAGAAACTACTTTTCATTTCATGATACATCTTAGTTCCTCAGGATGAATAGTGAACTTCGAATGATGGAATTCCTCCAAAACTTCCTTCCTAATCTCTCCCATATTCGAAACACACAGTCTTCCATTCTTTCTTAACCACCCATTCTGGTCAAGACTGGAATCTTTTGAGTCATCGCTCTCTGTTCCATCTCTTAACTTTCTGATCCATTCCACTAACACTAGATCCTCTCCTTTCTTAGAAGCAACCCTTTCAATTAGCACTGGTAGAACTTCTAAACATGAAAACATGAAAGTTTCCTTGCTAGGTCTAGCTTCAGGTCTCCACTATACTCTATATGTCGTCAACGCTTCCAAATCTTTCCACTTAGCTATCATCGCCAATATTGAATTCTGATTACTTCTGCTAAGCTCATCCGCAATCTTATTGCCTTTTCCCGGTGTGTACTCAATACCAAAGCCATAAGCGGCTAAAAACTCTAACCACCTCTGTTGTCTCATATTCAACTTCTTCTGAGAGAATAAATACTTTAGCGACTTATGATCCCTGTATAACTCAAATCTTTCTCCCAAAAGATAATGTCTCCACACCTTCAACACAAAAATCACCGTAGCTAATTCCAAATCGTGCGTTGGATATCTAACCTCATGCGGTCTAATCTGTCAAGATGTGTAGGCAATCACTTTACCCCTTTACATTAACACGGCTCCTATTCCAGTTCCGCATGCATCTGCATAAATTACCAAATCCTGATTCTCTTCTGGAACAACTAACAAAGGTGCATTGGTCAATAAGTGTTTCAAGCTCTGGAATGCTTCCTTACACTTATCGTTCCATACAAACTTCACCTCATTTTGCATTAGCTTGGTCGTCGGTGCTGCTATTCGTAAGAAATCCTTTATGAACCTTCGATAGTACCCAACTAATACAAGAAAACCCTTTATCTCAGTCGCTGTCTTGGGTCTCTTCCAATTATTCACCGCTTCAATATTAGTCGGATCTACAGACAACCCTTTCTCTGAGACTACGTGACCAAGAAACTTTACTTCTTTCTTCCATAAATGACACTTCGAAAACTTCGCTTTTTGCTGATGCTACAATCGGCATCTCAGCACCACTCTAAGATGAACTTCATGCTCTCTTTCACTAGAGTATATTAGAATATCATCAATGAATACCAACAAGAACCTATCTATGTGCTCTGGGAAAACTCAGTTCATCAAATCTAAAAAGAACTCTGGCGCATTCGTCAGTCCGAACGGCATCACTAACCATTCGTACGATCTGTATCTGGTTTTAAACACCATCAAAGGAATATCATCCTCTGTCACTCTAAGCTGATGGGACCCCGTTGCTAAATCCAACTGGGAAAATATCTTGGCTCAACTCAAACTATCAAACAAATCGTCAATTCTAGGCAAGGATATCGATTCTTTATCGTTTTCTCAATCAACTTATGATAATCGATACATAACCTTAACGATCCATCTAGCTTTTTAGCAAACACAGCTGCTCCCCAAGCTGAACTACTTGGCCTAATATAATTCTTGCCTTCCAAATCCACCAACTACACTTTAACTCCCTCATCTCGGTAGGTGTCATCCTGTTTGGCGGTCTACTCACTGGTTCTACTCCATGTACTAAATCTTTTGAAACTCAATGGCCTGGTAGTCCTACTATAAGTTCAAATGCATATGTGAATTATCTAACAACGAAAATACAACTCAACTCATCTTCTACCTCCACAACACCCAATAAGACATTAATCCTAAAACTAGGGTTTTCTATGAAATATACTATCCGATCATTACAATCTGGATGTCTAAGTGATATTTTCCTATGAAGGAAAAATAGTATAGCATCGTGCTTACTTAACCAGTCTATACCCAAAATAATTTCGAACCCTACGAAATCAAGCACATGCAAACTACAGACAAAAGCATGACCTAACAAATCAAACTTTAGGTGGTCACACTTTATCCCAATTATCGTATACACTCCTATTGAATTTGCAACCCTTAAGGATGTAACTAGGTATGAGGGCTCTAGGTTAAGCTTATCAACTAAACAATGACATATAATAGAATGCGATGCACCAGTATCAAATAAAACTCCAACTGACATACCTGAATCAAAAGCGTACCTCCCAACACTTCTTTTCCTTTCTCTTATGATGTTGGTCTCGAGGTGGCTGGTTTCAATGAAAACACTTTGTCTTTCCCATCCTTGGCAAGCTCCTTGCACTGGTTCTTACAGTGCCTAACTTGATCGCAGTTAAAACACCTCACCTCTTTCTTCTCTGCAAATTTCTTTCTTTTGCTTGTCCAGCACTCATGGGCATAGTGTCCCTTCTTGTCACACTTGTAACAGACCACTTCTACCTTCCCTTTCTTAACAGCTCCACCCTTCTGAGCTCCTTTCTTGTGGAAAAGCTTTCTCTTCTGACTCTTCCCTCCTTGAGATTCTTTGGCCTTATTTCTTTCAAGAAAAGCTTGCATCTCTTCATCCATCAAGGCCATCTCAACAACAACATCACTTGGACTCCTAATATGTAGTAACATGGCCTTAACAAGCTCAAGCTTCAATCCCTTGATGAACTTCACGTTCCTCTTAATCACAGTATCAATCGTAGCATAACCATATCTTGCTAGCTCCTCATACCTCGTCGCATACTTAAGCATAGTCATATCCCCTTGCTCCAATTTGGAAAATTTCCTAAGCAGAGTGGACTTAGCCATTTCTGACATAAATCTTTCCTCGAACTTCCTCCTGAACTCAGCCCAAGTCATATTCTCCTCGTTGACTCCAACTATTACATTGTTCCACCAAAACAGTGTTTCCCCTTAAAGCTGTCTAAAAATGAGTCTCCTTTTCTTCTCATCGTTGAGCCCTAAGGCAACGAAAATTCTTTCGCAATGAAGTAACCAATTCTCTACTTTGATTGCGTCTTTAGTACCAATAAATGGCTTTCCAACCAACCGAGCAAAATATCTACTCAGAATAACATAGTTATTCACCACCGGAGCTTCTTGGTTCCCTCTTCCAGCATTTCCTTCAACTACTCCAGCATTAATTCTCGCATGCATCATGTTGACAAAGAACTGATACATTACTCCCATGTCAACCTACGGGACTCCAGCACCCATATTTGCAGCTTGTGCCTGACCTTGGTTCTTTTTGTATTTGGTCTGGAATTTCTGTTAGTTGTGGTTTTCCCCACCAAAGTTAAGTCTTCCTCTTCTAGCATCCATATCTGCATTTGAACCTTTGTAAGATACAGAAGAATAGCCTAAGGGAGATTGGAGAATAGAGACATATCGTATACTAATATATAGCAAATACAAGTATGTTATTATAATGTTATCTCATACCCCGATCTTTTCTCTAATTCTTTAGGACTATGTTTGAAAAATCATTTTAATTTAAAGTTTTTCATAAACCAATGCTCTGATACCAAGTTGTAACATCCCCTATCTTGAGGCCCAAAGCCAAGCGCTTCAAATGCTACAGTCATCTATAGTATTAACTTCCGGCGATAAAATACGGTAATGTTAATGGTATCCATAATATCATAAGCACATGAATATGAAACAAAACACAGATTCAAAAATAACCTTTCTAATTAAATTTGACAAAAACATGTTTCGTATCCAATTACATAATCTCATATCGTATTCTAGGCTCAGATCAGATATAATTATTACATAAATATGCCAAAAGCGGCAAATGAAGATACCCCCTTGGATGACCAAAGTACTATATAGACATAAACTGTCATAAATACATCGCAGCGAAATAAAACAAAAACTGCAAATCCTAAATATAGCTAACATCAGGCTCATGCTCGTCTTCGAAAGCTTTATTCGTCCACCTATTAAACCTGAAAAGCCCAAACTCTCAATCTACTCAAATCAATTTTGAACACCCAAGAGTTTAAGGGAAAAAACATAAACTTCGAGTCAGACATAAAGCCTGGTGCGACTAATACTATTACGTCTCGGCTTACTGATATTAAGTGAGACCACACCGCTTAGCGGAACGAGTTTCCCCTCACTAATATCACTTTAGAACATATTTTTTCAAATCAAATTCCTACAACCAAACTGATTATATCAATAATAAAAAATATCATACATGCTTAAAACAGATAATAAATGGACCAGCTCTCCAAAAAAATGTAGTTTTGTTTGGCTAACTACTAACCTTCTGCTGACTTGGGCCTACTAGACAAACTAAACAAATTATCTAACAACTGTTAGACATATTTCTGGACGGTCTGTCATTACTTACTTTTCCAAGGACCACCTGATCCTAATGGTTTTGCGGGCTCACCAATAACCTATCTCTGTATATATATATTCATTTCTGTGTGTAACAATCATTTAAGTCTTACTTGTGATTAAGCCTTATACATTGAATTTTAGACTAAATTAGCAAGGGGCTAATAGCTAATGTATAGACCGTGACCCTATATCAGTCACATCTGGTATACAAATATCCAAGTCATTTTACTTAGGGTTAACTACCCTTTAAATTTTCCTTGAAAACCTTTTCAAAATGATTTATCCCTTTAAATCATACTTATACAATGAAAATAAACTATTTGCTTTTGTAACGGCCAAGAATTTTAATTTATTAAAATTTGAATATTTAATTAATTTTAAATATTTATAAGTGAATTTATAAGTCGAATAAATTTATTTTGAATTATTGGATTTAATTGGATAATTAAATCGATAATTTAATATGTTAAATTATGGAAATAATTGAAAATTGAGTTAAATATGATTGTAAATGATTTGTAAAATTTTATTTTATCATGTTGGAGTTAGAAAGATATTTTAGAACTTTTAAAATCGAATTAAAAGTTAATTTGTGAAAATTGAATATTTTAATATTAAAATCGACTAGTGAAAATAGTCAATTTTTGAACAGTCTTAAAATTGAACGAAACCAGTTCCATTGGAACCGTAATAGTTAGTTATTACCGGATTTCAATTTTCGAGTCAATCAGAGTTGTCGTTTGATCGTGGCAGCTCGAAACGCATCGAATTGTTTTTAATTTTAATTTGGCGAGTTAAAATAGCCATTTTTCAAAAAGTCTCGGATTTCGACGAAACTAGTTTCATCGGATCCGTAATGTGATATTATTGTAAGGTTTCAAATTTCAAGTCAATTGGCTTTACCGTTTGTCCTGTACAAATTGAAACGCCTAGAAAATCGTTTAAATCGGTTTAATTTAAATTGAACGTTTATTGCCATAACTCGCACAGATGTCCGAATTAGCTTTCGAAACTTGTTCCATTGTGTCCGGAACGCGGGGTAAACCCTAGAAACGCTGGTTACGGCGCGTGAATCGGAGTTCAAAATTTCCGGATGAATAGTGTTCGATTTTTTTCCTATAAATACACCTAAATTCACAAAAAAAATAAGAAAAGAAACCTAACCCTAATTGTAAACGTAGCCGCCACCTCCCTGATAAACGGCCGAAAATTGTCCATCATCCTCCCTCGATTACTCCAAATCCGTCGACAATTAGGCTAAACTTTCAACTAGAGTATTGAAGAGGGCGATGAGAGCTTCAAGTTGAACGGCTGCGATCGAGTTTCGAGCAGTGTGGTGGCCAGAAAATGGGGAGGAAGCGCGCGCGTTCGGCCTCGAACTGCGTGCAGATGGTGGGGCCGAGTGCCACCGTGCTCTGGCCGAACGTGGAGGGGATGGAGGTGAGTCGCATGGAGGTGCCTGATCGAAGTATAGGTGAACGATGAAGTTGCAAGATTAAAACCTAGTTTATGATAATGGGTTCGGCTATACAAGGGGGGACGCACGCACATACGAGAAGAGGAAGGAGAAGAGGAGGCGCGTTGGATCTGTGATGGACGGTGGATGCAGGTTGTAGGGTATTAAAATTTTAAATTATGTTGTAAATTATAATATTATGAATCGTGTAACTTTGAAAATGCATAACTTTTTCATACGAGGTCGAAAACGCGCGAAACTAGTTGCTTTGGAATCGTATGGACGAGCACTACGCGATGAAATTGGATTGGAGTCGTTTGGAGTTAGTGATAATTTTGGGTAAAATTAAACGCACGTTTAATTTTATTCGAAATAAATCGCTAAAACAAAAATAAAATCAAGGTGAGAACTTCTCACTCAATCGAATCAGTTTCGATTTTATTTTAAATAGTTAGATTTAAGATATTTGAATGCATGTTTGAATGATGATTGTTATCTATTGATTGTTAAAATAGACATTATACGCCGTTAGTAAGCGGATGTTATTTATTAAAAACATATACCGTGAATATTTCATAAACAGTGAAATTGGTATTATATATAATAGCAATATATATATATATATTGGCATATGTATATATTGGAGTTATTGATTTCCCGCAATTTTTGTTTAGCGGATGAGACCCTATTGCGCCGTCTATTAAGCGGATAATATTTTAAATCCCATATACCGCGATAATTTCGT
The DNA here is from genome assembly GCA_030765085.1 of Allium cepa. Classification (NCBI taxonomy): domain Eukaryota; kingdom Viridiplantae; phylum Streptophyta; class Magnoliopsida; order Asparagales; family Amaryllidaceae; genus Allium; species Allium cepa. The sequence goes on from CM060928.1 coordinate 747,747,919, forward strand.
ACTGGAGCGGAATTGGTATTGTGCTAATGTTTGTGGATGCAGGAAAACAGGTTGGAGGGATCCAACTGGATTCCTCAACAGTATTTATTTGAATTCAGATATTCTGATATTTGATGGATATCATATCGATATATGATATCGTTGTTGTCGTAATTGACTATTTGGTATGTAGCATCATTGGACCAAGTTTTGGAATTTTAAAATGATTTTTAAAGTGATTTTTGAAAATATACTATATTTTTGGGATTGATCCATGTTAAATAAATAAATATTATAATTTTCAAAGTTATAAAAATTATGAAATTTTGAGAAATATAGTAAAAGGCTGATTTTTGAAAATATGGGTTATTAACTTTATAAAATAGTAAAATCGGGATTTTTGAATCTATTGTGAAAAGTTTAAATATAGGATTTATAAAATTTGATTATTTTATAAATCAAAATGGTGAAATAATAAAGGAGATTAAATATGTTTTAAAGAATAATATAAATTGACTTATATTAAGAGATTTATAAATGGATATTTATAAATTGAAAATATTGACATTAAAAAACGAGTTTTTATAAGTGTTTGAATGAAGTGAAAATGGATTGCATAAGTGAATGGAATTTATAAAATTATAAATGGTGAAGTTATAAATGAAATTTATAAATAGTAAGATTTATAAATTTTGTGAAATTATTAAAGAATATACTGGGATGAATAATCGAATCTTATAAGTTATAAGATTTATAATTATGAAGTTCAAAGGAACGATTTTTGCAAACAAATAAATTATAAGTATTTAACTTATAATATGAACCTTTAGTACATAATTTAGTTATGAATTGAATATAGGATAGAAAAAGAATTTATAAACGTTGTTTTATAAATTCGTAAACAACTTATTTTGATAAGTAAATTGTTGAAACCTATTAATGAAGTTATATTCACATTTTTGACTGTGAATAATACTTTAAAATAAAATGTATAAAAGGATGAAAAAAAAATTGTTAACGTAGTATATTCACGTTTTTGAATAGTGAATAATATGTTAAAGAAAATGTTTAGAATGTGATATTTTAAATAGAATTAAAACGATCTAATGATGTTTTAAATGTGTTGAGATTTGAAACCATAGATTTCAACATTCATTGTTGAAATAGACGTTTTCGAGAAATAAAAAGGAAATGGTGGACTATAATACTATTGTTATAGTAAATGATTTCCGAAAGGAAATGTTTTGTATAGTATTGGGATTTATATATCTATTTTAATTTTGAATCCCTATACTAGTGATTTTGGGTTGTCGTAACGATGTTTTACGCAACATTCGTTTTGGCCCAAATAAATATGTTTAAAAGAATGATTTCCTTAAAGAATGAAATATATACTTAATTTCGATTGAAGTATATTGAATATTTTCCAAGTGTTGAAAATAAATAAAATTTGTGAATTACTTATTAAATAAGTATGGAAGTGTTTTCCAATATAAAGTGAATATCTTAAGAATTTATCTTTTTGAAGATAAATTGAAATGAATAATTGAAATCGAATATTCATAGATATTTTGGATTATAAATTCACTAAGGAATTTATAAAAGAAAATGGAATTTGTTAAAAATAAATATTGATTTATTTTTGAAGTGTGAAAATTTATATCTTGTAAAGATATTTTTGGAAAATAAATAATTTGGAAAATTATTTGGAATCTGGTGATGTTGTGCATATCCATTGATAGTTCAATAGCCGACTATCAATATTTCCCTTTGAATGGGTATTTGATGTGATTTGTTTGAATTTGAATGCCACACTTATTTTTGAATAAGCGCTCACTATTCGGGTTAACCGGGAAAGGACCATGGGGTCGTATAACCCATTCTGAATATGTGATACGTCGTTATGATAGCATTGAAGATCGGTGTTGAAGACCCGGTATTTGCGAGAGCGGTAGGATGACCTGTCGATTGTCTCTGCACTGAGTTGCAACGGTATAGAGACTCCCTAAGTGATGGGAAATCCGATCAGGATTGTGAATATCCGGATTGCAAGGACTTCTTTGTAAGTGCCTTCGGTTTTGTTCGATCCCGGAACAGACTTGTATGGATTGTATGTCTGACATTACAAATTGAGATATAAAGACGATTTCATTCAAATATATTTCTGTTGGTGGCGGAGAATTTATTCTTTTAGCTTAACACCCTTCTCTGAGACGTACGAGCTCAGAGGTTATGTAGTTGAATGTTATCAGCGATATATTCCCAATTTGGTAATGTGACATGTTGAGTGTTGCTGTGAAATGATCATTGTGTTGATTATTTGTGATAGGATCGTTTATTTGATCGTCTATCTTTGTGATCATTTCTATGATCATTTGTTGACCCAAAGCATGGCTTTTGTATAAAGTATGTTTTTGTGGACGTGACTTCGTCGAGCCTCACACCCCGTGAATGGTCAAAACAGGAAAGATGCGGCAAGGTTATGAGGGGTAGCGCCCTTTAGGATGTGTGCATTTCCTTCTAGAAAAGGGTGGTATCATGGTATGGAGCCCAGATACTTACTCATGTTGAAAACACTTTGTTATGATTGTGTGAATTGATTGCGAGCGCTCGGTGAAAGGTCCCAAAGGACCGGGGGATGGATTATTCGGTCAGTTGTTACTCAGTTAGGGGTAACCCGGCCTTGTGTTGGTAGAGATCCGGTTTGGTTCTCGGGGATGTCCATCCAGAGGCATTCTCATGTGGCAATGGAAAGTTCTTTGGCCTGATCATTCGTTGGAAATCCAAAGAAACAATACGTGACTTGTACGGTATTAGTTGTAGAACCTATCATTCACTTATGGTGGCGCCCCACTGTTTGGATGATAGCTATAGTAGGCATACGATAATGGTCGTATGTTGGCTAAGATTTATATTCTACTTTCGAAATGAATTTTTTTTCTACACTATACACTAGTAATAATATCAAATGTTCTTTTAATGCGTATCAAGCATCTTTGACTATCATAAGGAGAAATCTCCTCCGATTCTGCGTTTGCATTGTGTGTGTGTGCGGGAGGCCTTATGGTAGTCTCATTTTTAAAAGCATTGCGAATTGACTTTAAAAAAATATTCCTCTATTTTGATTTTAAAGATAAATAAACTGTTTTGAGTTCTCACACCAGTCACATGACTGACTCGGAGTTTATTGTTTTCCTTCCTAAACTCTGGGTGCCCACCAATTTCTACACGGGCAGTCAAGAGTTAGGTTTATCAGGATATTCTGGATATTCTGGAGTTGCTGGAGGCAAGCTGGATGGCATGGCGTATTACTGGTTATATAGTATTTCTTTTTCCGCTGCACTGTTTGTTTGTTGTTTGTTGTTGTACACTCTGATGATATGATGTAATGAAATGTAATGTATAAAATGTAATAACTGATGTAGTTCTTTGTTTAAAGATTATTCATTTATTATTATATGTTGTTCCGCTGCGAATTGTGAGATTCTGATGTTGTTCTGTTGTTTTCTGTTCCATTCTATTTTCTATATTTTCTATTTTCTTTTCTCTATATTTTCTATCTTCTCTCTCCTTATCTCTTCTTCTGTCTTTTTCTTTTTCTTAAACCATAACATTTCGGGTTTTTGGCCTTCGATTTCTCGGCAGTCGATAAAGTGAGTGTCGATGTTGAATTTTCAAAAGTCGAAAATTTTCGGGGCGTTACATTTGGTATCAGAGCTTATGGTTAAGCGACAACCATGGTTCTGTTGGGTATTATTCATTAGAGATAGAGTCAGTAGTACTCTAGAATGAATTTGAGTGTAATAATAGCTATGAGAGCGTATTTGTTAGTGAATATATAAAATTGTTTTATATTGTGATGGTTGGTTTATTGAGTGGCATATGAACTTTCGTCAGCGTGGTCCGCAAGACTATGCCGAAGGGGTTTCTAAACACTTGAATAGAACAATTCGACATAATATTGTTTTTAAATTGGGTAAATGAAATAATTTTACTTGATTATATTTTTATATGTAAAGGAATAATTTTTCAGAATTATTAAAGTGTATATAAGTTGATTGTTTAGTTGTTTGAATAATCTAAATAAAAGAATAATTGTATAAGCAAATGAATTATAAGAATTGAATTAATGGATTGAATATTAATCAATTGAATGTAAATTAAATTGATATGAAATAATGAATGAAAGTGTTAATTCATTAAAATCTAATGTTATTGAAAGTTGAATAGTTGAATAAAAATTAATTAATTAAACCAAATTGAATGAATATAAGCAAAGGAATTTGGTTGTAATTAATATACATTGGTTGTTATATGGTTGTTAGATGATTGTATATAATTCGTTAAGTGTTAATGAAATTGAAAGCTAAAGTGATTAAAATCCAATTTGAAGTTAAGTAAATCTTAAATAAAATTGTATTTGATTTGGAAGTGAACCAACTTGAATATGAATTAGTGGATATAAACTAATAGAAAATGAATGTTAGTAAAAACATCCACTGCTAATAAATAAAATATGATTAAATTGAAAACCATTTCATTGAATATCAATGAGAATAAGAATGAATATTTATTGGTTATGAATGTTAGTTGGTTGATGGTTGAATATATAGCTTTTATTGCATTTGCTATGTTGACATATATAGTTATTATGTTGCTATATGTTGTATATCGATACTATTGTCTATATGCATGGTTCTCATATTGTTTGTTGAGTGTTTAGTAGGTGCGGATCGTGTTTGCTTCGCATTTGGAGCTCGCTTTCGCGCTATATTAGCCGTATATGCTCGCTAATAAAATATAAGGTACATATCTCGGATTACATACCGTACTTTTATACTTTTTTCCCTTCGGGATGCCTCATTACTTGATGAGATGTATATTTGTGATATATATACTGTCATTTTTTTTTCGGATCGAGCCGCGCAAAGGAGACTATGGCGAATTTTTCCGAAAATTTAAGGCGTTGGAAAAAAATTTGAGAAAAATTGGAAATTTTTTGAAAACTTTAACTTTGATTTGGAATTGAAAGTTAAACAATAGTAGTTGTTTTTGAAAAGATAACTAAGTATGATTTGAAAACTTAGTAAAAATTATAAGAAGTTAAACTATGGATTTTGGAAAATTAATAGATTCTGTACCTTTCTTACTTGATAATTTCGAGGACGAAATTCTTTTAAGGGGGGTAGATTGTAACGACCCAGAATTTTAATTTATTAAAATTTGAATATTTAATTAATTTTAAATATTTATAAGTGAATTTATAAGTCGAATAAATTTATTTTGAATTATTGGATTTAATTGGATAATTAAATCGATAATTTAATATGTTAAATTATGGAAATAATTGAAAATTGAGTTAAATATGATTGTAAATGATTTGTAAAATTTTATTTTATCATGTTGGAGTTAGAAAGATATTTTAGAACTTTTAAAATCGAATTAAAAGTTAATTTGTGAAAATTGAATATTTTAATATTAAAATCGACTAGTGAAAATAGTTAATTTTTGAGCAGTCTCAGAATTGAACGAAACCTGTTCCATTGGATCCGTAATAGTTAGTTATTACCGTGTTTCAATTTTCGAGTCAATCGGAGTTGTCGTTTGATCGTGGCAGCTCGAAACGCATCGAATTGTTTTTAATTTTAATTTGGCGAGTTAAAATAGCCATTTTTCAAAAAGTCTCGGATTTCGACGAAACCAGTTTCATCGGATCCGTAATGTGATATTATTGTAAGGTTTCAAATTTCAAGTCAATTGGATTTACCGTTTGTCCTGTACAAATTGAAACGCCTAGAAAATCGTTTAAATCGGTTTAATTTAAATTGAACGTTTATTACCATAACTCGCACAGATGTCCGAATTAGCTTTCGAAACTTGTTCCATTGTGTCCGGAACGCGGGGTAAACCCTAGAAACGCTGGTTACGGCGCGTGAATCGGAGTTCGAAATTTCCGAATGAATAGTGTTCGATTTTTTTCCTATAAATACACCTAAATTCACAAAAAAAATAAGAAAAGAAACCTAACCCTAATTATAAACGTAGCCGCCACCTCCCTGATAAACGGCCGAAAATTGTCCATCATCCTCCCTCGATTACTCCAAATCCGTCGACAATTAGGCTAAACTTTCAACTAGAGTATTGAAGAGGGCGATGAGAGCTTCAAGTTGAACGGCTGTGATCGAGTTTCGAGCAGTGTGGTGGCCAGAAAATGGGGAGGAAGCACGCGCGTTCGGCCTCGAACTGCGTGCAGATGGTGGGGCCGTGTGCCACCGTGCTCTGGCCGAACGTGGAGGGGATGGAGGTGAGTCGCATGGAGGTGCCTGATCGAAGTATAGGTGAACGATGAAGTTGCAAGATTAAAACCTAGTTTATGATAATGGGTTCGGCTATACAGGGGGGACGCACGCACATACAAGAAGAGGAAGGAGAAGAGGAGGCGCATTGGATCTGTGATGGACGGTGGATGCAGGTTGTAGGGTATTAAAATTTTAAATTATGTTGTAAATTATAATATTATGAATCGTGTAACTTTGAAAATGCATAACTTTTTCATACGAGGTCGAAAACGCGCGAAACCAGTTGCGTTGGAATCGTATGGACGAGCACTACGCGATGAAATTGGATTGGAGTCGTTTGGAGTTAGTGAGAATTTTGGGTAAAATTAAACGCACGTTTAATTTTATTCGAAATAAATCGCTAAAACAAAAATAAAATCAAGGTGAGAACTTCTCACTCAATCGAATCAGTTTCGATTTTATTTTAAATAGTTAGATTTAAGATATTTGAATGCATGTTTGAATGATGATTGTTATCTATTGATTGTTAAAATAAACATTATACGCCGTTAGTAAGCGGATGTTATTTATTAAAAACATATACCGCGAATATTTCATAAACAGTGAAATTGGTATTATATATAATAGCAATATATATATATATATATTGGCATATGTATATATTGGAGTTATTGATTTCCCGCAATTTTTGTTTAGCGGATGAGACCCTATTGCGCCGTCTATTAAGCGGATAATATTTTAAATCCCATATACCGCGATAATTTCGTACTGGAGCGGAATTGGTATTGTGCTAATGTTTGTGGATGCAGGAAAACAGGTTGGAGGGATCCAACTGGATTCCTCAACAATATTTATTTGAATTCAGATATTCTGATATTTGATGGATATCATATCGATATATGATATCGTTGTTGTCGTAATTGACTATTTGGTATGTAGCATCATTGGACCAAGTTTTGGAATTTTAAAATGATTTTTAAAGTGATTTTTGAAAATATACTATATTTTTGGGATTGATCCATGTTAAATAAATAAACATTATAATTTTCAAAGTTATAAAAATTATGAAATTTTGAGAAATATAGTAAAAGGCTGATTTTTGAAAATATGGGTTATTAACTTTATAAAATAGTAAAATCGGGATTTTTGAATCTATTGTGAAAAGTTTAAATATAGGATTTATAAAATTTGATTATTTTATAAATCAAAATGGTGAAATAATAAAGGAGATTAAATATGTTTTAAAGAATAATATAAATTGACTTATATTAAGAGATTTATAAATGGATATTTATAAATTGAAAATATTGACATTATAAAACGAGTTTTTATAAGTGTTTGAATGAAGTGAAAATGGATTGCATAAGTGAATGGAATTTATAAAATTATAAATGGTGAAGTTATAAATGAAATTTATAAATAGTAAGATTTATAAATTTTGTGAAATTATTAAAGAATATACTGGGATGAATAATCGAATCTTATAAGTTATAAGATTTATAATTATGAAGTTCAAAGGAACGATTTTTGCAAACAAATAAATTATAAGTATTTAACTTATAATATGAACCTTTGGTACATAATTTAGTTATGAATTGAATATAGGATAGAAAAAGAATTTATAAACGTTGTTTTATAAATTCGTAAACAACTTATTTTGATAAGTAAATTGTTGAAACCTATTAATGAAGTTATATTCACATTTTTGACTGTGAATAATACTTTAAAATAAAATGTATAAAAGGATGGAAAAAAAATTGTTAACGTAGTATATTCACGTTTTTGAATAGTGAATAATATGTTAAAGAAAATGTTTAGAATGTGATATTTTAAATAGAATTAAAACGATCTAACGATGTTTTAAATGTGTTGAGATTCGAAACCATAGATTTCAACATTCATTGTTGAAATAGACGTTTTCGAGAAATAAAAAGGAAATGGTGGACTATAATACTATTGTTATAGTAAATGATTTCCGAAAGGAAATGTTTTGTATAGTATTGGGATTTATATATCTATTTTAATTTCGAATCCCTATACTAGTGATTTTGGGTTGTCGTAACGATGTTTTACGCAACATTCGTTTTGGCCCAAATAAATATGTTTAAAAGAATGATTTCCTTAAAGAATGAAATATATACTTAATTTCGATTGAAGTATATTGAATATTTTCCAAGTGTTGAAAATAAATAAAATTTGTGAATTACTTATTAAATAAGTATGGAAGTGTTTTCCAATATAAAGTGAATATCTTAAGAATTTATCTTTTTGAAGATAAATTGAAATGAATAATTGAAATCGAATATTCATAGATATTTTGGATTATAACTTCACTAAGGAATTTATAAAAGAAAATGGAATTTGTTAAAAATAAATATTGATTTATTTTTGAAGTGTGAAAATTTATATCTTGTAAAGATATTTTTGGAAAATAAATAATTTGGAAAATTATTTGGAATCTGGTGATGTTGTGCATATCCATTGATAGTTCAATAGCCGACTATCAATATTTCCCTTTGAATGGGTATTTGATGTGATTTGTTTGAATTTGAATGCCACACTTATTTTTGAATAAGCGCTCACTATTCGGGTTAACCGGGAAAGGACCATGGGGTCGTATAACCCATTCCGAATATGTGATACGTCGTTATGATAGCATTGAAGATCGGTGTTGAAGACCCGGTATTTGCGAGAGCGGTAGGATGACCTGTCGATTGTCTCTGCACTGAGTTGCAACGGTATAGAGACTCCCTAAGTGATGGGAAATCCGATCAGGATTGTGAATATCCGGATTGCAAGGACTTCTTTGTAAGTGCCTTCGGTTTTGTTCGATCCCGGAACAGACTTGTATGGATTGTATGTCTGACATTACAAATTGAGATATAAAGACGATTTCATTCAAATATATTTCTATTGGTGGCGGAAAATTTATTCTTTTAGCTTAACACCCTTCTCTGAGACGTACGAGCTCAGAGGTTATGTAGTTGAATGTTATCAGCGATATATTCCCAATTTGGTAATGTGACATGCTGAGTGTTGCTGTGAAATGATCATTGTGTTGATTATTTGTGATAGGATCGTTTATTTGATCGTCTATCTTTGTGATCATTTCTATGATCATTTGTTGACCCAAAGCATGGCTTTTGTATAAAGTATGTTTTTGTGGACGTGACTTCGTCGAGCCTCACACCCCGTGAATGGTCAAAACAGGAAAGATGCGGCAAGGTTATGAGGGGTAGCTCCCTTTAGGATGTGTGCATTTCCTTCTGGAAAAGGGTGGTATCATGGTATGGAGCCCAGATACTTACTCATGTTGAAAACACTTTGTTATGATTGTGTGAATTGATTGCGAGCGCTCGGTGAAAGGTCCCAAAGGACCGGGGGATGGCATATTCGGTCAGCTGTTACTCAGTTAGGGGTAACCCGGCCTTGTGTTGGTAGAGATCCGGTTTGGTTCTCGGGGATGTCCATCCAGAGGCATTCTCATGTGGCAATGGAAAGTTCCTTGGCCTGATCATTCGTTGGAAATCCAAAGAAACAATACGTGACTTGTACGGTATTAGTTATAGAACCTATAATTCACTTATGGTGGCGCCCCACTGTTTGGATGATAGCTATAGTAGGCATACGATAATGGTCGTATGTTGGCTAAGATTTATATTCTACTTTCGAAATGAATTTTTTTTCTACACTATACACTAGTAATAATATCAAATGTTCTTTTAATGCGTATCAAGCATCTTTGACTATCATAAGGAGAAATCTCCTCCGATTCTGCGTTTGCATTGTGTGTGTGTGCGGGAGGCCTTATGGTAGTCTCATTTTTAAAAGCATTGCGAATTGACTTTAAAAAAATATTCCTCTATTTTGATTTTAAAGATAAATAAACTGTTTTGAGTTCTCACACCAGTCACATGACTGACTCGGAGTTTATTGTTTTCCTTCCTAAACTCTGGGTGCCCACCAATTTCTACACGGGCAGTCAAGAGTTAGGTTTATCATGATATTCTGGATATTCTGGAGTTGCTGGAGGCAAGCTGGATGGCATGGCGTATTACTAGTTATATAGTATTTCTTTTTCCGCTGCACTGTTTGTTTGTTGTTTGTTGTTGTACACTCTGATGATATGATGTAATGAAATGTAATGTATAAAATGTAATAACTGATATAGTTCTTTGTTTAAAGATTATTCATTTATTATTATATGTTGTTCCGCTGCGAATTGTGAGATTCTGATGTTGTTCTGTTGTTTTCTGTTCCATTCTATTTTCTATATTTTCTATTTTCTTTTCTCTATATTTTCTATCTTCTCTCTCCTTATCTCTTCTTCTGTCCTTTTCTTTTTCTTAAACCATAACATTTCGGGTTTTTGGCCTTCGATTTCTCGGCAGTCGATAAAGTGAGTGTCGATGTTGAATTTTCGAAAGTCGAAAATTTTCGGGGCGTTACATTTGGTATCAGAGCTTATGGTTAAGCGACAACCATGGTTCTGTTGGGTATTATTCATTAGAGATAGAGTCAGTAGTACTCTAGAATGAATTTGAGTGTAATAATAGCTATGAGAGCGTATTTGTTAGTGAATATATAAAATTGTTTTATATTGTGATGGTTGGTTTATTGAGTGGCATATGAACTTTCGTCAGCGTGGTCCGCAAGACTATGCCGAAGGGGTTTCTAAACACTTGAATAGAACAATTCGACATAATATTGTTTTTAAATTGGGTAAATGAAATAATTTTACTTGATTATATTTTTATATGTAAAGGAATAATTTTTCAGAATTATTAAAGTGTATATAAGTTGATTGTTTAGTTGTTTGAATAATCTAAATAAAAGAATAATTGTATAAGCAAATGAATTATAAGAATTGAATTAATGGATTGAATATTAATCAATTGAATGTAAATTAAATTGATATGAAATAATGAATGAAAGTGTTAATTCATTAAAATCTAATGTTATTGAAAGTTGAATAGTTGAATAAAAATCAATTAATTAAACCAAATTGAATGAATATAAGCAAAGGAATTTGGTTGTAATTAATATACATTGGTTGTTATATGGTTGTTAGATGATTGTATATAATTCGTTAAGTGTTAATGAAATTGAAAGCTAAAGTGATTAAAATCCAATTTGAAGTTAAGTAAATCTTAAATAAAATTGTATTTGATTTGGAAGTGAACCAACTTGAATATGAATTAGTGGATATAAACTAATAGAAAATGAATGTTAGTAAAAACATCCACTGCTAATAAATAAAATATGATTAAATTGAAAACCATTTCATTGAATATCAATGAGAATAAGAATGAATATTTATTGGTTATGAATGTTAGTTGGATGATAGTTGGTTGATGGTTGAATATATAGCTTTTATTGCATTTGCTATGTTGACATATATAGTTATTATGTTGCTATATGTTGTATATCGATACTATTGTCTATATGCATGGTTCTCATGTTGTTTGTTGAGTGTTTAGTAGGTGCGGATCGCGTTTGCTTCGCATTTGGAGCTCGCTTTCGCGCTATATTAGCCGTATATGCTCGCTAATAAAATATAAGGTACATATCTCGGATTACATACCGTACTTTTATACTTTTTTCCCTTCGGGATGCCTCATTACTTGATGAGATGTATATTTGTGATATATATACTGTCATTTTTTTTTCGGATCGAGCCGCGCAAAGGAGACTATGGCGAATTTTTCCGAAAATTTAAGGCGTTGGAAAAAATTTGAGAAAAATTGGAATTTTTTTAAAAACTTTAACTTTGATTTGGAATTGAAAGTTAAACAATAGTAGTTGTTTTTGAAAAGATAACTAAGTATGATTTGAAAACTTAGTAAAAATTATAAGAAGTTAAACTATGGATTTTGGAAAATTAATAGATTCTGTACCTTTCTTACTTGATAATTTCGAGGACGAAATTCTTTTAAGGGGGGAAGATTGTAACGACCCAGAATTTTAATTTATTAAAATTTGAATATTTAATTAATTTTAAATATTTATAAGTGAATTTATAAGTCGAATAAATTTATTTTGAATTATTGGATTTAATTGGATAATTAAATCGATAATTTAATATGCTAAATTATGGAAATAATTGAAAATTGAGTTAAATATGATTGTAAATGATTTCTAAAATTTTATTTTATCATGTTGGAGTTAGAAAGATATTTTAGAACTTTTAAAATCGAATTAAAAGTTAATTTGTGAAAATTGAATATTTTAATATTAAAATCGACTAGTGAAAATAGTTAATTTTTGAACAGTCTCAGAATTGAACGAACCAGTTCTATTGGATCCGTAATAGTTAGTTATTACCGAATTTCAATTTTCGAGTCAATCGGAGTTGTCGTTTGATCGTGGCAGCTCAAAACGCATCGAATTGTTTTTAATTTTAATTTGGCGAGTTAAAATAGCCATTTTTCAAAAAGTCTCAGATTTCGACGAAACTAGTTTCATCGGATCCGTAATGTGATATTATTGTAAGGTTTCAAATTTCAAGTCAATTGGATTTACCGTTTGTCCTGTACAAATTGAAACGCCTAGAAAATCGTTTAAATCGGTTTAATTTAAATTGAACGTTTATTGCCATAACTCGCACAGATGTCCGAATTAGCTTTCGAAACTTGTTCCATTGTGTCCGGAACGCGGGGTAAACCCTAGAAACGCTGGTTACGGCGCGTGAATCGGAGTTTGGAATTTTCGGATGAATAGTGTTCGATTTTTTTCCTTTAAATACACCTAAATTCACAAAAAAAATAAGAAAAGAAACCTAACCCTAATTATAAACGTAGCCGCCACCTCCCTGATAAACGACCGAAAATTGTCCATCATCCTCCCTCGATTACTCCAAATCCGTCGACAATTAGGCTAAACTTTCAACTAGAGTATTGAAGAGGGCGATGAGAGCTTCAAGTTGAACGGCTGTGATCGAGTTTCGAGCAGTGTGGTGGCCAGAAAATGGGGAGGAAGCGCGCGCGTTCGGCCTCGAACTGCGTGCAGATGGTGGGGCCGAGTGCCACCGTGCTCTGGCCGAACGTGGAGGGGATGGAGGTGAGTCGCATGGAGGTGCCTGATCGAAGTATAGGTGAACGATGAAGTTGCAAGATTAAAACCTAGTTTATGATAATGGGTTCGGCTATACAGGGGGGGACGCACGCACATACGAGAAGAGGAAGGAGAAGAGGAGGCGCATTGGATCTGTGATGGACGGTGGATGCAGGTTGTAGGGTATTAAAATTTTAAATTATGTTGTAAATTATAATATTATGAATCGTGTAACTTTGAAAATGCATAACTTTTTCATACGAGGTCGAAAACGCGCGAAACCAGTTGCGTTGGAATCGTATGGACGAGCACTACGTGGTGAAATTGGATTGGAGTCGTTTGGAGTTAGTGAGAATTTTGGGTAAAATTAAACGCACGTTTAATTTTATTCGAAATAAATCGCTAAAACAAAAATAAAATCAAGGTGAGAACTTCTCACTCAATCGAATCAGTTTCGATTTTATTTTAAATAGTTAGATTTAAGATATTTGAATGCATGTTTGAATGATGATTGTTATCTATTGATTGTTAAAATAGACATTATACGCCGTTAGTAAGCGGATGTTATTTATTAAAAACATATACCGCGAATATTTCATAAACAGTGAAATTGGTATTATATATAATAGCAATATATATATATTGGCATATGTATATATTGGAGTTATTGATTTCCCGCAATTTTTGTTTAGCGGATGAGACCCTATTGCGCCGTCTATTAAGCGGATAATATTTTAAATCTCATATACCGCGATAATTTCGTACTGGAGCGGAATTGGTATTGTGCTAATGTTTGTGGATGCAGGAAAACAGGTTGGAGGGATCCAACTGGATTCCTCAACAGTATTTATTTGAATTCAGATATTCTGATATTTGATGGATATCATATCGATATATGATATCGTTGTTGTCGTAATTGACTATTTGGTATGTAGCATCATTGGACCAAGTTTTGGAATTTTAAAAAGATTTTTAAAGTGATTTTTGAAAATATACTATATTTTTGGGATTGATCCATATTAAATAAATAAACGTTATAATTTTCAAAGTTATAAAAATTATGAAATTTTGAGAAATATAGTAAAAGGCTGATTTTTGAAAATATGGGTTATTAACTTTATAAAATAGTAAAATCGGGATTTTTGAATCTATTGTGAAAAGTTTAAATATAGGATTTATAAAATTTGATTATTTTATAAATCAAAATGGTGAAATAATAAAGGAGATTAAATATGTTTTAAAGAATAATATAAATTGACTTATATTAAGAGATTTATAAATGGATATTTATAAATTGAAAATATTGACATTATAAAACGAGTTTTTATAAGTGTTTGAATGAAGTGAAAATGGATTGCATAAGTGAATGGAATTTATAAAATTATAAATGGTGAAGTTATAAATGAAATTTATAAATAGTAAGATTTATATATTTTGTGAAATTATTAAAGAATATATTGGGATGAATAATCGAATCTTATAAGTTATAAGATTTATAATTATGAAGTTCAAAGGAACGATTTTTGCAAACAAATGAATTATAAGTATTTAACTTATAATATGAACCTTTGGTACATAATTTAGTTATGAATTGAATATAGGATAGAAAAAGAATTTATAAACGTTGTTTTATAAATTCGTAAACAACTTATTTTGATAAGTAAATTGTTGAAACCTATTAATGAAGTTATATTCACATTTTTGACTGTGAATAATACTTTAAAATAAAATGTATAAAAGGATGGAAAAAAAATTGTTAACGTAGTATATTCACGTTTTTGAATAGTGAATAATATGTTAAAGAAAATGTTTAGAATGTGATATTTTAAATAGAATTAAAACGATCTAACGATGTTTTAAATGTGTTGAGATTCGAAACCATAGATTTCAACATTCATTGTTGAAATAGACGTTTTCGAGAAATAAAAAGGAAATGGTGGACTATAATACTATTGTTATAGTAAATGATTTCCGAAAGGAAATGTTTTGTATAGTATTGGGATTTATATATCTATTTTAATTTCGAATCCCTATACTAGTGATTTTGGGTTGTCGTAACGATGTTTTACGCAACATTCGTTTTGGCCCAAATAAATATGTTTAAAAGAATGATTTCCTTAAAGAATGAAATATATACTTAATTTCGATTGAAGTATATTGAATATTTTCCAAGTGTTGAAAATAAATAAAATTTGTGAATTACTTATTAAATAAGTATGGAAGTGTTTTCCAATATAAAGTGAATATCTTAAGAATTTATCTTTTTGAAGATAAATTGAAATGAATAATTGAAATCGAATATTCATAGATATTTTGGATTATAAATTCACTAAGGAATTTATAAAAGAAAATGGAATTTGTTAAAACTAAATATTGATTTATTTTTGAAGTGTGAAAATTTATATCTTGTAAAGATATTTTTGGAAAATAAATAATTTGGAAAATTATTTGGAATCTGGTGATGTTGTGCATATCCATTGATAGTTCAATAGCCGACTATCAATATTTCCCTTTGAATGGGTATTTGATGTGATTTGTTTGAATTTGAATGCCACACTTATTTTTGAATAAGCGCTCACTATTCGGTTTAACCGGGAAAGGACCATGGGGTCGTATAACCCATTCCGAATATGTGATACGTCGTTATGATAGCATTGAAGATCGGTGTTGAAGACCCGGTATTTGCGAGAGCGATAGGATGACCTGTCGATTGTCTCTGCACTGAGTTGCAACGGTATAGAGACTCCCTAAGTGATGGGAAATCCGATCAGGATTGTGAATATCCGGATTGCAAGGACTTCTTTGTAAGTGCCTTCGGTTTTGTTCGATCCCGGAACAGACTTGTATGGATTGTATGTCTGACATTACAAATTGAGATATAAAGACGATTTCATTCAAATATATTTCTGTTGGTGGCGGAGAATTTATTCTTTTAGCTTAACACCCTTCTCTGAGACGTACGAGCTCAGAGGTTATGTAGTTGAATGTTATCAGCGATATATTCCCAATTTGGTAATGTGACATGCTGAGTGTTGCTGTGAAATGATCATTGCGTTGATTATTTGTGATAGGATCGTTTATTTGATCGTCTATCTTTGTGATCATTTCTATGATCATTTGTTGACCCAAAGCATGGCTTTTGTATAAAGTATGTTTTTGTGGACGTGACTTCGTCGAGCCTCACACCCCGTGAATGGTCAAAACAGGAAAGATGCGGCAAGGTTATGAGGGGTAGCGCCCTTTAGGATGTGTGCATTTCCTTCTGGAAAAGGGTGGTATCATGGTATGGAGCCCAGATACTTACTCATGTTGAAAACACTTTGTTATGATTGTGTGAATTGATTGCGAGCGCTCGGTGAAAGGTCCCAAAGGACCGGGGGATGGCATATTCGGTCAGTTGTTACTCAGTTAGGGGTAACCCGGCCTTGTGTTGGTAGAGATCCGGTTTGGTTCTCGGGGATGTCCATCCAGAGGCATTCTCATGTGGCAATGGGAAGTTCCTTGGCCTGATCATTCGTTGGAAATCCAAAGAAACAATACGTGACTTGTACGGTATTAGTTGTAGAACCTATCATTCACTTATGGTGGCGCCCCACTGTTTGGATGATAGCTATAGTAGGCATACGATAATGGTCGTATGTTGGCTAAGAATTATATTCTACTTTCGAAATGAATTTTTTTTCTACACTATACACTAGTAATAATATCAAATGTTCTTTTAATGCGTATCAAGCATCTTTGACTATCATAAGGAGAAATCTCCTCCGATTCTGCGTTTGCATTGTGTGTGTGTGCGGGAGGCCTTATGGTAGTCTCATTTTTAAAAGCATTGCGAATTGACTTTAAAAAAATATTCCTCTATTTTGATTTTAAAGATAAATAAACTGTTTTGAGTTCTCACACCAGTCACATGACTGACTCGGAGTTTATTGTTTTCCTTCCTAAACTCTGGGTGCCCACCAATTTCTACACGGGCAGTCAAGAGTTAGGTTTATCAGGATATTCTGGATATTCTGGAGTTGCTGGAGGCAAGCTGGATGGCATGGCGTATTACTGGTTATATAGTATTTCTTTTTCCGCTGCACTGTTTGTTTGTTGTTTGTTGTTGTACACTCTGATGATATGATGTAATGAAATGTAATGTATAAAATGTAATAACTGATATAGTTCTTTGTTTAAAGATTATTCATTTATTATTATATGTTGTTCCGCTACGAATTGTGAGATTCTGATGTTGTTCTGTTGTTTTCTGTTCCATTCTATTTTCTATATTTTCTATTTTCTTTTCTCTATATTTTCTATCTTCTCTCTCCTTATCTCTTCTTCTGTCTTTTTCTTTTTCTTAAACCATAACATTTCGGGTTTTTGGCCTTCGATTTCTCGGCAGTCGATAAAGTGAGTGTCGATGTTGAATTTTCGAAAGTCGAAAATTTTCGGGGCGTTACAGCTTTACTCAAATCTCTTTGCCATGATATATGCTTTACTGAAAATATTGTTGACGAAAACATTTGAAACCTTTGTTTAAAACCTTTAAACAACCTTATTCGAAACCAATGAAGGTACCCCTTTCAAAACTACTGAGAGTACCCTTTCGATAATAGTAAACTACTTTACTCAATAACATTAGGCCTAAAGGCCAAACATACCTTTCAAAACCATAGATAGTAGTCCATTTGAAAACATTGAAAACACCTTCTTCGAAAGCTTTATAAACCTTAGACATCCTCTTTTAAAATCCTTTAAATATACCTTTTGAAACTAGTGGAAATCTTCCTTTTAAACCAAGGTAAACCTTTCGAAGATACTTGAAACCATTCCTTTCAAGACCTTTACTAGTAAGCTTCCGAAAGCATTGAAGTATACTACTTAAAACAAACCTTTCAAAAGCATTGGGTTCAAGTTAAAACACGTGGAATAACTTTTCAAAACCACTTCATTCAAAACCTTTGGGTTTAACTTTCAAGATATCAAAAAGGGTCTTAAAACAACTAAGTCGAAAGCACTCTTTCGAAAGCAGTTTCCTAAGTAAATAAGTGGATGGTGTCGAAACCTATCCCTTCGAAAGCAGTGGAGAAGTAGCTTTTACTTTTAAAACAAAGAGACCCTTTCGAAACTAATCATGGTCGAAAGGAAAAAGGTGGCAACAAGGTTTCGACCCTATCAAAAGCTTTTACTTTAAAACAAAGGCGCAATCTATTTCGAAAGCCTCTTTCTTTAAAATAATTTGACCAAGTGGAAAGTTGACCAAATCGAAAGCTATCTTAAATGAAAGCAAAGCAGTGGCATTTCTTTAGAAAAAAAAGGCTTCGGATTCCCTTGTTTTAACCATATACCTTTCGCCTAAGTCCAGTTCACTATGTACCAAGTCTTCGATACCGTGTGCATTGGTTTCGATCAGGTTGGAGATGGTGGTACGAAGTCGAAAGGTTGCTGCCGAAGATGGCGAAGCATCAGAACCTTATAAAATATGATTTTTAACTTAAAAAAGTAATTATTTTCAACTAACCTGCTTATTTGTCACCTTATAATTAATTGCCTTAACTTTTCAAAATCTTTTCTAAAAGGTGCCGCCGAATTATAGAGATTAACATTTTAAATCATTTGAAAATAGCCCTTCTCCTTTTATAAACATATAAAACATTTAAGTCTCATACCTTAAATAATTTTATATGTTTATTAAAACACCTAGGATAATTTTATAAAAATTCTCATAAATCACTTTTAATATGTTTTCCAACATATTTAAATTCCTGACCCAAAACATATATATAATTGCCATAATTAATTTTAAACCCGAATATCCATTTTCTTCACTAGAAAATTAATAGTAAATCCATACTAATTCAGAAAATTATAAAACTTGAAATCCATCTCTAAAATATAATTTCTGACCATATACTAAAATCGCATGGCAGTTAGATGTCATTTGATAGGTTTTTCAATCTGAAACATGTCATAAGACCTAGATGTCATTTGGTAGGTTTTGATGGCAATATACTTTGCAAAATCATTTGGATCTAATCTTAGAAACCAAAAACATCAAAATATGAGATGTAACATACTATTCACCTTTAGCTTTGTTGTTAAGGAGTTCAGATTTGATCTTGGATTGAATTTTAATTAAGCTTTTGCTCTTGATTTAGCTTTTCTTGCCCTTACTCATCTTTAATGGTGATTGGCCTCTAGATTTAGTGTTTTGGATTTTTGACATGAGAAATGTTATGGTATGAAGGGTTTAGGGTATAAGAATATAGCTTATTCCTATCTCCCCTTACCTAATTTCCCTCTCCTATTTCATTTTGAACCCATTTAATTCATTACTTAAATAGGCATGACTACCCCTTATTTATTCAAATATCAATCCCTTAACCATTTAATCTTTACATTATTCTATTTATTTTAGCTAATTAAATCTTCTGAATAATATTATCTAAAATTAGGGGTGTTACAATATGTGTGTCTTAATAAAAGAACATCATTCATCTGTTCCATTTGGGCAACATTTGTGACGTCCCACCCCGAGACTCACATAAACAAAGAGTATCACTGGATGATATTGTCTGCTAATGCGAAGAATCCAGCTGGTTAGGGGCGACCATCTATAGTCTTGTCTTAAATATCTATTGAATATGTCGATTAATCCTCTATATTCTTTTTGTGTAAAAATTGGAAGAAAAATGCATTTGTTTTATAATATAGTGTAAATATGTTTACGTATTTGGTTTTAGTACTAAATAAATTCACTTAGGCTAATTAATTTCTCTTTTAACTAATGGTCCAAAGCCCATTAGCCCTTAGCCAGTAAATGTGAAAGTGAGAAAAGAGTTTACCTGTACATTCATATACCATTATAATTTAATGTTGATAGGTATTCTACAACCAGGGCTTTTACAACTTTTCTATCTAGTAATCTAAGCTTTGTTGTCCAACCCATTCTAGAATTAGATGTATTAGTGGTGGGTTTTTTTATCTAGTTGGTCTGCCTTAGACGTTGTAGGCTCTAAAGGGGGAGTTATTACCCTTTGGGATGAGTCAAAATTGAACCTTATGAAAACGATTAGAGCTCCCTGCATTCTGCATGTGATTTTGCAAAATATTTCTTTCAGCATTCTTTATTTCTTTTCCAATATTTATGGACCGCTTAGCTCTACCAATAAGGTTTCCCTTTAGGACTCCTATGTGGATTTTTCCTCACATATTAACAGTCCGTGGATATTGGAGGGTGATTTAAACGTGATGAGATTTTCAATCAAAAGAAATAACTTTAGAAGGAGCCTAGATATGAATGCGTTTAATGACTTCATCTACTCTTATGACCTCATTAATCTTCCGTTAAATGATCGTGCCTTCACTTGGTCTAATGAGTGCTCTTCTCCCTCTCTCTAAACTTGATAACTTTTCCTTAACATTTCCTGCAAAGATATGCACCCTTTCTCATCCCTACATGGCCTTTCTTCCATTATTCCCGACCACTACCCTGCACTTTTTGATTCTGGTGATGGCTTCCCTCATTGTCCTTACATTAAATTCGAGAACTTTTGGATACTTAAGCCTAGTTTTGACGAAATGTTTGAAAATTTATTAGGCTCCTTCAGAGCTTACGGATCTGTTGTAATGGTTCTAGTTACCAAGCTTCAGCTCCTAAGGAAGGCTCTGAAACAATGGTTTACTGGAATCTGGTGTCCTATAAGACCAAGAAAGGATCATCTACATGATGGGATATTGGATCTGAACATTAGGGAAGAGTCCTCTCCTCTTTCTTCTGCCAAGGGATATACTCTCGAAAAGCTGGAATCTGAACTTGATAGGATCATAAGATAGGAAGAGTTGGCTCGGAAGTAAAGATCTAAAGCTCAATGGCTTAAGGATGAGATTTAAATACTGCTTATTTCCAATAGATGGCTAATGGTTGACGAAGATCCAATGGGATCTCCAGTATTATTCAGGATGGTAAAGAGATTATAGAAAGGAATGAAATTCTTGCAACTTTCACTAGATATTTTAGAACTTGCCTACAACAACTTGACACAAGCCTCAACAGCTAAAACTAGGATCTGTTGTTTCCTAAAACTAGAGTCTTCGTATCTCTATTGATAAGGAATTCGTTATCAATGAGATTTGGACAACACTGAATGATATGGCCAGTGACAAGGCGTCGGGCGTAGATGGTTTTCCCCCTCCTTCAAGAGAAACTAGGGTTTCCTCAAACTCAACATCTTTAGAGTATTTGAAGCATTTCACTCTCAACCAGACCAAATCGCCAGACTCAATTATGCTAACATAATACCTATCCCAAAGTTTGAGGATGTTGCGACCTCCAAAACTTTAGCCCAATCAGCCTTAAGAACACAATCTTTAAACTGATCACAAAGGTTTTAGCGCATCGTTTGAACTCGCTTATGGACTTATTCATTTGCAGTAGTCAATCTACTTTCATTTCTAGTAGATCTCTTCTCAACAATGCCATGACTGTCTAGGAAGCGATTAACTACTGCCATTCCATCCATCATAAATATGCAATCATCAAGCTTTAATTTTCATAGGCCTTCGATAATATTTCTTGGAATTCATTCAAGATATTCTGAAGCATAGAGGTTTTGCTAGTAAGTTCATAACCTGGATCAACTGCATCCTTTCATCCTCCACTTCCAATGTTTGTGTCAATGGAAAGAGGGTGGACTATTTTTCAAATCTCGGTGGTCTATAATAGAGAGACCCATTGTCTCCTCTTCTCTTCAATCTAGCTGTAAAATCCTTCACCCGCATGGTTGACCTCGCCTGTGAATTGGGGCTTTTGGCCTACCTAGGTAATGATATTATTCATTTTGGTTGAAGCTCATTTCAGTTTGTAAATGATACATGACAAACCTCCTCTATTGCTACTTTAAAACTCCCGCACTACTGTTTTGAGCTAGCTTCTGGGCTGAAATAAGTTTTGCTAAAAAGCTTTGTAGTCCTGACAGATCCAAAACAAAATATTGTCCCACAATTGCCTTAACCTTGAACTGCTCCATCCAACCTTTCCATGTCTCCTACTTGGGACTTAGCCTTCACCCTAGCAAGCTAAAACATGATGATTGGAATGTACCGTTAGATAAAATGACTTCGAGGCTTGCTATGCGAAAAGGACCTCCTTATCTAATGTAGGTAGGCTAACTCTTCTTAACTCCGCCCTCAGCTCCCTCCTTACTTACTGTCTGTCTTTTTACAAGGCCCTATCTTGGATTATCAATAGGATGGACTCTATGCATAGAGCCTTCCTATGGAAGGTCTTGCCTAAGATTTTTCAAGCTAACTATTTAGTAGCCTGGGACAAAGTTTGTAGACGAAGCGACATGGAGGTCTTGGGTTATTAACCTTGCACAATTAGCAAAGATCTCATATGTAAATGGGGTTAGGCTATGGTCTCTAGGTGCTCGAAGCCTTGGGTACAATGGAATGGTTATTGTCATTACAATGGAAACGTCTGCCTGACCAATATCAAGGCCCCACTATCAATCTAGGCTTTTAGTTTCTGAAAGAATATCTTGTCCTTCTGCCAGCAACTGCAGATTAATGCATATATTAAGGTGGAAAACAAAATAAAGGACAGGTTTCTAGATGGACCATTGGCTTGACAAAGTGGCTTTCAGCTCCTTATTCACTAATCTCTATAATATGGTAACAGATAAGAATATTACTTTGCATCAGGCTTTTATCATAGGAAGGTGCAACATTATGTTCAACACCATCATCACTGGCAACAACATCCATGACCTTTGTTCATTATGATAGCTTATGGAAGACATATATTTGATTGATAAGGAAGACCAAATCACCTGGGGCATTCAATGCAATGGAATTTTCATGGTGAAATCTATGTGTCTTTTTTATAATTACTCTGATATGTCTCTACACTTTAGTCATCTCTGGACTATCAATGCACCTCCAAAATTCAAAGTTTTTATGTGGCTAGTTATGCTAAGCAAGCTAAACATTGTTGTGTGCCTGGTTTACAAGCAACTGGGCTTTGCCCAAACTTGCTTCCTTTACAATAATTACCTGTACTCTTTCTCTTCTTCGATTTTGATTTCTTGTTTTAGGTCTAGGCATATGTGCCTCCAACCTAAATGTGTAGGCATTTGTGTTAGAAAGCACTTAGCTTCAGCTATGGGAGTCTTGCCCCCTTGACTACTGATGCCCTACTGATCTTAGCTTTTGCTTGGACAATATGGGTGGAAGGAAAAGACCAATGCTTTAGTTACAAATCCCATTCTTACATTACAGTGGCTCACAAGATTATGTATTTAAATTAAATTTAAATAGTAACCTTACCTAGGACTCTTCAGTTCTTCATCATAGTTGTTGGTGCTTAGGAATCCGTTGGAAGCAATAACAATGAAAATCGGTGAAGATGGGTTTTCTACTTTCTATCTAATAGAAGTATATTTATATTTATGAGGTTGCTTTGTGTTAATACCCTAGATATTCTCTATGAGAATAAATTATATTAGTTCGAAAGGATCTTAAGGCTACTTTAACACTAGAGCGGATGAATAGTATTTTATAACTTATATGGAACCTTTCTAAGTAGTTTCAAGATTTAAATCAAAACATAGATAATCGACACACACGCATACAAGCACATAGACACACACACACACATATTAATTAGCAGTCACAAATATAAATTAATGTAGTAAAAATAAAGTAAAAGAAAGAGAGATAACATCAGGAGTTTTATACCGGTTCAGACTGAACAATCCTACATCTGGTTTTGTACGGTATATATACAGATTTCCTTTCAAATGCCTACTTTAATCAAGTAGCAAGAAAACCGAAATAAAATCTTGATTTCAAAGCAACAAGATACACCCTCCTAACTTTTCGAGCTTGGGGTCGACACTTTTGATTTAACTGGGTAATAAGATCACCTACTTGATTTAAATGGGAAACCAACACACCTACTTGATTTAAACGAGCAACAAGCATGCACACTTGATTTGAACATGCAACAAGCATACCCACGCAAATAGTAGTGGAGAGTTATTGATTCAAAATGCAAATAGTTGTACTTTAGATACAAAATATCCTATGGCCCTTTGATAGCACTATGATCGTTGATTTGATGAGAGATTACTTGCAAATTAGTAAGTAGATTATAAATAATGAATGTAGTAAGTAGAGATTAAATCTGAGTGAATTTGAAGAGTATAGAAAGTGGAATTTGTGAAATATATAATGCGAATATGAAGTAAGAAGAATGTAGATAAAGTAGTTATTAAAATTCATTTTCCAATCTCATTTATATAGTGTTTAAAAGGACACGTCTATTCACGAAGAGATGGTGCCAAAGATCACAACTATTCAAAATTTAAACATAACTCTTCAATGGTACATATGTTGACATATATATAAGGTATGTCGACATATCCTTGTATTTTAAGGAAAACAATACCACATTTAAAGCGTTATAAAATTATGGTATTTTGTAAAATCATTTAAAATAGTTTTTTTATATTTTTTAATATATAAAATATTTGTAGAAATGTATTTTGAAAATAAAATAACTATTTTGATGAGAGAATATTCAAAGAAAAAAAAAGTTGTTATTCAAGGACTTTAATGAATTTATCTAATGTATGTTAACTATATATATATAGTCCTAAACTCTTTATATATTTGTCTTAAACTCACTAGTCTTCAATTATCTTTATCATATTTGAATCTTGATCTTTAATCTCTTTACTGATCAGTCTTTAAATTCGATTATCCTATACTAGTATTAACATGTATAATATTCTGCAAAATATTCTATACACCTTGGGAAAAATCATTGTAAATGTGTATAGATGTAAAAATTATGATATATGATTTAAACAAATGTAACTATAAATTATATACATATAAAGTTATTTCTCAGAAATGTTATTTCGCAGAAAGATTGATTTTAATTCCATATAGAACATTACCACATTTTATAGTATTTATTATGTCACATTTATGGGGAGTTCATTTTTGTTTACCCATTTTTGTTGATGACAAAACGGGAGAAAAATATAGAACATAATATATACATATACTAAGGGGGGTTATTTGAAATAAGGGGATTTTACCAATTTAGAAGGAGTTACATTATATCTTAATAATAAAAATATTTAGACGGTTGTCATCATAAAAAATGGGGAGATTTTTAAAGGACTTTAAAAAACGAGTTTAAGTGTCAGTAACCTATGTGGTGCTTGTTAACTTGGAAAGCTTCGCAATACCATTTAAATCAAAGACATGATTTCAACTACACAACCCTTAGAACTTCTTGGACCTGTTTGGACCATCACGAGTACAATCAATAAATCATAATAGGTTTTTTTTGTAATAGTATACGACTCTTAAAGATACAATTGGATAATATTTCTTAAACATAAGAGTGATGGATTTAAAATGTTTAGAATTTTCATTGAGAAAAGCCGAGTGATTGCCAACTCGAACAGTTCCCAAAAGTGTATCGATTTTTCAAACGCATGACCGAGTGCAGGGCTATAGATGATAGCAGCTCCACTCGAAGCTACCTTTGTTAAATAAATGGGATCTTGAATCTGATGCATCAACCATGGCAACCAACTACATGCATATATATTTCTCCAACTGACTTTCGGCTCGGCTCGACTCGTAGCACGCTTCAAATGTTCATACACTCGATCCTGACCTATCTTAAAATTTCCAAATGCACGACCTATGGAATGTTCCAACTTTTCACTTGCTCGACTCGGAGCAATATTCTGAGGGCAAAATAAAAAGATAATTAAAATAAAATGATAAGGAGTGATCATGGAGGAGAACTTGAGAACGAAAATTTTAAAAACTTTTGTAATAAGAAAGGAATTACACATAACTTTTCTTTTCCTAAAACTCCTCAACAAATTGGAGTTATAGAATGTAAAAATAGAATAACCTAGGACTATGTTAAATGATAGTGGTTTACCTAAAAAAATTGGGTTGAAACAGCTACTACAACATGAATAGAATTTTACTAAGACCATTAACTAAGAAAACACCTTATGAATTAGTTTTTAATAAAAATCTAAAAGTATATTATTTTAAAGTTTTTGATAATAAATGTTTTCTAATAAATATAAAAGATAATCTAGACAAATTTGATGCTAAATTAGATAAAGGTATGTTTATTAGTTATTCAAATAGAAGTAAGCCTATAGAGTTTTTAATACTAGAACTAGCATTATCAACTAAATAAGATGAATAATATAGCATTTATTTCAACTAACGAACCCAAAAATCCAAAAGAAGTATCATTAAATGATTTATGGATTCTTGCCATCCAAGAAGAAATGAATCAGTTGCTTGAAATGATATTTGGGAATTAGTTCCACGATCGTAAAATCAATCTATAACTAGAACTATGCGGGTTTATAGAAATAAATTGAAAGAACAAGGAGAAGTCGTAAGAAATAAAGCACGTTTAGTTGCATAAGGATACAGCCAAGAAGAAGGAATATACTTCGATGAAACCTTTTATTCCGCGGCTAGATTAAAAGCTATAAGTATTCCACTTGCTTTTGCAAATGACAATAATTTGAGTTATTTTAAATGCATGTCAAAAGTGCATATGTAAATGGTTTTACTAAAGAAATGCATACGTTCAACAACCTTATTTTTTGAGGATGTAAAATCGCTAACCATGTTTACGAATAAATAAATAAAACGTGTTGTATGGTTTAAAACAAGCACCTAGATCATGGTACGAAAGACTCTAATCATACTTAATACAATCTAATTTTGAAACAGGTAAAGTGGATACTACTTTGTTTATAAAAATTGTTAATAATGATATTCAGCTTATATATGTATGTATGTAGATGACATAATTTTTAGTCAATAAATGATAAATAAAGAATTCGCTAATATGCCGACTAAAGGAGTTGAAACGAGTCACATAGTACCATTCTCTCTTGGTTTATAGATTAGACAATTAAACAATGGTATATTTATAAGTCAGGAAAAATACGCTAAAGAATTGGTAAAGAAATTTGGAATTTCCAACACAAGCGGTAAACCAACACCCATGGAGATGAGTGAAAAATTAATAAAGAAGACAATTCAAAAGACGTGATCAAGAACTACATAGATGTATGATTGGATCTTTATGCTATATCATAGCTTGTAGACCCAATATCATGCATAGCGTATGTTTATGTGCAAGATATCAGTCACAACCTATGGAGACACATCTTAAAGCCATAAAATGTACCTTAAGGCATGTTAAGAACAATTAGACTATAGGCTCTTCTATCCATAAGAATATTCATTTGACATAATATCATATAGTGATGTTGATTATGCTGGATGCAAATCAGACTGAAAAAGTATGAGTGGAACCTGTCACTTTTTGGGACATTCACTTGTATCTTGGTTCTGTAAAAAGAAAAATTCTGTATCTCTATCCACATCAAAGGCAAAATATATATCATCGACATTAGCCTGTTCATGGGTTAGTTGTATCTAACAAACTTTAAGGGATTTCGGTTTAAATTTAAAGCGATCGCCAATATATTAGTGCAATAAATCTATTTGCAAATCAAACACATCATGATTGAACAAAACATATAGATATAAGACATCGTTTCTTAAGAGATAATGTAAACAAAGAACTACTACATAAGAATATATAAATACAGAAAATTAAATAGCTGATATTTTAACCAAACAATTAGCACAAACTACTTTCATCAAATTAAGAAGAGAACTTGGAATATGTTCATTATGGAAATCTAGAAATAATAAATTTTATTATTAAATTAGAAAGGAAAATGAAAAAAAAAACTATTCTGTATACGTCAACATATCTAGGTAACTTATGTCGACATACCAATCAATTTTCAAAGCTGTTTTTCCCTCCTTTGAAAATTCAAAAACCAATTATTTAACCTCCATACCTTCAGTCTACACCCATTTTCTTATCTTTTTCCCTCTAAAAACTCAAATTGATTTAAAAAAATGGATCCATCCAACTCCAAACGTCCAAGAGAATATTAAAGCCCATTTCATGACTTGCGTTCTTAAAACTAGGCAATATTGAAAAGGAATTGAAGCGTGTTCTCATAATACTGAAGTAATCAAATTCAGTTTAAAAACAAATAAAAGAAGCAAGGAAGGACGCTGAGGAATTTGCAGAAAAATTTATTGAATAATCAAGCGAATACAATAATTATTAAAGAGGGAGATACTCAAATCAATTTTGCAATTCATAACCCTATGAATTGAGATAATGAAGAGAAAGATGAAGCGGAAGAAGATGGTGATGATAATGAGAAGAATATGAAGATGGAGTACGTTACATAGGAGAAATCAATTATGATATTCATGGTAATTTAATGGAACAAAAGGGAATATTTGGTCTTTATTATCCAAATTTCTCCATTCATAAATCGCTAATAATTAAATCAAAGCTTTAATTTGTGAATGTAACAAGTATTATGGTAAGTATACATATTAGTTTGATTTGTTTGTTTGGGTTGAACTTATAGGTTTGCTTTAGTTACTTGCATGATTTGGTATGTACTATTTAAACTTGTATATTTTCCTTGGTTTGATAAGATAGTTTGGTTTGTTCTAAATAAATTGTTTGATATAAATGATATGTCTTGAATGTATAGTTTAATCAAATGTAACTATAAATTGTATGTATATAAAGTTATTTCTTAGAAATGTTATTTCACA
Source organism: Allium cepa (assembly GCA_030765085.1). Classification (NCBI taxonomy): domain Eukaryota; kingdom Viridiplantae; phylum Streptophyta; class Magnoliopsida; order Asparagales; family Amaryllidaceae; genus Allium; species Allium cepa. Next base: position 747,776,964 of record CM060928.1, read on the forward strand.
ATTAGTATTGATTTTAATTTCATATAGGACATTATCACATTTCAAAATATTTATTATGTTGTTATTTGTGGCTCGCATTGTATTAGGGTGGGTGCGTAGATTGGATTATGATTAGTCCCACATCGCAAGATATTCTAAAAGAGATCGATATATATATGGGATTGGTAGCATATAACAACAAGGGATTACTTTTGTTACGAATAAATGTTGCCATGAAAATATATGTGCTCTAGGGGAATGTTGGGATATCCAATCATGATGATGGCACCAAAAGAGCTTCGTTTATTGGTCTTGCCTCTTCTATACTAAATGAAGTGCACACATAGTGGAAGATGAGGGGATGCCAAAAATTTCAACATGGTATCAGATCCAATGGTTCGAGGGGACCAATATGATGCAGCGTTGACCTAAGTATGCTCCAATATGTGGTTTGAGCTCGGGATTCTCGTTAAGGTGGAGTTATAAGTTGAAACGCGACCTGCTTCAATCGTGGAAAAGAGAACTCTTTGTGAAACAGCTTGGCCCAACTGATGGAGGCGGTAGCGACCTAATCTAAACCGTTGGAGGTGTTAGCGACCTTATCTAAGTGTTTGAGGGCTCTGTATAACTTCAAATTGAACTGAGAAAATGTTCGTCAAGGTGGAGATCTGTTACGTGTGGCTCGCATCGTATTAGATTGGGTGCGTAGATTGGATTTTGATTAGTCCTACATCATAAGATATTCTAAAAGTGATTAGCATATATATGGGATTGGTAGTATGTAACAACAAAGGATTTCTTTTGTTACAAATAAATGTTTCCATGAAAATATATGTGCTCTACGGGGATGTAGGGATATTCAATCATGACGTTGGCACCAAAAGAGCTTCGTTCAATGCTCTTGCCTCTTCTACACTAAATGAAATGCACCCATAGCGGAAGATGCGAAGGGGTGCCGAAAATTTCAACATATGTCGCATTTAAGGGGATTTTATTTTACCCATTTTTTGATGAACAATGAGAGAAAAATATAAAATATGATATATGCACATACTAAGGGGCGTTATTCAACATGGGTGAAGTCAACCAACTTAGAGGGAGTTACATTATATTTTATAATAAATATATTAACATTGCTACCATTTTCAAAAAGGAGGAGATTATTAACACCACATATATTTATTTTAATGACAATAACCATATTCGTATAGGTACTGATATATTTCAAGTTGTATAGAATATTTTGCAAGACATTTCACATGTTTATACAAGTACAGGATATTCGAGTCCGAAAGTAGATCGGTAAAGAGATTAGAGATCAAGATTCAAAGATGATTAAGATAATTGAAGACTTGTGAGTTTAAAGACAAGGACGTAAAGAATTCAAGACTATATAATATAGTTAAAGACATTAAATGAATATGTCAAAGTCCTTAAATAAAAACTTTCTTTTCTTTTAATACCCTATCATTAAAATAATTATTTTACTTTCAAAATATAATTTTACTAATATTTTATAAAAAAAATTATATATTAAGAAGTGTTTAAAAACCTTTTTTAAACAATTTTACAAAATACCAGAATTTTATAACACTTTAAATTTGTTATTGTTTTTTTTCAAAATACAAGGCTGTGTCGACATACCCTACATATGTATATCGACCTGTGTATCATTGAAGAGTTGTTTTTTAAATTTTGAATAATTAAGTTTTTTGGCTATATCTCTTCGCGAATAAACATGTCCCTTCAAACATTATGTAATAGGAACTGGAAAACAAATTTAATAACTACTTTCTGTATATTCTTCTTACTCCAAATTCTTATTATATATTTTACAAAATCCATTTTCTAAACTCTTCAAATTCACTCAAATTCAATCTTTACTTTGTCTCTACTTTTCTAAATTCATTCTCTATAATATACCCATTGATTTGCAAGTATTCTCTCATTAATTCAATGGTCAAAGTGGTAACAAAGAGTTATAGGATATTCTGTATCCAAAGTACAACTATTTGTATTGGAATCAACAACTCCATGCTACTATTTGTGTAGATGTGCTTGCTGTCTATACAAATCAAGTGTGCGTGCTTGTTGCCCGTTTAAATCATGTTGGTGTGCTTATTGTCCGTTTAAATCAAATGGGAGGTCTTGTTGTCTGGTTAAATTAAGAGAGTTTACATTGAGCTCGGAAAGTTAGGAGTTGTATCTTATTGCCCTGAAATCAAGATTGTGTTCTAGTTTGCTTACTACCTAATTAAAGTAGCCGTTCGAAAAGAAACCTATAAAAATACTATATAGGACTGGATGTAGGATTGGTCAACCAGTATAAAATTCCCACTGTCATCTCCCTTACTTCTACTTTATTTTTAGTGATATATGTTGTAACGATCCGATTTTTCGACTTTCGAAAGTCGACATTAATATGTCAACTGTATCAACTGCCGAACTATCGAATGCCGGAAAACCGAACAATTAGGGTTTAAGAAGAAGAAGGTAGAAGAAGAAGATAGAAACAATAACAGAATCTCACATTTCGCAGCGGAACAACATATAATATATCAATGAATAATCTTTAAAACAAGGAATCATATCTGTTATTACATTACATCACATTACATTATCAGAGTGTTACAACAACAAACAGTGGAAGAAATTATAACACATAGTAGTGATAGCTTCGCCATCCATCTTGCTCCTGATCTCTACAGCAACTCCTGAATTACAGAATGACCTAATAACCTGACTCTAGACTGCCCATGTGGAAATTGATGGGCACCCAGAGTTTAGAAAGGGAACAATAAACTCCAGGTCAGTCGTGGGACTGGTGTGAGATCTTAAAAACAGTTATTTTCACAAAGAAAATAAAAATAAATCCGCTATGCTTTTGGAAATGAAACTGCCATAAGGCCTCCCGCCACACACATAATGCAAATGCACACTTGGAGGGGATTTCTCCTTATGACAGTCAAAAATGCTTAATACGCAAAATTCTTTCGATATTACTATTGGTGCATAGTGCAGAAAACATTTCGAAAGTATAATATTAATCTTAGCCAGCATACAACATTTCGTCGTATGCCCACTATAACCACCATGTTCAATAGCAGGTTACCGCCATATTCCATGGCAGGTTATACAAATAAAACCGTACAGGGCGCGTATTGTTTCTTTGGATTTCCAACAAATGGTCAGGCTAAGGAACTTCTTACACCGAAATGGGTACGCCTCTGGAAGTACGCCCCCGAGAACCTAACCGGATCTCTGCTGATACAAGGACGAGTTACCACACGCTTCTGGGTGCAATGAAGCTGTAACTTGATAACTCCACACAAAAAAGTATGCCATCCCCGGTCGTTACAGATCTTTATCCGAGGATCCTCAACCACAAAGCAACAACCACAAAGTATAATAATTTGCAGCATAATCATAGGTAAAATATCTGGGCTCCATACCATGATATCACCTCTTATACAGAAGAAAATGGGCATACCCTGGGGGCGCGACCCCTAAAAAACCTTGCCGCAACATTCCTGTTTCGACCCTTTCCGGGCTGTGAGGCTCGACGAAGTCTCGTCCACAAAGCTACGCTTTTCACAAAAGCCATGCTTCGATCAACAAATGATCAGCAGCACTTTGTATGCCCCATTACCAAATTGGGAATGTATCACTAGTAACCATCAACTACATAACCTCTGAGCTCGTACGTCTCAGAGAAGGGTGTTAAGCTAAGAGAATAAATTCTCCGCCACCAACAGAAATGTATTTGATAGAAATCAGCTTTACATCTCAATTTGTAACGTCAGACACACTTCCATACAAGCCTGTTCCGGGTTCGAACAGAACCGAAGGCACTTCCGAAGAGGCCCTTGCAATCCGGGTATTCACAATCCCGATCGGACTTCTCATCACTTAGGGAATCTCTATACTGTAGCTAATCAGTGCAGAGACAATCGATAGGTCATCCTATCATTCTCGCAAATATCCGGTCTTCACCACCGGTCTTCAAATGCAATCCTATTTCGTCGTATCATTATTCAGAATGGGTTTTATGACACAAAGGTCATCTCCCGGCTAATTCGAATAACGAGCGCTTATTTTTAAAAATAAGTGTTCATTAAGATTTCAATAAATCACAACAATTTTCACTTTGATCTTTTAAATAAAAGATCTATCACAATGACAAAGGTTCGATGTGGTTTTCGGATATCCACTTGGAATCCGACCCCCGGTTGCATCTAAATTCAAACACCATTTAAAGGCAAATATTGATAGTCGGTTATTTAACTATCAATCAACATTCACAACAATTACCAGATTTAAATAATTTGGGAAAATTATTTATTTTCAAAATATCTTCGCAGGATATATTTTTAACACTTCATCACTTTGAAAATCAAATTTCAAATCGATTTCCCATCCTTTGAAACAAGTTTCAAATCTTTCCACACTTTAAAAATAAACCAATGTTTATTTTAAAACAAATTTCTCTTTCCCTTATAAATTTCCATTGTGAATTTACATTTCTAAAAATCAACTGATATACGATTTTAAATCAATTTTCCAACATTCACTTTCAAACACCAAATCAAATTCCAAATTGATTTCTAAATTTATTTTCAACATACGAAATCAATTTCCCTTCGAACACTAAATCAATTTTCATATTGATTTCCAAAATTTATTTCAACTACCAAATCAATCCTAATTTGATTTCCAAAATTGCTTCAAACACCAAATTAATTGCAAGTTGGTTCGCTGAGGATTTATTCAAATACCAAGTCAATTTTCCAAATCGATTTCAAAATTTATTTCAACTCCAAATTAATTCCCTAATTTAATTTCTAAATTCATTTCCTTTTTGAAATAAATTCCTTTATCTCTTTCAAATATTTAAAATCCGTATCTTAAATAAATTCTTCACCCTTTGAATAATATTACCCGAAATCCATTTATTAAGCCTTTTCCTCATATTTTGGAATTTTATTCAATGGGATTAAAATATAAAACTTTATCCTTTTAAAATTCCTTCTTTTAAATTTATCCAATTCTCAAAAATAAAGTTTACTATAAACTTTCAGCTTGAATTTTCAAAAATCCAATTTTTATTTATTTTCGGTATCCAATGATACCAAAAATATATTCGGCTAAATTATAGCCTTCAACGATTTTAACCACAAATAAAAATCACACAAAGATTATAAATAATCAACACACAACATATGAAACAAATTCAAATGTTTTGAGGAATTCGGTTGGATCCCTCCAACCTGTTTCCCTGCATCCACAGATGTTAGCACCATAATTAAATACCAATTCCACTTCGAGGTGGAATATCGCGGTATATGGGATTTATAAAATATTATCCGCTATTATGCGGCACAATAGGGTCTATTTCAAAACAAATAATAATAACCATCACCCAAGCACACAATCAACAATCTTAAATTTAACTATTTAAAATTAAACAAAACCCTTTGTTTGAGTGAGAAGATCTCACCTTTATTATGCAGGCAATCCATTTTCCATCTTGACTCGATTTTCTCGATTTAAGACCTTGTATAACAATCATATAATTTTATTAATACTCGAAAAAAAATCAAACTAACTCTTCCATTTACTAAATTTAATGATTAACGATTCAATTTAACTTAGTGATTCAATTTTAAACATATATAAGATTTTTCTCTTTCAAACCGATTTCCTATTATTAATTAACATATTTAATTTCTTTCAACCCTAACAAGGATAGAAATTTCTTTACTGTTAGTTTCTTCTTCTTTTTTTCCTTTCTTTACTGCATATAAATACACATTTTTTTTTAAATCTTTAAATTGAAGAAACTTATTGTTATTCTATTTCCTAATCAATACATACATATAAATTTTTTAAATTGAAGAAAAAGAAGATTACCAATAGATACCTCACTGCTAAAACGTGAATCTCGACTCCACCTCGAACAACGCCGAAGCTTCCACCATCACCAACAATCCCCTGCACCCATCGTATCGCGCGCATGAAGTCACCACCCCCATTGAACTCGAACTTGGGTTCGAGTCCCCAGAGGCATGAACAGTGTCACCTCGCCTCGCCAAAACCCTAGATCTGGAGCCACCACTACCTCGCGTGCGCGCGCTGCCCCCCTCCCGATGACGAACCCGAATGCGAGCCTCCTCCCTCGCCTTCGACATCGTGTCTGAGTCGCGAGCAACTCCCTCCCTCAACACGACTACGCGACTTGAACTCTACCACTGTTTGCTCGAGACTCCCATCGATTTGAACAACGTCGCCTAAAAAAAATTGAATTCACCTGATTTAATTTCTCGCGGCCATTTCTTCTTCTTTTTTTATTGGTTCGAATTCGAACTGGAATGGGGGATTGGGAGTGAACGGCTATTGTTAGATTTGGGTGTAGAGATTCGATTTTTTTTCTTTCGATCGGCCATTGTTAGATTTGAACGAGATCGTTTATTTTTGTTTTCTGTATAAAGTCTTGAGGGAGACAAAGAGTACGAGATTTATCAGAGAGTAGGTCGGCTTGCTCAGGAAGGAATAGCTACAGTGATTTTTTTATTATTATTTTATATTCAAAATATCTTGTATAACTTAGCTCGAAATCCCGAACTCCTATCGAGGCGTGCTGCCTATCGTTTATAAGGTTATAACCCTATTCCGAATGCAACGAAAAGGGTATCGAGTTCTAATTTGATTGTATGGAGAAGACAGCTTCTTAGACCAGTTAAAATATCGAATTTTAAATTTAAATTCAGCACGTTTGCTTATCGTACGGCCAAACGACAACTCCAAACATTACGAAAATTGACATCCGATAATAACTAACTATTACGGATCCAATGGAATTGGTTCCGTCGAATTCCGAGACTGTGCCTCGGAAGGCTATTTTTAAATATCGATTTAAACGATATAATTTCAAAACTGAACAAATCACTTCCAAATTCAGTTTTAACACTTTTACCATCTTCAGTATTATTGATAAAAAATTTCTAAGTCATCAAATTATTTTTTAACGGGCTCAAATTTGAAGATTTACAATTTTATCCAAATTTCTATAATTAAATTTGATAATTAAATTGCTAACTTCATAGTTTAAATTGAAATTCAAGCTTAAATTAGCAATTCAGATATTTGAAATCAATTAAATATTTCAATTTCAAACGTTGAAAATTCTGGATCGTCACATCCTTCCCCCTTAAAAGAATTTCGTCCCGAAATTACTAGTTAGGAAGAATGATCCTCAACCCGTTTGATATTTTCCAAACCAAACAGTTTTATCAATTTATCAACCCAAATCTTTTTATTAAAGATTCATTTCAACTAACTTTCCAAAATCTTCACAGTTTCCAAACAACTTCATTTACTTCACAATTCAAATTTGAATTCAAATTCAAATTTTAAACTTTCAAAATTTTCTCAAAATTTTTCTAACACCCTAAATTTTCGAAAAATTTCGCCAACGTCTTCTTTTGCGCGGCTACCTCGGTACAACTACAAAATGGCACCACGGGCCCTCAAATTCCAAAAGAAAATAAAAGGCCAAGTGGCTAGACAAGAAAATCACCAAATGCCATATATAAATTGAAATACATATCTTTTTGTCGGGCAATTCAAATTTTTATCTTCGAAATCTCGATTCCAATTTTTTTCTTTTTTCATGTAATATACCTGTATATTCTCCTAGCCATAATATTCGACTACAATTTTCAAATATCATTTTTGCCCATTTCTTTACAGAAGTTTCATATCTACTTCTATTCAATTAGTTTTCTCATTTCCATATGAATTCTAATTTATCTTCAACTATGAATATTGAATTTTATCTTCCATTTATAACTGATTCATATTATTATTTTAAATTAGTTTCATTCACTGATTTACTTCAATTTCAAATTTGAAATCGTTTGTCGCTAACAAAAAAGATTTTCAAAATTTTTCTAACTTCCAAAATTTTCGAAATTTTTTGGCAGAGTCTCCTTTGTGCGGAGGAGCTTTTGCAATTTGACAAAAGATACAAATATATATACATCGACCCACCCGGTCGGAAAAAAACAAAAACAGTTCATATTTCCTATTTTTATTGCGTAGGCGTACCTTATTTAGCATTTTTTAAGCAAAGCGGTTTATTATTAGCATTTTGCACAATCAAATCCAGCCCAACGATTTTCCTGTACCTGTATTTACTCAATTTAAACACATAATTGACATATATAGGAAATTCATTTACATTACACTCATTTTCAATAGTGAACACATAGTTTTCACAAGCAATGCACTCAAAATAATTCCCACAAGCAATTTATAAGGTTTCAATACAATTTTAGTTGCTTACAACTAAATCACACATCATTTCCATTCAATTTCAATGGTTTACAACACACTTTCTCTCATTCAATTCATTTTTAACCGAAATGAACTCGTATCTATTTCAATTAATTCAAAAATCAATTTTATTGGCTTTCATTAACTTATAGAATTTCATACAATCACGTTTGCGTCAAATGACAACCATTTCTATGCAACTTCGACGATATTCATTTAATAGAATATCCAATCTAGTTTATAGCTAATTTAAATTGATACAAACTCAATGCACTCTTTATTCCATTTATTTTCAATTGATTCCGTTCAATTTGTTTTGCATTCCATATTCACATTCATTTTTAATTTGAAACAGACCCACATTATTCCAATTGATTAAAAATTCAATTTTATTCACCTCTGTTAATATATTTACTTTCGTTTACAATTATTGAATTTCGATTCATTTCAAATCGTATTCAATTTCGTCGTTCCTTTTATTAGTCTTATTTACTAATTTTATTTCAATATTTCACTTTGTTTAATACAAATCAAATTCAATTCCAATTCTAGTTCTACTTACTTACAAATTCGAAATGAAATTCAACATTCAATTCATTTTTTTCGTTGACACTCAAATTCACCTCATATTAATTCAATAGTTCATTGTCAATGTAACGATTGCGATTTTCGACTCACGAAAATTGACATCAATACGTCCACTGTATCAAATGTCAAATAATCGAATGCCGGAAAACCGAATTGTTAGGGTTAAAAAGAAGACGCAGAAGAAAAAGATAGAAGAAGTAAGAAAACAGAACAGAAACAATATCAAAATCTCACAATCGCAGCGGAATAACATATAATAGATAAATGAATATCTTTAAAAACAAAAGAACTATCTCATCTATTACCTTACATCACATCAGAGTGTACAACAACAATATACAACACAACAAAACAAAACAATGGACAGTTATACAACATGTCCTTACAAGTGAATTTACAGCGGAGAGATAATATCATATACAAGTAATATGTCTCGCCATCCAGCTCACCACTTGAGCTCCAAAGCACTTCTGAATCCAGAATGACCTGATAACCTGACTCTAGGCTGCCCGTGTGGAAAATTATGGGCACCCAGAGTTTAGGAAGGGAACAATAAACTCTAGGTCAGTCATGGGACTGGTGTGAGAACTCAAAACAGTTTTTTTAAAACAACAACAATAAGGGAAGTGAAAAATATCCGCAATGCTTTTGGAAAATGAAACTACCATAACGCCTCACCGCACACACACAATGCAAACGCAAAATTGGAGGAGATTTCTCTTTATGATAGTCAAAGATGCTTACTACGCAAAACCAATCATTTTTGATATTATTATTAGTGCATAGTGTAGAAAGCATTTCAAAAATAGAATATTAATCTTAGCCAACATAGACATTTCGAACTATGCCTACTATAGCTACAATCTAAACAGTGGTGACCAGCATAAGTAAATGGCAGGTTATACAACTAAAACCGTACTGGGTTCGTATTGGGAATTGGATTTTCAACAAATGGTCAGGCTAAGGAACTTCCTACTGCCACATGGGATCGCCTCTGGCGGGACGTCCCGAGAACTTAACCAGCTCTCTGCCAACACAAGGCCGGGTTACCTTTGTAACTAGGTAACTACTACACGAATATGTCATCCCCCGATCCTTTGGGACCTTTATCCGAGGGCCCTCGATCACAAAGCAACAACCACACAGAAAATGAGATTGGAGCAACCACATAGGTTAAGCATCAGGGCTCCATACCTGACACCACCCTTTTCGAAAAGGAAATGACATATCCTAAAGGGAGCAACCCTCATAACCTTGCCGCATATTCCTGTTTTGACCATTTCTGGGGTGTGAGGTCTGACGAAGTCTCGTCCACAAAGCTACGATTTTTCACAAAGCCATGCTTTGATCAACAAATGATCAATAAATAATCATAAGACAGCAACACTCAGCATGCCACATTACCAAATTGGGAATATATCGCTGATAACCTTCAACTACATAACCTCTAAGCTCGTACGTCTCAGAGAAGGGTGTTAACTAAAAGAATAAATTCTCCGCCACCAACAGAGATGTATTTGAAAGAAATCTGCTTTATATCTCAAAATGTAATGTCAGACACGTAACCATACAAGTCTGTTCCGGGTTCAAACAGAACCGAAGGTACTTCCAAGAAGTCCTTGCAATCCGGGTATTCACAATCCCGATCGAATTTCCCATCACAAAGGAAATCTCCATACCGTAGCTAACGGTGCAGAGACAATCGATAGGTCATCCTATCGTTTTCACAAATACCCGGTCTTCAACACCGGTCTTCAATGCTATCCATTACGTCGCATCACTATTCGGAATGGGTAATCCAAATAACGAGCATAATAATTTAAAAATAAGTGTAGCGTTCAATTTCAACATATTCACAACAAATAGCCATTTAAGGGTCAATATTGATAGTCGGTTATTTAACTATCAATCAATATTCACAACATGACCCGATTTCAAATAATTTCCCAAATTATTTATTTTCAAAAATATATTTACAAGATATAATTTCCACACTTCAACCATTTGAAAACAAATTTCAAATCAATTTTCACCTTCACAACTTTTGAAATTAAATTTCAAATCATTGTCCTTAAGCGGAAAACACTTACAAATAGTTATTCATTTCACGGGAAATCTGCCGAGTTTAAATATTTTAAAATAATTGAAAATTTCTTATCCAAAAATATATCTGGAAAACACTTTTACATAAAACTATTTTTCTTTAAACACTTTACTTAAAATATTAGTTATAAAATATTATACCTATATTATATAAACTTAAACCCAAACTAATTTTTCAAAATAAAATTAGTAAATAGAGTATAACTATTTAAATAACTATTTTCTAAAATAATTACTGATTAAATCTTAGAAATAATAATTTCTATAAATAATTTAATAAATCTTTACTTAAAGTATTTAAAACAATTTAAGAAGTTAATTCCTCCAAAATATTCTTTTCAAAACCAATTCTAGAATTTCATATACATATATTTCAAAACTATTCAGAAAATCTTATTCGACTTCCCAGGGAGAATACACTTTCATTTCAAAATGGTTTATTCAAACCAATTAAATAAATCTTACCGATTTATTAAATTTACGTTCCAAATCCACAAATTTATTTCCACACTTTTAAAAATAAATCAATGTTTATTTTTAAAACAAATTTCCCTTATAAATTTCCATTGTGAATTTACATTTCCAAATATTCACTTTTTATACGATTTTTCAAATTGATTTCAATTATTCACTTTCAACACCAAAATCAGTTTTCAATTGATTTCCAAAAACACCAAATCAAATTCCATATTGATTTTCCAAGAAATTAAACACTAAGTGAATTTCATTCAAATTTCAAATTGAAATCAATTTCTACTACCTCAAATTAATTTCCAAATTGATCCCAAATTCACTTCAAAACACCAAATAAATTTCCAAATGGATTTCCAAAAGATCTATTTTCAATTACCAAAATCAATTCCCAAATGGATTTCTAAATTTATTTCTTTTCAAAATAATTTCCTTTTTAAAGAATACAAATTCTTTTATTTCCCAACTCTTTAAAATCCATATTTTGAATAAATTTTCAACCTTTGAATAATATTATCGAAAATCCATTTATTAAGACTTTTTACCATATTTTGGAATTTTATTCAATAAGACAAAAATAAAAATTTATCATTTTAAAAATTCCTTTATCTGAATTAGTCCAATTCCCAAAAATAAATTTTATTATAAATTCTCAACTTAAATTTTCAAAAATCCAATTTTATTTATTTTCGGCATCTAACGATACCAAAAATATATTCGGCTAAATTTTTAGCCTTTAACGATTTCAATCACAAAGATAATCACGCAGATTATAAATAGATCAACACACAGCATTGAAACAAATTCAATCATTTGAGGAATCCAGTTGGAACCCTCCAACCTGTTTCCCTACATCCACAGATGTTAGTACAATACCATTTCCACTTCGAGGTGAAATATCGCGGTATATGGGATTTATAAAATATTATCCGCTATTATGCGGCGCAATAGGGTCTCATCCGCTATATAATGCGGGAAATCAACTCCAAATACATATATAATACCAATTCCATATCAAGTTGGAATTATCGCGGTATATGTGTTAATAAATAACATCTGCTTAATATACGGCGTATAGGGTCTATTTCAATACAACAGATAATAAATATCATCCAATCACACAATCAAGCAATTTTAAATCTAACTATTTAAAATTTAAATCGAAACAATTCGATTGAATGAGAAGTTCTCACCTTGAGTTTCCGATAACAGTTGTAGCGTTTTGTTTCGAATAAAATTAAACGTGCGTATAATTTTACCTAAAATTATCACTAGCTCCAAACAACTCCAAACCAGCTCCATTGCATAGTGCTCGTCCATACAATTGCAACGCAATTCGTTTCGCGCAATTCCGACCTCGTATGAACAAGTTATGGTATTTTAAAGATTGTACAATTTATAATATAATATAATTTACGATTTCTTTTAATTTTTCAAACCTAAACTAATCAGAGCCGTGCATTTCAAGTCCAAGCAGATCAAGTCGTGCTTCGATGCTTCTTCCCCAGGTCGAAGAAACGCACGTTCGAACCCATAAGAGCCGCCCTAAACCCTGATGAACGAGGCCAACCCAAGCATCTTCACAACGATCGAAGGCCATGGTTTCGAAGCCCATCACCACGTTCACCTTCGGCCAGAGAAAGGTGGACCTCGGCCTCACGTATCTCGAGAAAAACGCATGTGAACTTCGAACGTTCAAGCTCGAATTGACGACGATCCATAGCATGAATATCCATCATCACCGTTGAAGTTGTGGACCTCGAGACGACCTACAACATTGCAGTTGAAACTTTCTTGAATTGACTTGTGGATTTGAAGAAATCGGAGGAAGAACGAGAACAATTTTCATCCATTTATTTTCTGAGTGGCGGCTAGGGCTTTGGGAGATAGGGTTTGCAAATGGAGATGATGAAGGGTTCCTTTTATAGAATTTCAACGAAAAACACTATTCACTCCAAATTTCCGAACTCCAAATCTCGCGCGATGACCGGCGTTTCTAGTGTTTTACCTACATTCCGGACACAATGGAACATGTTTCGGAAGCTAATTTGATCATATGTGCGAGTTACTTGAAATAAACGATCAATTTTAAATTAAATCGATTAAACCAATTTCTATGCGTTTTGGCTTGCCCCGGACAAACCGTAAATCCGATTGACACAAAATTTGCAACCTTGCAATAATATAACATTACGGATCCGATGAAACTAATTTCGACGGAATCCGAGACTGTTTGAAAAATGACTATTTTCACTAGTCGATTAAATATTAAAATATTCAATTTTCACAAATTAACTTTTAATTTAATTTTAAAAGTTCACAAACATTGTTCTAACTCCAATATTATTTAATAAAACTCTATAAATCATGTTTATTCACATTAAACCCAATTCCCAATTATTTATGCAATTTCAAATATTAAATTATCGATTTAATTATCCAATTAAATCCAGATATTCAAAAAATAAATTATTCGACTTATAAATTTTACTTGTTGATATTTAAAATCAATTAAATATCTTAATTTCAAATGACAGAAATTCTGGGTCGTTACAGTTAATATTTATGTTTGCATTTTATTAATCAAACAAGTTTCATTCAAAACCATTCCATAAAACTTTACAACAACTATTTCACAATTTTACTTAAGTCGAGCTTTTATCCAATATTTACTTAAGTTACTTCAATTCAAAACTCAAATACATTTTTCCTTGCAACACTTCCAAACTTAAATCATTGATTTGATTTTCATTTATCAAATCCATTCCATCGACTAAAATTTAATGAAATTAGTTTTACTCACTTATCCATTTTAAATTTCAAATTTCCATTCTCAATTCATCTTGAATTTATTTTATCAATAACAAGGAAATTTTCAATTTATTTCTACTTACTTGAATTTATCTGCAAAGTCAAACTATTTTTTATTTAACTCATAATTCAAATTTTAATGTAACTAATTCAACTTTCCTATTTCATGAATTAATTAATTATCATATTAGTTTACTTGAATTCAATCCACTTTATTTTTATTTTTCCAAAGTATGGATTTTTATTCAACTTGATCCAAGTCAAATTTCATTCCATTAATGAATTTATTTCAAATTATAAATCACATCTACAATTTACATTTACAAATCTCATTTGTATATGAATTCATTCCCTTATCCTTCCAATTCATATTTATAAATTTCATTTGTTAAATGAATTTATCTTCAAATCTTTGGTTATACCATTATTTCTTATTAAATTTTCATACAATAATGATGATAATTCAATATCATCACTTTCTAACAACCAAGCAACCATATACTATAAAAATTTACAGAAAATCATTTCTTTTATATACAAAAATAGTTCGGGTAAAATTATTTCATTTACCCTATTTTTTAAAACAATACTGTGTCGGTTTATCTTGTTTAAGAGTTTAGAAATCCCTATCGAAACAGTTGGCCAAACTGCACCGACCAGAATCTATAAACAATCAACTGATAAGTCAACACAATATAACATAGTTTTATATTCACTAACAAATACGCGCTCATATCTATTATTACACTCAAACTCATTCTAGAGTACTGCTTACCTATCTCTAATGAGTAACACCCAACAGAGTCAAGGTTGTCGCTCAACCAAATGCTCTGATACCACTTTTGTAACGATCCGTTTTGTCGACTTTCGAAAGTCGACATTAATACGTCAACTGTATCAACTGCCGAACTATCGAATGCCGTAAAACCGAACCATTAGAGTTTAAGAAGAAGAAGGTAAAAGAAGAAGATAGAAACAATAACAGAATCTCACATTTCACAACGGAACAACATATAATATATCAATGAATAATATTTAAAACAAGGAATCATATCTGTTATTACATTACATCACATTACATTATCAGAGTGTTACAACAACAAACAGCGGAAGAAATTATAACATATACTTGTGATACGCTTCGCCATCCAGCTTGCTCCTGATCTCTACAGCAACTCCTGAATTCCAGAATGACCTGATAACCTGACTCTAGACTGCCCGTGTGGAAATTGGTGGACACCCAAAGTTTAGAAAGGGAACAATAAACTCCATATCAATCGTGGGACTGGTGTGAGATCTTAAAAACAGTTATTTTCACAAAGAAAATAAAAAGAAATCCGCTATGCTTTTGGAAATGAAACTGCCATAAGGCCTCCCGCCACACACACAATGCAAACACACACTTGGAGGAGATTTCTCCTTATGACAGTCAAAAATGCTTAATACGTAAAATTCTTTCGATATTATTATTGGTGCATAGTGCAGAAAACATTTCGAAAGTACAATATTAATCTTAGCCAGCATACAACATTTCGTCGTATGCCCACTATAACCACCATGTTCAATAGCAGGTTACCACCATATTCCATGGCAGGTTATACAACTAAAACCGTAGAGGGCGCGTATTGTTTCTTTGGATTTCCAACAAATGGTCAGGTTAAGGAACTTCCTACACCGAAATGGGTACTCCTCTGGAAGGACGCCCCCGAGAACCTAACCGGATCTCTGCTGACACAAGGTCGAGTTACCACACGCTTCTGGGTGCAATGAAGCTGTAACTTGATAACTCCACACAAAAAAGTATGCCATCCTCTGTCGTTACGGACCTTTATCCGAGGATCCTCAACCACAAAGTAACAACCGCAAAGTATAATAATTTGCAGCATCATCATAGGTAAAATATCTGGGCTCCATACCATGATATCACCTCTTATCCAGAAGAAAATGGACATACCCTAGGGGTGCGACCCCTAAAAAACCTTGCCGCAACATTCCTGTTTCGACCATTTCCGGGTTGTGAGGCTCGACGAAGTCTTGTCCACAAAGCTACGCTTTTCACAAAATCCATGTTTCGATCAACAAATGATCAGCAGCACTTCGTATGCCCCGTTACCAAATTGGGAATGTATCACTACTAACCATCAACTACATAACCTCTGAGCTCGTACGTCTCTGAGAAGGGTGTTAAGCTAAGAGAATAAATTCTCCGCCATCAACAGAAATGTATTTGATAGAAACCAGCTTTACATCTCAATTTGTAACGTCAGACACACATCCATACAAGTCTGTTCCGGGTTCGAACAGAACTGAAGGCACTTCCGAAGAAGCCCTTGCAATCCGGGTATTCACAATCCCGATCGGACTTCCCATCACTTAGGGAATCTCTATACTGTAGCTACTCAGTACAGAGACAATCGATAGGTCATCCTATCATTCTCGCAAATACCCGGTCTTCACCACCGGTCATCAAATGCAATCCCATTTCGTCGTATCATTATTCGGAATGGGTTTTATGACACAAAGGTCCTCTCCCGGCTAATCCGAATAACGAGCACTTATTTTTAAAAATAAGTGTTCATTTATATTTCGACAAATCACAACAATTTTCACTTTGATCTTTTAAATAAAAGATCTATCACAATGACAAAGGTTCGATGTGGTTTTCAGATATCCACTTGGAATCCGACCCCCGGTCGCATCGAAATTCAAACGCCATTTAAAGGCAAATATTGATAGTCGGTTATTTAACTATCAATCAACATTCACAACAATTACCAGATTTAAATAATTTTCCCAAATTATTTAATTTCAAAATATCTTCGCAGGATATATTTTTAACACTTCATCACTTTGAAAATCAAATTTCAAATCGATTTCCCATCCTTTGAAACAAGTTTCAAATCTTTCCACACTTTAAAAATAAACCAATGTTTATTTTAAAACAAATTTCCCTTTCCCTTACAAATTTCCATTGTGAATTTACATTTCTAAAAATCAACTGATATATGATTTTAAATCGATTTTCCAACATTCACTTCAAACACCAAATCAAATTCCAAATTGATTTCTAAATTTATTTTCAAAACACGAAATCAATTTCCCTTCAAACACCAAATCAATTTTCATATTGATTTCCAAAATTTATTTCAATTACCAAATCAATCCCAATTTGATTTCCAAAATTTCTTCAAACACTAAATTAATTACAATTTGGTTCCCCGAGGATTTATTTTCAAATACCAAGTCATTTTTTCAAATCGATTTCAAAATTTATTTCAACTCCAAATTAAATCCCTAATTTAATTTCTAAATTTATTTCCTTTTTGAAATAAATTCCTTTATCTCTTTCAAATATTTAAAATCCGTATTTTAAATAAATTCTTCACCCTTTGAATAATATTACCCGAAATCCATTTATTAAGTCTTTTCCTCATATTTTGGAATTTTATACAATAGGATTAAAATATAAAACTTTATCCTTTTAGAATTCCTTCTTTTAAATTTATCCAATTCTCAAAAATAAAGTTTGCTATAAACTTTTAGCTTGAATTTTCAAAAATCCAATTTTTATTTATTTTCGGTATCCAATGATACCAAAAATATATTCGGCTAAATTATAGCCTTCAACGATTTTAACCACAAATAAAAATCACACAAATATTATAAATAATCAACACACAACATATGAAACAAATTCAAATGTTTTGAGGAATCCAGTTGGATCCCTCCAACCTGTTTCCCAGCATCCACAGACGTTAGCACAACAATTAAATACCAATTCCACTTCGAGGTGGAATATCGCGGTATATGGGATTTACAAAATATTATCCGCTATTATGCGGCGCAATAGGGTCTATTTCGAAACAAATAATAATAACCATCATCCAATCACACAATCCACAATATTAAATTTAACTATTTAAAATTAAACAAAACCATTTGTTTGAGTGAGAAGATCTCACCTTTATTATGCAGGCAATCCATTTTCCATCTTGACTCGATTTTCTCGATTTAAGACCTTGTATAACAATCATATAATTTTATTTATACTCGAAAAAAAATCAAACTAACTCTTCCATTTACTAAATTTAATGATTAAAGATTCAATTTAACTTAGTGATTCAATTTTAAACATATATAAGTTTTTTCTCTTTCAAACCGATTTCCTATTATTAATTAACATACTTAATTTCTTTCAACCCTAACAAGGATAGAAATTTCTTTACTGTTAGTTTCTTTTTTTCTTTTTCTTTCTTTATTGCATATAAATACACATTGTTTTGTAAATCTTTAAATTGAAGAAACTTACTGTTATTCTATTTCCTAATCAATATATACATATAAATTTTTAAAATTGAAGGAAAAGAAGATTACCAGCCGATACCTCACTGCTAAAACATGAATCTCGACTCCACCTCGAACAACGCCGAAGCTTCCACCATCACCAACAATCCACTGCACCCATTATATCGCGTGCATGAAGTCACCACCCCCATCGAACTCGAACTCGGGTTCGAGTCCCCAGAGGCATGAACAGTGTCACCTCGCCTCGCCCAAAACCCTAGATCTGAAGCCACCACTACCTCGCGTGTGCGTTGCCCCCCTCCCACCCCCTCCCCCCGCCCCCCCGCGCGAGATGATGAACCCGAATGCGAGCCTCCTCCCTCGCCTTCGACATCGTGTCTGAGTCGCGAGCAACTCCCTCCATCAACACGACTACGCGACTTGAACTCTGCCACTGTTTGCTCGAACTCGAGACCCCCATCGATTTGAACAACGTCGCGTAAGAAAAAATTGAATTTTCCTGAGTTAATTTCTCGCGCCATTTCTTTTTTTTATATTGGTTCGAATTCGAACTGGAATGGGGGATTGGGAGTGAACGGCCATTTTTATGTTTGGGTGTAGAGATTCGTTTTTTTCTTTTCATCGGCCATTGTTAGATTTGAACGAGATCGTTTATTTTTGTTTTCTGTATAAATTCTTGAGGGAGACAAAGAGTACGAGATTTATCAGAGAGTAGGTCGGCTTGCTCAGGAAGGAATAGCTACAGTGATTTATTATTATTATTATTATTATTATTATTTTATTTTCAAAATATCTTGTATAACTTAGCTCGAAATCCCGAACTCCTACTGAGGCGTGCTGCCTATCGTTTATAAGGTTACAACCCTATTCCGAATGCAACGGAAAAGGTTTCGAGCTCTAATTTGATTGTATGGAGAAGATAGCTTCTTAGACCAGTTAAAATATCGAATTTTAGTACTTTCAACCTCTCATGTCCGCTCCTGATGACCCACCTCTTTCCCCTCTTGTCCTCTCAACTGCTCCTACCATACCCGCTTTCTCTGCTGTACCTCCCCCTCCATCTCTAGTGCAGGTAGTACTTTCCTCTGCTCCAACGCTTCCAACGTCCCTCCCTACTGTCCCATCATCTGTCCCTTTTCTCCTCAAAGCCAAAAAGCCACTGTCTAATCCTGTTCCTCCTCCTTTTGCTCAACACCCCATGTCTAATCCTGTAGCACCACCTCCGCCCTCTTCAGATCCTCTCCTTACTACGAATCCTATCCTAGTTTCTTCTCTTCCGCTTTCACTTCCTTACAATCCTCAAACCATAGCTCCTACCCAGCCTTCTGCAGTTCACGCTCCCCCTTCACAGCAACTCGTCTCCTCTGGCTTGAGTGAACGGAAATGGACTTCTCTGTTTAAGCGAAAACCAAGAAATGCAGGCAAGTACATACCCGTTGACATGTCTCCAGTTTATGAAGAAGAAGCATTGGTGCCACCCAAAGAAGTTTTAGAGGCTGGTGCAGCTATCTGGAATGACACCGTTGTCGGCTTCTTCCTTGATAAGCCACTGTCGTATACCACTGTTGTCCAAAAGTTAAAGTTTATTTGGAAGCTTAAAGGCACTGTTAAGGTGAAATCTGATGGTACCATATTTTTATTCAACTTCACTTGTTGTGAAGACAGAGAATCTATTTTGCAGAGTGATCCAATTATTATGAATAACAAACTTTTTATTATTAAACCTTATGATGCCACAGTGAGTAATGTTACTGGTTCAGTCACTGCTGTGCCTGTCTGGGTTCACATGCACAACCTTCCTATTTTGCTTGGTCCCCTCTAGGTATTAACTGGCTTTGCAGTCACTTGGGTAAAATGCTATGCATGGATGAGATGACTGAAAAACAAGATAGGCTTAGCTATGCGAAGTGCTTGATAGAAATTAGACCGGATAGAGAACTAGTGGAAGAATTTATGGTGAAATTAGTTGAGGGAGGACAACAAAAGATATATGTGCAATATTTATGGCAGCCAGATGTATGTGTGAAGTGCAGGAAATTTGGACACAAAACAATAGATTGTGATAACTTTATTAGTAGTGAGGCTAAAGGAGAAAAGGAAAATGGTAAAGATAAAACCGTAGAAGTAAAGGAAGTGAGAACGGAGAAGGAACAAACTTATAATTATTCAAGACCAGTCAAGAAACAAAATATTAGAATATGGCAACGTGTAGCGAGGAAGAAAATTGGACCGGCGGGAACCGATAAGAATGTGAAACATGCTCAAGTGGAAGGAGTACAGTTAGCAGAAGACAAAGATAGTAAAGAATTACGTGCTAATGATAATGCTGGTGAGCAGGATAGGAAGGTTAGTGAGACTGAGCAAAATGATGAAGATTGTGTTGAACAAGGTCAGGAGGAAAGGAGACAGGATGATAGAGAAGAACAGCAGAGTAAGACTAATATGAATCAGGATGGGTCAATTAATCAGAACGAAATAATTTTTGAAGAAGGTGAATTTGAGGAAAACATTTGTACTTTCAATAAATTTGATATACTTAGTAATATAGAGGAAGGTGAAATTATTAGTACAATAGATAGAATCCAAGTGGTTGAGGAAAGTAATGTACAAGAAGCAATAAATGAAAGTAGTAAAGGAGTGCAAAATAGAGACAAAGCAATCCAAAAGGAGCAAATGGAATGTACTAGTGAAACAAACCAACAAGATGTCAGGAGGATTTCAGACCATATGAAGGAAAAGGCAAAAAATGTAATTACTGAAGATGCATCATTTCCTGTTCAAATACCCAGTAGAATGAAACATGATAGTGAAAGTGACCCAGAAGAGTTAAAGAATGAAAAGAAGAATAAAAGAAATACGAAAAACAAAACAGTGCAGAACAATATATCACACAAAAAGCATAATGCATGCATGCACAACAATACACGTACATCTCTGAACGACCAGAACACCAATTCTACAACTGCTCTTGCCATATCTTCCCCAGTCTACTTCAATTTAAAACCTCCCTCAGCTTTCAAACCACCACCGCCAATAAACACTCCGACCACCTCTCCTCCTCTACCCATTTTGAAAACTCCGCCATCCAAAAATGCCAATTCCGCTCGAGAAGTTACTCCACTTTCTGTTGACATCCCCAACTATTTAAACTCTTCGCAAGCTATGACGAGGAGTATGAAAATTGAAATTATTAATGCGTGTGCTCTCCAATGATGGTTAATATTGGAGTATGGAATATACGAGGAGGTCATCATGTAATCAAGCTTGATCAATGTAGAGACCTTATCTGTGCTCATCAGTTATCCATTATTGCTATGCTAGAAACTAAGCTAAACCATGATCTGACGATCAAAGCGGCTAATTATATCAGGCCTGCTTGGAATTATGTTCATAATCTGGATGAAGCTGAATACGGTAGAATATTGATCCTTTACAACCCCCTTCATGTTCATATCAACCCTATTCTTTCCACTCCACAAATGATACATTGCCATGCTAAAACAGTCTATGATAATACATCATTCTACATTACTTTTGTTTACGCACTTAACTCTGTCTCCGGTAGAGCTAAGTTGTTCGATATTATTCCTGCTCTCCGACAAAACTCTCATCCTTGGCTTTTAACGGGAGACTTCAACTGCTGTTATAAATTATCTGATAGAGACGGTGGTAACCCTCTCTCTTTGAATGAAATCAATCCGCTTGTTTCTACTCTTAATCTTGCGGAAATTATTCCTGTGAAAACTGTTGGTTTGCAGTTCACATGGAACAATAAGAGAAGACATGGAAGGAGAACTTTCTCGCGAATTGATCACTCCTTTTCCAATCTGAATGCTCTTGAAAAATGGCCCTTCCTTTACTGCCTTCTGCCCCCTCCTCTCCTATCTGACCATTCACCACAAATCATCCACCTTCGTGGAGCTGATATGAGAGGGAAATCAAGTTTTAAATTTTTTAACTCTTGGATTAAAGATCCAGACTTTAAAACAATTGTATCTAATGCCTGGAATATAGGTAAGTATGGTAACCCGCTGTTTATTTTGCAGGAGAAAATAAAGGAAGTAAAATGTATACTGAAGCAGTGGTCATTCAAAAACTTTGGCAAAGGTGATAAGTTGAGCATGTCTATTGGTCAGAAACTTGCAGAGGTTCAAAAAGAGATGATGACCAACGTTGACAATGAAGATCTTTCTGCTGCAGAATATACCTTAAATCAACAATATAGTGAAGCTTTAGTTAATGAAAGTGACATGATCAAACAGAAAAGCAGAATAAAATGGAAAGAAGACGGTGATAGAAATAGTGCGTTCTTCCATGCTAGTCTTAAGAACAAACAGCGCAGAGAGAATATCACTACTATTTTATCTAAAGACGACAACCTTCAGACAACTGTGAATGACGTTCAAGATGCTTTTGTGAATTACTTTTCTTCCATTTATGGCAACGAATGCGACTTCATACCAAAACTTGATGAAATCCCAACTGACATTCTTCCTAGATTAAGTGAAGCTGATTATTCTTTCCTATGCTCTGAAGTAACTACTGAAGAAATCAAAGATGCGATGTTCTCTCTGAACAGCAATTCTTGCGGAGGCCCAGATGGTTTAAATGCCAAATTCTATACTACCTGTTGGTCAATTGTGGCAAATGATGTTTTCAAAGCAATTAAACATTTCTTCAAAAAGGCAAAGCTTTATAGATCATTTAACTACACTAATATTGCACTTGTTCCTAAGGTTCCCAATGCTCACCATGTCAGAGATTTTCGACCCATATCATGTTGCAATACATTTTACAAATGTATTTCCAAAGTTATAGCATCCAGACTCAAAATTGTTCTGCCAAGTGTTATTTCCAAAAACCAAGCAGCATTCTTGCCGGGAAGGAATATTCTTGATAATATACTACTTGCTCATGAGCTGCTTAAGGGGTACTCCCGTAAAACATCTATTCCTAAAGCTATGTTCAAACTTGACATCATGAAGGCGTTTGATATGTTACAATGGGATAGTATCATTCGTATCATGGGGTATATGGATTTCCCTCCACATTTTCTTGCTTGGATATACGAATGCATTTCTACACCAACATTTTCGGTTATTATCAATGGTTCTCCGGCTGGTTTCTTCCGCTGTAGACAAGGCATAAGGCAAGGAGACCCGATTTCGGCGTATATTTTCATTGTTGTCATGGAGCTCCTGACCAGAATGATAGACAGTCTAATTTCGCAAGGTAAGTTTAAGTGCCATCATCTCTGCAGTCAACCTAGTATCTCAACGCTTATGTTTGCTGATGACCTCGTGGTGTTTTGCACGCCTGATATTGATACAATCAACAACTTAATGAATGTTTTATCGCAGTTCTATGAGATGACTGGGTTGAAAATCAACATACACAAATCTGAAATACTTGTAGCTGGGGTGAATAATGATCATTTGCACGTTATTTCTCAAGCTACTGGCTTATATCCTAACCCTAACACTGTTTCTTACCTGGGGATGCCCCTGATAACATCTAGGATAACTACTAATCTTTGCCTATCCTTATATGAAAGAATTACTGCAAGATTATATAGCTGGACGACATTGAAGCTGAGCCAAGCTGGTAGGTTAACTCTTGTGAAGTCAGTAATATTTGCAATGCAAGTGTACTGGGCTAGAACTTATGTTCTTCCCATGAAGCTAATGAAAATGATACGAAGTGCGTTTATGCGCTTTCTATGGACGGGAAGAACTGCAGGCAAATATATTGCGCCTGTCAACTTTAAAATTGTTCAACTGCCGCTCTCTAAAGGTGGATTAGGTATCATCAACTTAAAAGAATGGAACAAAGCGGCGGTGGCTAAACACATCGATACATACTTCAATAGTTATGACAGCAACTGGGCTACTTGGTCTCGCCGGAATGTTATCAAAGGTAGAAGTTTATGGACTATGCGTATGCCGCAGAACTTGAGTTGGACGTGGAGGAGCATATTCAAACTAAAGGGTGACATCTTGCCTCTCTTGCAGATGAGTATTAATAATCGATTTACTGTTAGTTTTTGGAATGACCCTTGGCTTGAGAAAGGGTTGATTCTGAAAAGTAGGTTGGCTTATAATGAAATGATTCAAACTGGGATCCATCTTGAAGCAAAAGTCATAGATGTTGTACATAATATACAAAGTTCTGCTGTCTTCTCGTCTAATCAAAGAATACAACAATTATGGAACCAGATAAAAGGAAATGCTACCCTATCTACTTCCAATAAGCAGCTGGTATGGGGTGACAAAGATGCTTCTTTTACTATTAGCAAAGTATATAACTTTCTGACTAAGAACTATCAAAAAACTGACTGGACATGGAGCAAGCGAACATGGCACAAGGATAGCAGTTTTAGAGATAACTTGTTACTCTGGAAAGTGTTGCACCGTGCTATTCATACAAATGCAAGACTTGTCTGCATTGGGATGGATGTGGATATGCAGTGTGTCTTCTGCAGTGATGGTGTGGAGACTGTGGAACACTTATTTT
Source organism: Allium cepa (assembly GCA_030765085.1). Taxonomy (NCBI): domain Eukaryota; kingdom Viridiplantae; phylum Streptophyta; class Magnoliopsida; order Asparagales; family Amaryllidaceae; genus Allium; species Allium cepa. The sequence goes on from CM060928.1 coordinate 747,802,068, forward strand.
TTGAGTGTGAATTCATAAACCATGTTTGGGGTAATATAAAGGACAAGCTGCGTGTGAATGACCCTTCTACAAGCAACAACAACATAGCGGAATGGAGCTCTATTTTAGGGAAGACTGGTCATGCTCACAATCATAAGAGACTGTACCTTGTTGTGTTGAAGTGTTTTATATCACAAGTGTGGAAAGAGCGAAATACTAGAGTGTTTGATGCTGAAAGAGCTAAGTCAGGCCCTATGTTCTTGCTTTCAGTTTCTTATGCGATTAGATCTCTGCTGAAAACACTCTCTTTTGCTATTGAACCTGGTATATCTCTCTCCTTTTAAGTTCTTGTTTGTGTAGTTTTTCCTGTTTCTTCTTTTTTCCTTTTAGTCTCAAGTTTATTTTGTAGCGCTTTGTTTCCCTTGTATTCTTTGAGTTCGCTCAATGTCTTTGTTGTAATCTCTTTGGTGCTGCAATAAAGTGGTCGGGGACCATCCAACCCCGTCGGCCTTGCCAAAAAAAAATATCGAATTTTAAAATTAAATTCAGCGCGTTTGCTTATCGTACGACCAAACGAGAATTCCAAACATTACGAAAATTGAGATTCGATAATAACTAACTATTACAGATCCAATGGAATTGGTTTCGTCGAATTCCGAGATTGTGCCTCGAAAGGCTATTTTTAAATATCGATTTAAACGATATAATTTCAAAACTGAACAAATCACTTCCAAATTCAGTTTTAACACTTTTACCATCTTCAGTATTATTAATAAAAAAATTCTAAGTCATCAAATTATTTTTTAACAGGCTCAAATTTGAAGATTTACGATTTTACCCAAATTTGTATAATTAAATTTGATAATTAAATTGCTAACTTCATAGTTAAAATTGAAATTCAAGCTTAAATTAGAAATTCAGATATTTGAAATCAATTTCAAACGTTGAAAATTCTGGGTCGTCACATATGTGACTGCCTATTAATGTGTATGTGTGTGTGTTGATTATCTGTTTCTTTGATTCAAATATTGAAACTACTTAGAAAAGTTCCATATAAGTTATACAACATTATTTACCCCCATTTAGTGTTAAAGTACCCTTAAGATCCGTTCATACTAATATAATTTGTAATACACCATTTCCTACATTTGGTATTAGAGCCTTAGGTTTTCAAAAACTCGTTATTTGATTTTTGAAAATTATAAATTGCTAGTAAGACTGTTAGTACACTTTTTAATAAGGACAATCTACTGCAAGACCCCCACTATTTTATGGTAGTAATTATGCTTACTGGTCAAGAAGGATGAAAATTTATTCACAATCCAATGGTTTAGGTATTTGGAACATTACACAAAGTAAATACACTGAACCCAAATTGAATATCTACAATGGACACCAACCCAAAAGACACAAACATTTAATAACTTAAAGGCCATGAATATTTATTTTTCTTCTTAGATAAAAATAAATTTAAGCGAGGTTTTATTTGTAAATTTGCCAAAGAAATTTGGAGAGCATTGCAAGTCAAACACGAGGGTACTAGTAAAGTAAAACAAACTAAGATTTCCAAGTTGACCAACTAGTTACAACCTTTTGTATTGAAACCAAATGAGTCTATTTCTGACATGTATTCTAGATTTTAAGATATATTTTATTCATTAGTATCATTAGGAAAAAATTTCTTAAAAATGGATCAAGTTAGAAAAATCCTTAGTTCACTCACTTCTGAATGGGATCAAAAGACATTAGCAATCAAGTAAAACAATGATATTAGTATATTAAAAATTAAAAAATTAGTTGGTAATCTAATGTCCTATAAAGCACAGTTGCAGGGTATAAAGGAAAGTAAAGCGACCGAAAAGAAATCAATTGCATTAAATGCAACAATTGAAGATCAAGATTTGGACAACGATGACAATGATGAGAAGATTGCTCCTATGACCTGAAATTTTCAAAAAAAATTGAAATATAAAAAGATGAACAACTTTCGTAAAATTGGAAACAAAAATATCAAAAATGGAAATGATTTTAGGTGTTAAGACTGTTGTGAATTTAGCCATCTACAAGTAGACTATCTACATCAGAAGAAAACAAAGAATTCATCAAACGCCTATTCATGAAAAAAAGGAAAAGGGTTTTTAATGCAACCTTGGACGATTCTAATATAACACCCACTGACAACGAACTAGACACCTATAATATCAACATGTGTTTCACAGTGATGGGGGATAATCAAGTCAAATAAAAAAATAGCAAAATGTTTCATTTTTCTCTTTTCATAAATTATTTAATATAGGAATAAATATATAATAATAAGTATATATAAATATATATAATTATATTTCTTTTTTTTAACACTGACATTTTAGCACATATGTCGACATATGCCACATATGTATGTTGACATATCCAGTAGAATTTAAAGAATCTTTTCAAAATTTAAACTTCTGAAATTCCTCTTCTTTATCATCATCATTCTAGATCTACTTATCTATCCTTTCGTTTTCTAGTTTTATTATCTTATTTCCATATATTTTTCATTATGTTTATGTATCTCTCTATTTTACTAATGAAGTTTGCTTAGAGACTTCATTTTGTTGTTTAATAATGTTCTTTTGTTCTCTACAATCATAAACTAAAAATATAAGAAATATAAACAAAAATAAAAACAAAAACTCGTAAATTTCTACATGTATGTCAAGATAGACTACCTACATATTACGACATTCTTTGGTATTTCCAGAATTTGAAATTAAATATAATGACCCGTTAAATTCGATGATATTAAATGAGTTAATTTAATATGATTTCTAATCTAATTTAGAAAGAGATAGAAGTCTTAAGATTTTATTTGAGTAAATGTAGGAATTAGATATAGTAACTGTAATTAAAGGTTAACAATTTAAATGTTTATATGGCAATAGATTGAAATAACGTAAATTGGCGTTTGTGGTTATAAGTTATAATTTGTTGATTTATACTGGAAGATATAAAGCGGAAATAGTATTAATGAAATAATAACTGAATTGAAATTGCAACTATATAAATGAAAGTAAATTTTATTTAGTGGATGTCAACATTGACTAAATTTATTTAAAATAAAAAGATTTAAATGCATGTTGGATTAAGGGGTAAGTAATTAGAATTTAATTATATAAAATTTGGAACTGAATGTATGTAAATAATTTTGTAGGAATAAGTTAATTAACAATCTATTTGTGCATACCCGATTTAATTGAAATAACAGAAAGAACAAGAACTTGAGTTGCCTAGGTATGTATATATTGATAAACTATAACTAAGTAGGAAGTTTGGTAGTAAATAGGAAATAAGATGACAAAGGCAACTAGTAAATTTATAAATGAATTCATAATAATAAGTAGTAATAAATGCATAAATATATTTGGCATTTGGGATAATTACAAAGTTTTACCCATTCATCTAATTTATTTAATTGAATCTAAATCCATGGCAACATTTTGTTATTAATGGTTGTAAGTGATTTTGAATGTAAAAGGGTAACAATTATTTAGGTTGACCATTCATTAAGTATATTAAGTTAAGAATGGAAATAGATTGAAATAAATCTAAATTTATTTATTTTGTTTTGTTAATATGTTCTAGTAATAAAAGGGAATTTATAAGAAATGAAGCCTGCACTAATGAAGTGTATTATAATTCAAATGATATTTATACCCATAAAATGTCTATGTACTGAATAGAAAGATTTTAAATCAATAAACAAATTTATGGAGGTTCCAATTTATAATTTATAACATTTAATGTAGACTCAATTACAATTAATTGATTTAAATGATGCAGTTAGCGTAGATTTTTGTTTGTATTTGTAGAGGGTTAATTTTATAAGACAAAATTTATGCTAATTCTATTTATAATAGGACCATGGGTTGTTTTAAAGTATAGGAAGCAGGATTTATGAACTTAATTAGAGTATCAAATTCAACCATTGCATTTATTGCATAATAAAAAGGAATTTAACGGTTAAATTTTTCGTTATTGAAATTTAAATGGACTTTGAGGATAATGATGTGAAATCATGAACCAATGTTAGTGGTATCCTTATTTTGGATAAAAGGTGAGAATATAAAAGTTGAAAATCTAATAAATGGGTTTTGAGAATTTAATTTATAATTCCTAAATATAAGGAAGTGGAGAAATTAACACTGCAATTGATAAACTTATCAACTTATAATTCACACCTAAACTTGTTAAACCATTTAAATTGATTAAGAAATATAAAAGCGATAAAATTTGGTCAAATTTTAGAATTTAAATATAAAATTGGATTTTATGATTTATTTTAATTTATTTAATGAATATAAAAATAGCCATTTTGGCCACGGACTCGGATTTCGACGAAACCAGTTTCATCGGATCCGTATCGGTGAATTATTGTAGGGTTTCAAGTTTCGTATCGATCGGACCTGTCGTTTGATCGTACGGACGCGAAACGCCTTGAAATCGATTTAATTAAAATCAATTTGGAATCAATTTGAAAATTTTGTTTTCAGCATAACTTCTTCATACGATCGAATTTGGACGTGAAACTTTTTCCATCGCGTTCAGAATATTTTAAAATACTTATCTGGATATATGGGTTTAACATATTTCGTTCCGGGGTTAGAACGAGCTTTTTGGGCTATAGTTTGTCCCGTACGTTCATCTATATGGTCTATCTACTCCAATCCAACCCTACTTATAAATAAACGATTATAAACCCTAGCCTCCATCTTCTATCATTTGTCTATACGTTCATTTTCTTCATCTCTTTCTCTTCCTCAATGGTTGCAAAACCTAGATCTATCTACAGTTCAAAATCAAAAGTGAAATTTCAAACATCTCAGAAAAATCCCTAAAAATTATATGTTAAAGTTCTCGAGATACGTAATCTGCTGGTACAGCTCGTGTTTCGTTTTGGTATGTGGTTTGACCAGAAGAAATCGATGAAGTTTTGGCCGTTCATCATCACCGCAGCAAACTTCGTCGGATCGAGAAAATATTTCTGGGTATTGTAGAGATAGCCGAGGGGAGTGCATCCATGTAAGTTTTGCGGTGAATTAATGGTTGGATTGGTGGCTAAATTCGATTAGGGTTTCATGGCACATGGCGGCGGCTGCTCCTTTTCGTTCGGCTATGGGTGTTCAGCGATAGGGGCGGGTCGCGGGGAGTTCGAGGTGGCTTAGGGAGGCTCGCGGCGGCCACTGGTGAGGGGAGTAGCGGAGCGATTGGCGGCAGTAAGTGTTAAACTAGGCGGCGGGTCTGAGATGTTCACGTTCGAACAAAAGGGGGAGACGGTTCCTGTAGGCGTGAAAAGAATTCGTTGACGTGGCATACTTTAGTGGTATGTTGTTTTGTTTTCTTTTATTTAAATTTGTTTTCAAACGATTTAATCGCTATAACTCTTCCATACGAACTCCGTTTCACGCGAGATTTTTTTTTGTTAGGATCGTAATTAAATTCCAGATCTTTTGACACTGGTTTGGACAGATTCGGAGACCGTCAAATTTTTGGGTTTAAATCGGATTTGAATTCGATTTAAATTCAAAAGGTGAGTGTTTTAACCCACTCACAACTTCTAAAAGATTTTATGTTTGTTAAATTTATTTTAGATATGAGTAGAAATTTATTTATAACTGTTTCGCATGTTTTGTTCATCATATTTGCTAAATCGCGTTATTTAATTTAACTGTTAATTTATTTTATTTATTGCATATTAATTGACAGTTAGAATTTATTTATTTGCATAGGAACTGCCAGTAAACAGTTATAAAATTTATTACTAAATATAAACTGTTAGTTTAATAGTTGATTAAATTTATTTTTGAATATAACCGCCAGTTATTACCTGATATATATATATTATCAGATATATATTGATATTGAATTATTATTGGATGATGATTGTGATTTGGATGATGGATGATGTTGATGAATGGATGTTTTATTTTATATCATTAAACTGCAAGTTATCATGCATTTTTCGTTTCATTCGGGATGTGGTTTGAAATGATATACAACCGCAAAATTTTATTTTTAAATTGCGGATTGAAATGATAAATATCCGTATCACTTGACCATAGGATAGAAAATTTTATACAGGCACCGTGGTCTATATATAAATTATTTTAAAGTGATTTCTATGGTTTAGATGGGATACGGTTTATAAAAATTTGATTTTGATATTTTATAAAATATTATTCTTCGATATATATACATATGAAGTTAAAAATTTGAAAATTAAGTTGTGCATAAACCTGTTGAATAAAAATGAAAAATTGAGAAAATGAAATTTGGAAATTTATCTTATATGTTTAAGTTTGGAAATTTTAAGGTATGATATTTATAACTGGATTTTCCAAGATGAATTAAAAATGAAAATTCTAGTATAAAGTAAATTTGAGAAAATATTTAATTGCTAGAAATTGGAGTTTTATTTATGGAATTTATATGAATATTCAAGACTAAATAATAGAATATTAATTGTTGAAAGAAGAAAATCCAACTTTAGTTTTGAAATATTAATACTCCAAATGGATATATATATATATATATATAAATTGAAGGGGTTTTTCGAACTTGAAGTGATATTTAAATTATGGTTTAAACTTTAAATAAAGAAATATATTGGAAAAGCCATGGAAATTATTTTCTTTACAAAGTAACTTTAAAGTTAAACCATTTATTTTACATTCGTTGAATATCCAAACCATTCAAGTTTTAGAAGTTATGGTTTTAAAATTTTGAATTTCGAAATATTATGCTTTGAAAGTATATTTCAAATATTTGGTTTCCAGATATTTTAAATTTTAAACCAGCATGATTTTGGAAAAGAATTATATTTGAGATAAAATGATATCATATTGTTTTGGGTTTAAATTGATATCGTATTCATAGTTTTGAAATGGAAAATTTTATTCTGGTTTTAAAGTATAAACTACTTTTAAATGACCGCGGTGTTATAATAATGATGGGTTGGCAAAGAGACCAGGATCGGATATGGAAATACTCTCTGTCGATACCGAAAACTACTTTGACTAACCGTGTACGCGGTGGAGATTCCAGAATGAAGTAGGTGGTGGCGACGCTTCCTGTAAGGTAAATACGTGGACTCGACTCCCATGAGTTGGCATAAGGTGGCTAAAACAGGAGTGATTCTCGGGCCAATGAGGTCATACCTCTGATCGGACGCTCCTCTTCGATATTATACTTTGACTTTGGATTGATTCAGTGGCCACTTCTATTTTTGATTTTGGGGGAGTTTGTTCGAGGTGGGCGGTAACTGCGGCTACGCGTTTCCACCAGCCCGGATAGCAATTGGTATATCTACCCTGGCATTGCCTAGTTGTGCCGTGTCACCTACCATACCGAGCCTTTACTTCGAGTTTTGTTTTGTACCATACCTATGGAGTGCCCTCTGACGACGCCCAGTACGGGGGAGATTACGGTACTGTATAGACTATGGGAATATATTCTGTGTTAAGGACTGTATGGGTAACCCCTTAACGCTATTAAAAAGTAAGTTTATTTTACAATTAGACACTATTATAATAGCGCAATATACTACATAGTAAATAGTTTAACGGATCCTTAGGAGATGTAAAGCCCGAGCATCTCTTAAATTACTACACTCATATTTATCTCAGTTAATTTAACTTACATAAGATCTTTTAGTTCTGACTCGAGTATTTTTGTCTTTTAAATTCGCTCGGGTCAATCCGAGCGTTTCAGGATTTGAAGTTTTAACTCTGGAGGACGAAGACGAAGACTTGTAGTATTACTAGTATCTACTATATTATTCCACTACACCATTTAATTCCGCTGCATTGATATTATTGGTATGTTAACACTGATATTTAATTGTATAAAGAAGAAGCAATGTTTTGTAAACAGTTATATAAACTGTATATTTTATTATTATATTTTATCCTTCCGCTGTGAGATTCTATTTTGTTTTATTTCTTCTCTGTTTTTCTTATTTACCCCATAACAATCCGCCCTTCCGTATGGTTTGAACTGGCACGTGTGTCGGTTTAAATCGTGCGAAAAGGCGGGATGTTACATTAAATAGATTAATTTTTTTTTACAGGGATTGGTTATTAATCCAACTATTCACTTCTATAGAATCATATTTCTTCCAGAAAAAGTTAGAAATCAATTCATTCTCTCTCAACACATCTTTTTTCATACAAATGAATTCAAATATCAATTTTCAAAACAAAAACTAAGTTGACAATCCAAAAGAAACTTTTCGGTCATTCAAAAATGCTCTTTGCTTCATTTTAGCAATCGACGACACTTGGAGTTGAGTCAAATGTAAATGATCAAAGAATAAGAAAAATAATTTGATTCTCTTTGATGTTTAATTTCTTGATTTGCCAAAGAAGTCCAAGGAAAAGACCTGGAATGCTGGAACTCTAAAGCAAAAGTGGAACATGAAGATTGGAAAATTATCAACGCCAATCCAATCTTTGGATCTAAAGGATGGATCAAAGTTCCTAGAAAAATCTAGTTTTAATTTGTATTTAAAATATGTATTTATTATTTGTATATTTTCATCCATGTAACTAACTTTAGTTTTATTTATACTTTAATGATCGCGTGATTTTCGAGTTTCGACCCTTAAAAATCGACACTAATATGTTCACTGTATAAAGTGCCGAGTGATCAAGTGCCGAAAATATCAAGTTGATAGGGTTTAAGAAGAAAAGAGACAGAAGAAGAAACAGAAATAACAACAATACGAATCTCAGAATCACCGCGGAACAAAATATAATATACAATAACAGCGTTTTATACAAAAGAAAAATTATAACTATTAATATACATACAAATTATCAAAGTACAATCATCAACATATAAATCTGGACAGTTATAACAACTTGTCCTCACAAATGCTGAATATACAGCCTACAGTATACAGCGGAATATAATCAAATACGAGTGATACGTCTTTTCCATCCAGCTCGTCTCCTGAGCTCCAAACATCATAACCCGAATCTACAATACTCGGTCTGACCCGAGCATCACAACAAAGTAACACTTGAGTCAGGCTGGTAAAATAGCATGAGTAAACACATTTAATTAACGGCACATACAAGAACAATTAAAATAAATATTCAAGAGTAGTAAACTAAAGCATAGATCATTAACAAATTTAACGATTAACAACTCATATTAAAAGAATTCACAATCAGAATTTAATCAACTTAAATTAAACCGAATCTACTTATATTTTTAATCCAAACTAATATTAAATTAAGAAATTATAAAACAATTTTTAATTAGGACTAAACAAACAAATTAATAACTAATTTATTTATTAACATGAGGTTAAATCAAATAAATCTTTAGTTAATTATCCACTTGACAACTAATTTATTAATTAACATAAGATTTTAACCAAATAAGACCTTAATTATGTATTAATTAACATAAGATTAAGTCAAATAAGAATCTAATTATTTATTAATTAACATAAGATTAAGTCAAATAAGAATCTAATTATTTATTAATTAATATAAGATTTAATCAATTAATATTTTAATTAATAACTCACTTTAATATTATAAATAATTACACTTTATATTATAATTAACAACATTAATTTTAGACTAAAATATTGGGTGATAGGATTTCAATACAAAATTTATCATGTTGATTTGATTTTAAAATGAAAGAGCATTAAGTTTTAAAGTTAAAGGATTTTGATACAAAAACCTACCTTAAATACTTTCTTTTCAAACAAATGCCCACCCAGATCGGCCCAGACCCAAAAAATTTCTTCCCCTTCACATACATATATATTTTTTTATTTATTTTTAAGCCTGGCCTACGTTAGACCACGAGACAAAGCCAAGCCCCATTCTTCCTTTCTCCCTTCTTCTTCCCTTACTACTCTTTCCCTTTCTCTTTCCTTTCATATACGAAGACGTGCACACACTTGTGCATGTACACACCTGCCTTCAGCCACAACTCTCACCGCTGATCCCACTCGCACGTCGCCCTCAATGCCACGAAACCTATAGACCACTTGAAAACATGAACTCGCCCTTGTCCAAAAATTCAACTGCTCACCAAAGCCTAGAACAAACACCGCCCCTACAAATGCCTCGGCGTGACCACCTCACAACACCATCCAACGCCAAATTCTACCACGAGCTTCGCTACCTTCTCCTTTTCCATTTCCCCCACGACCACATTGTTAGTCCCTGAGAAGATGGTTTTGATGACAACAACCTTAGAATGAGATTATAAAATAAATACTAACATTATAGTTTAGATATATATGTATATGCAGGATTTAACTATGCAGGTATCAAGAATGAAGACTGTACAGTATCGAGATTCAAGATATCAAGATTAAAGACTCATGAGTATCAAGATTACCAAGATTTCAAGATTTTAATAATAAGCAATTTAATTAGAAATTTTGTTAAAACTCCTAGAAAAGCACTAGCATCTTAAAATCCAATTTATTCCTAGAATGGAATTCACTTCGAGCCTGTTAAAGGGATGAAACCCTAAGTAGGATGAAACCTACGAAAAATCTAATGGAACATTGTTTTGTATCCACTAAATTTTATTCAATTGTTTTTACAAAATTATATCTTCTTTTCAAAATGATTTCAAAACCTTCCTTTTAAAAGAATCAAAAACATCTATCCTGGTTTTAAAATACTTTTAGCCTCAAAATAATCTTTATCTTCAAAATCAAATTATGCTTGGTTTTAAATTATCTTTTAATTATAATATATTTAACTTTTGATATTTATACTTAGATTTAAATATAAAATTATAGTAAAATTTTATATATACCAAAATATTTCTATGATCAATTATGTATTTTAATTATAGTTAATAATATTTATAAAATTCAAAATAATTTTTATAAAAGATAGAAGTTATTTTCAAAGAAAAACAAATTACCAAAAATACCATAGGTTTGTCGGCAACCCCTAGGGACCCCTGTCGACAAGGTGGCAGTTGATTTCAAAATTTTGAATTTAAAAAGAATTGTCTATTTGTCATATCCTTTCACGAATGGACATGGCTGTTGTTCTTCTATAAACATGGTCGGTTTAAAACGAATTTACGTACATATTTTCTCTGATTTCACTCCTCTTCTTCTTCCACATTTCTTTACATATATTTTTACCATTACTCTACCGAAATCACCATTGAATCTAACTAGATTATCTCTGGTTTGATTCTTTATCACTATCTTAACAAGATCTTAGTGCTATTCAGAGTTATAGGCTTTTTTGTAATTAATTGAGCGAGAAAAGATGTGATTGTAGCCTGTGAAATCAATCAAGCGAGAAAATGTGTGATTGTAGCCTGTGAAATCAATTGATGAACTTGTTTCCCATAAAATCAAGTATCTCTACCTCGAGGATTGTGAATCTAGAGTGGTGTACCTCATGGCCTTGAAATCGAGGGTGTAATTGTAAAAATTGCTTTTGAAAGGAAATCCGTACTTGTGTGCGGGACTGGATGTAGGATAACTCCGAACCAATATAAAATCCGGTGTGTTCTTCCCTTTATTGCTTTTACTTTATTTCCGCATCTGTGTTTGATTTTGTGATCATATCTGCGTCTGAATATTGCATACATTTGTGTTCAAATTAAAAAAGATTTAGTAATTCCTTAAAACACTATTCACCCCCCTATAGTGTTAATTCTATCCTTAAGATCCGTAATCCGCATTTCTCATATTTGGTATCAGAGCAAGGTTTTCAAAGTTTCATAATATGATTTTTGAAAAAGTTTTTAAAATGGCTATGTTTAAAAAAACTTGTTAATACTAGTTTAGAAATATACAGATCATCATTGTCTCTTGAGTCTGCATATAATCAATATTCAAATTCAAGTTGTCTACCAAAATTGTATGATGTGTAGGAAACATGCTTTATGGGTGTTGAGGAATCAATTCACAATGGACAAACTGTGCATATCAAAAAGAAGAAATGGATACTCGATAGTGGAAGCTCTAGACACATGATTGGTAATCCAGATATGCTGAATGATATAATATACAAAGACGAAGGACTGGTTAACTTTAGAGATAACTCAAAAGGATATGTGATTGGCATCGGCAAAGCCGGTAACTCTGAAACTCCTATTATTACTAATGTTTTACTAGTTAAGAATCTAAAACATAATCTGCTAAGTATTAGTCAACTTTGCGATAAAGGATATAAAATTAAATTTTAAAAAGATAAGTGTCACATTAAAGATAATAATTCAACCATAATATTTGAGAGAATTAGGAAAATGAATATTTATATTCTTAGTATGAAAGTCTTAAATGATAACCTGTGTCTTTTGGCAAATACAAGTGACCCTTGGATTTGGCATAAGAGATTGGGCATTTGAATTTCAAACTCTTATCTAGACTGTCAAAACATGATCTAATAAGAGGTCTGTAACAGCCCGCAAATCCGTACCCCTTGAGTCGACACTATTCTACATCAATCAACTCAAGTTGAACATAAATACGAACCATTTGGGTTAAAAAAGAAGAGGTAGAAGAAGAGAAAATAGAAAACAACAACAGAATCTAACCAATGCAGCGAAATAAAATATAATATATAATAAAAGATCTTTACACAAAAAAAAACTATATCTGTCTTATACATACATCATCAGAGTACATCATCAGAGTTCCACATCAATAACATACAACTGGATACACAGCGGAATAATAATCAAATACGAAAGTATGTATCGCCATCCAGCTCGTCTCCTGAGCTCTACAGCATCATATCCTAGATCCTATAATACTCGGTCTGACCCAAGCATTATAGTTAAATAACACCCGAGTCAGTCTGGAAAACCAGCGTGAGAAATCACACTCAATTTGATTATTAAAGTTTCAAAAATCCTTTAAAAACAAAAGCATCTCGTAAAACCACGCCACAAATAAACATGTTGGGTTTTTACCTTACGATAGCTAAAACACTTTTTATTAAAATCCTCTGATATTATAATAGGGCTATATACAAATACTTATTAAAATAGCCGAAATTGTTACATTATTAAATTCTAGCTACTAGCCACAAAGTGGGTAATACAAACAAAACTCGTAAAAGGCGCGTAGGGAGAATGGATTTCCAACTAATGACTAGGCACTGGGGTACCACCTGTCACGGTACGTGGCCTAGATCACAATACCGAGGATCACTCCCGACCCCCTGCAACACAAGACTCAGACTATCCCTTACTGGATAATCCCGAGTAAGATCACGCCGCGGTTGGGATCAGCAACCGCACCACTAAGCCGAAATAAAAAAGGACATCTAGACAGGGATGACCTTACCCGGAAATGGGTGTTGTCCACCAAGCCTTGCTGCATAACCCCTGATTTTCAGTCATTCCCGGTTGATGAGGCTTGAGGCTAAGCGTTACCTTTTTAGAACATATCCCTTAGATTGCCCATCGTCCACGTGACGATGTTCTGAAAGCATTCATCCATACAAGTCTGTCCCGGGTTCGAACGGAACCGAAGGCACTATTCTTACTACACCATTTTGGAAACATCCTTAGGATTAGTAGCGACTAGCCCTTGCACTTCACTGCTCCATCTTCGACTCCGAACTCGTTTTCCCATGAAAACGTAAAAACCGGATCGAAGTGGTTTTCGAGAAATAAATCCCGATCCCGGTCTCTTCGAAACGATCAACGTATTTGGCCAATATTGATAGTCGGTTATTTAACTATCAATTAACATTCACAAACAACCATCCAACATAAATAATTTTCCAAATTATTTATTTATCTCAAAATATCTTCGCAAGATATATTTCCATACTCAACCCTTTTGAAAACCGTTTCAAACTACCTTCCTTTTACAGAATAAATTTCCCAGTGTTTTCTATTTCCACTAAAATCACCAAGCACAAAACTTGGATTTTTAAAATAATTTAAAAACACTTCATTGTAAAATATGCTTTAACATTTAAATTTAGAAAAACTACTTGAATACTTAATTTAAAATAATACTTTAGAAATAATTAAAATAAGGTTACTTTATAAATATAAACTAGATTTTCTTCTTTAAACAAAATACCAAATCATCTTTTAAATAATTATTACGATAATAGATTAAAAAAATACTTACTTTAGAATTTAAACATTTAAAAATAATAAATTTTGTAAAACATGCTTTTTTAAAACAACATTAAACTTTTATCTTATATTTAAAAATTTACTTTAAAACGTACTTGGCTATCCAGAGAAATATACTTCTTTTCACATTCTTAAAATAAATCACTGTTTATTTTTAAAGAAATTTTCTCATTCTCTTAATAAATTCCACCATGAATTTATCCTCCAAAATATCCACTGATATATTACTTCACTTTCATGAACCCAGTTTATAAATTCCGTAGTCACATTCTCCTTTTAAAAATCCCAGTTTTACACACTTAAATCAATTCCCAAATTTATATTCCAATTTACTCCATTTATCCCAAAATCCATTAACTTCAGATTTTATTCCTTAATTATGATTTAAAATATCTTTAACTGGAAACACCAATTTTAGATTTCCCAAATTACTTATTTATCCTTTAAAATAAATTTAAACCTTAAATTTTAAAATAATTATTTATTCCTTTAAATGATATCACTTAAGTTTACAATTCATTAATTTCTGTTTATTCAAAATCTTTTTTTTTCCATACTCGAAATTTATTTATTAGAATTTTAAAGTCAGTTTATTTCTTTTCCAAATCATTCTTAAATTTATTCACTTTCTATAATTATTTTACTTAAAAATGCACTCTTTATTTTCTTTTCAAAAATCCAATTCTATATATTTTGATAACTCAGTGTACCCAAAATATACTCAAGCAACTATAGCATTCAATATTTCAATATAATTCATTATAGAATATCCAAATAATCATAACAGAGAATATTAAACAATTTAAATAAATGTTGAGGAATCTAGTTGGATCCCTCCAACCTGTTTCCCTGCATCCACAGACGTTAGCACAATATAAATACCAATTCCACTTCGAGGTGGAATATCGCGGTATATGGGATTAAATATAATAACATCCGCTATTATGCGGCACATAGGGTCTCATCCGCTATATAATGCGGGAAATCAATCATTCCAAGGTATATTATATTCTATAATATAGCACATCAAATCAATTCAATCATCCAATCAATTATTTAAATTTAACTAATTAAATTTAAATAATTATTTAGCTGAGTGAGATTAACTCACCTTTTATTGCCGTTTGCAACCCATTTCCATCTCGACTATATTTTTCCCGATTTCGGACCTTGTATAAACAATTACACAGATTTATTAATATTTGAATTAATCGATCAATTTATTCCCAATACTTTGGTTTTAACTATTAATTTGGTTATAAATAAATTTTCTTTTTAAATAAAATATTTGAACTAATTGAAAAATCACTTACCATTAAATAAATTTATTTAGTCTAAATTTTTTAATTTTAAACTAATATGCTTATAGTGAATAGTTTTTAGTAACTAAAATAATTGGATAAGGTAAACAAATTTATTTACAATACATTATTCTGACATTAAATAGTAGATTTAATATATGTATTAGTATATTTATTTTAATTTCTTCGAAACTATATATATTAGAAAAATAATCCATAAAAGTCAAATCTTTAAATAAATTCCTACATTTTTTTTAAAACCTTACATAAATTTCCCATCTGTATATATCAAACGGTAAATTCCCATCTATGAACAACATAAATCTTTATTCATTCAATTAAATTAAAAACAGTATACCTCCCTGCTGTCGAGTATCTGCCATCAAATCGACTTTGAGCCCTCCATGATTATTATCTCAACTACCTATGGCATTCACCATCCCTTTGCCTGCCGACATCCCCAAATGCACGAGCACCCACTTGTCGAACTTCCATCGATTACACTGTCCCAAACCCATCACGCAAGCCCACCGCTGCCTCGACCGAGCACCAAGCCTTACTGTCGTACACGAAACCACCTTGCTCGACTTCGAGCCTTCACCCATCTATTCACTCGCCACCGTGTGCGCTCGATCCCGCACCGTTGATGAGTTCGCGATTCACCTCTGCCTCAATCTGCGACGAAACCATCCACTGCCTCGCGCGCTGCTCTCCCTTTCCTTCCTATTTTCGAATTCGAACAAACGAAGCTAGAAGGGAAAAAGGTCTCACTTTTGATTCGATTCGACTATGCTTAATCTAACTTGATGGGACGAGATTTGGATTTAACTGAGGGAGGGAAGAAATTCACATTCGAGTTGAATTAATTTTCCTTGGCTTCGATTTTGAAATGTTGATTTCGCTTAAAAACAAAAGGGGAAAGAACGCACGAATTTAAAAGAACGAAGGCAGCTTTTGATTTCATTTTAGCTTCTAAGGGAAGACAAGAGTACATGATTAAGCAGAGGAGTAGGTCGGCTGCTAAGGGAATAGGATGGCTGAGATGAAAGAATGGTGGCTGATGGAAAGGAATCTCAGCTAAATATATAAATATATTTTAATTTAAATTCAAATTGTCTCGATATACGTCGCCTAAAATCGCAAACTCCTATCGAGGCGTGCCGCTAGGCGTTTATAATGTTATACCCATATTTCGAACGCAATAGAAAAGGTTTCAAGTGCTAATTCGATCGTATGGAGAAGATAGCTTTTTGGATCAGTTATTATACTGAATTTACGATATAGGTTTAAGCGTGTTTGTATATCGTACGCTCACACAACAACCCCGATCAATACGAAATTTGAAATCCGATAATAATATAATATTACTGATTCAATGGAACTAGTCTCATCGAATTCCGAGACTGTGCCTCAGAAGGCTATTTTTAAATTCAATTTAAACGATAAAATTTTAAAACGGAACAAACCACTGTTAAATTCAATTTTAAAACTTCTATTATCCTCAGCACTATCAATATAAATTTTATAAGCCTTCAAATTATATTTTAACAGGCTTAAAACTCCAGATTCAACATTTTACCCAATTTCAAATTATTAAATTCAAAACTTTAATTATCAAATAAATAGTGATATTTGAATTCAGGTTAAAAATTAACTTCTAAATATTTAAAATTAATTAAATATTTCAATTTCAAATGTCTGCAAATTCCGGGTCGTCACAAGGTCTCCCTAAAATGAATTTTAAAGTGGATAGTTTATGTGATGCATGTCAATTAGGAAGACTTAGAAAAAATTCCTTTAAATTAAAAGATATGATTTCAACCTCAAAACCTCTTGTATTACTTCACCTTGATTTATTTGGTCCATCTCAAATTCTGCTAATAAATCATAGTAAATATGTTTTTGTAATTGTAGATGATTATTCTAGATTTACATGGACAATATTTTTGAAACATAAAAGTGATACTTTTGAATGTTTTAAGAACTTTACGAAAAGGATTCAAAATCAACTTTCTCTCAAAATTATAACCATTCGTAGTGATCACGATGGTGAATTTGAAAATGAAAAGCTTGAGGAATTCTGCAATAAAAAGAGAACAACTCACAAATTTTCATTTCCAATAACTCCACAACAAAACGGAGTAGTAGAATGTAAAAATAAGATGATTCAAGAGTTTGCGAGAACTATGCTTTCAGATAGTGAATTACCAAAGAATTTTTTGGCAGAAGCAGTTGCTACTGCCTATTATATTTTAAATAGAATTTTAATTAGACCTTTAACTGATAAGACATCTTATGAACTTCTTCACTCAAAGAAACATAAATTATCTTATTTTAGAATTTTTGGAAGTAAATGTTTTATTTTAAATACAAAAGATAACTTAGATAAATTTGATTCTAAATCCGACAAAGATATCTTTATCGAATATTCTAACAGAAGTAAAGCGTACAGTGTGTTTAATTTAAGAACTAACACCATTGAAGAAACAATGCATGTTTCATTCGATGAAAGTTTCAAAATTTTTGAAGATACAAATGATGAAGAGGATTTAATCACTCAAAATCGAGAGTCAACTGAAACTAATAATGAAATTAATCATCCTAATAAAAAGATTAAACTTTTAAAAGATCATCCTATATAAAATGTACTTGGAGATATGCAATCTGTTATTAAAACTAGAAATCAACTAAATGAGCAATGTAGCTTTTATATCAGCTATTGAACCCAAAAATCCAAAAGAAGCATCAACTGATGATTCATGGATTTTGGCTATGCAAGAAGAACTAAATCAATCCACTAGAAATGATGTTTGGGAACTTGTTCCTAGACTTAAAAATAAAACTACAATTGGAACTAAATGGGTTTATAAAAATAAAATGAATGAATAAGGAGAGGTTGTTAGAAATAAAGCCCGGTTAGTCGCTCAAGGTTATTTTCAAGAAGAAGGAATAGATTTTGATGAAACCTTTGCTCCAGTAGCAAGATTAGAAGCCATTAGGATTCTACTTGCTTTCGCAAATCATAATAATTTCAAATTATATCAAATGGATGTTAAAAGTGCCTTTTTAAATGGTTTTGTAAAAGAGGAAGTATATGTTGAACAACCACCAATTTTTGAAAATGAAAAATTACCAAATCATATTTACAAACTTAAGAAAGCTCTATATGGTCTAAAACAAGCTCCTAGAGCCTGGTATGATAGACTTAGATCTTACTTATTACAATCAAACTTTGAAATTGTAAAGTAGATAATACTCCTTTTATTAAAAGAAATAAAAATGATATTCAACTAGTACAAGTTTACGTAGATGATATCATTTTTGGATCAACTAATTTGAAATGAATAAAGAATTTTCTGAAATAATGATAAAAGAGTTTGAGATGAATCATATGGGTGAATTAAACTTCTTTCTAGGATTTCAAATAAAATAATTAGATAATGGTATCTTTATTAGTAAAGAAAAATATGCTAAAGACCTAGTTAGTAAATTTGGTTGACTACTGCAAGTGGAAAACCAACTCTCATGGCAATCAATGAGTACCTAAGTAAAGAAGATCTCTCGAAAGATGTAGATCAAAAATTATATAGAGGAATGATTGGATCACTACTCTATTCACTGCTAGTAGACCTGATATCATGCATAGTGTTTGTCTCTGTGCAAGATATATCCCAACCTAAAGAGACCCACTTAAAAGCTATAAAACGTATCATAAGATATGTTAAACACACCTTTGATTGTGGCTTATTTTATCCTAAAAATGATTCTTTTGAGTTAATATCTTACTGTGATGCTGATTATGCTGGTTGTAAATCAGACCGAAAAGGTACAAGTGGAACTTGTCACTTTTTAGGGCATTTCTGATTTCCTGGTTTAGTAAAAAGCAAAACACAGTTTCTTTATTAACAACCGAAGCAGAGTATATTTCTGCTGCTTTGGCTTGTTCTCAAGTAATATATATGCAACAAACTTTAAAAGACTTTGGTTTATCTCAAAATCACTAATTTATTGTGATAATACTAGTGCAATTAATTTATCCAAAAATACTACTCATCATGCTCGAACTAAACATATTGATATCAGACATCATTTTCTTAAAGATAATATAAGTAAGGAAGCAATTACTCTCGATTATATCAATTCCGAGAACCAAATTGCCGATATCTTAACAAAACCCTTAAATGAATCTATATTTACTAAATTAAGAAGAGAATTAGGTATTTGTTCAATAACTGAAATATAGAATATAAATAACAGAGTATAATTAAAAATTAAATTAAAATAGTAAAAATATAGGTACCATGTCGGCAACCCCCTCTTACCCATATTGACATGTAACGATCTTTTTTTGAAATTTTCCCACCAAAATTCAAATAAGTGGTTATACATTCTTCTTATTTTGAAATTTTGTTCATTCTTTCTGTCCTTTCTTTGATCTATCTTCTGAAAACAATTAAACAATGGCCTCCTTTTCCAAATCAAACAAAAATTCATTCCTTTCGTTCCCTTCTCCTTCTACTGGACCATTTCAACGAACTACGCTCGCACGAGTAATGAAAATGGAGGATTCTTTGAAGGATGCACTACAACTAATGACTGAAATTCAAGTAATTCTACTCAGAATGGCTAAAGAACAAGAACGGCAAGGCAAAATCCTTATAAATTTGCAAAAGTTTACTCTAATCCGATCATGATTGATGAAGAATCTTCAGGAGATCGAGTGCAAGAGGGCAGCGAGGAAGAAGAAGAAGAAGAAGCCTTCATGGAAGAAGAGCACGTTGAAGATGATGACAAAGTCGTTTGCGTTGGCGAAGTGTGCTTTGACAAGGATGGGAATCTAGTCGAACAACGTGGAAATTTCAATTTCCACTACCTAAATTGTTCGGTTCATAAATCTCCCATTTTCAAGGACACACATTAGTTTCTTTTATCTCTTTCCTATTATCGTATGATCTTACTTTCATCTTCTACGCAACTGTAAATAAAAAAAAATATAATTAATAAATAATTTGTGTTCTTATATTTGATTTCTCACACTATCACTATTATAAGTATTATCATATATGGATTCTTAGTTAGGATAGTTAGTTATTAAGGACTAAGTTTTAGTTTTAGAATTAAGTGATGATTATTTATGATAACACTATCATTATAATCACATGTCATATATTTTTAGAATAAGGGGGAGTTATATAGTTTGGAGTTAGTTTTTTGTTGATGACAAAGGGGGAGAATTATAAAATAGGATAGTTAGGCATAGATTAAGGGGGAGTTATTAGTTTTAAGGGGAGTTATTAGGATAGGAGTAATATTTTGTAAACAAAGGTTGTCATCATCAAAAAGGGAAAGATTGTTAGTCCCTGAGAAGATGGTCTTGATGCAACAACCTTAGAATAAGATTATAAAATCAATACTAACTTTATAGTTTAGATATATATGTATATGCAGGATTTAACTATGCAGGTATCAAGAATGAAGACTGTACAATATAGAGATTCAAGATATCAAAATTAAAGACTCATGAGTATTAAGATTATCATGAGTTCAAGATTTCAATAATAAGTAATTTAATTAGGAATTTGTTAAAACTCCTAGAAAAGCACTGGCATCTTAAAATCCAATTTATTTGTGGAATGGAATCCACTTCGAACCTGTTAAAGGGATGGAACCCTAAGGAGGATGGAACCTACGAAAAATCTAGTGGAACATTGTTTTGTATCCACTAACTTTTATTCAAATGTTTTTACAAAATTATACCTTGTTTTCGAAATGATTTCAAAGCCTTCCTTTTAAAAAGAATCAAAAACATCTATCCTGGTTTTAAAATACTTCTAGCCTCAAAATAATCTTTATCTTCAAAATCAAATTATGCTTGGTTTTAAATTATCTTTTAATTATAATATATTTAACTTTTAATATTTATACTTAGATTTAAATATAAAATTATTGTAAAATTTTATATATACCAAAATATTATTCTCTATAATCAATTATGTATTTTAATTATAGTTAAGAATATTTATAAAGTTTAAAATGATTTTAATAAAAGATAGAAGTTATTTTCAAAGAAAAATAAATCACCAAAAATACCATAGACTTGTCGACAACCCTTAGGTACCCCTGTCGGCAAGATGGCAGTTGATTTCAAAAATTTGAATTTCAAAAGAAGTGTCTATTCGTCATATCCTTTCACGAATGGACATGGCTGTTGTTCTACTATAAATAGGGGCAGTTTTAAACGAATTTACATACATATTTTCTCTGATTTCACTCCTCTTCTTCTTCCACGTTTCTTTACATATATTTTTACCATTACTCTATCGAAATCACCACTGAATCTAACTAGATCATCTCAGGTTTGATTCTCTATCACTATCTCAACAAGATCTCAGTGCTATTCAGAGTTATAGGCTTCTTTGTAATTAATTGAGTGAGAAAAGGTGTGATTGTAGCCTGTGAAATCAATTATGTGAGAAAATGTGTGATTGTAGCCTGTGAAATCAATTGGGTGAACTTGTTGACCGTAAAATCAAGTATCTCTACCCAGAGGACTGTGAATCTGGAGTGGTGTACCTCATGGCCTTGAAATCGAGGGTGTAATTGTAAAAATTGATTTCAAAAGAAAATCCGCACTTGTGTTCAGACTGGATTTAGGGTAACTCCGAACCAGTATAAAATCCGATGTATTCTTTCCTTTATTGCTTTTACTTTATTTCTACATTTGTGTTTGATTCTGTGATCATATTTGTGTCTGAATATTGCATACATTTGTGTTCAAATTAACATAAACTCAAAAGGATTTAGTAATTCCTTAAAACACTATTTATCCCTCTCTAGTGTTAATTCTAGCCTTAAGATCTGTAATCCGCATTTCTCACACGCATGTCCCATTTGCCTCCACGATGTCGCATTTGCCTCAAACTTGATACCGAACGAACGAACACCCTAAACCCTACTTCGACTTCCATACACCAGCATACCTAAATATAAAATGCCACACCATTTTCATGAGACCCCCTTCCTTCAAGCTTCCACCAGATCAAAACTCAGGCCACGAAATCGAGTGGGTCGCCGAAAATTGATCAAAGTCCCAAAACCGTTCATCTCTAAATTTCTCATTCAATACTTGACTAAAAATCTCCAAAACTCTTTCAAAAATCATCATTTCGTATAACAATCACATTCATAAAAGCAAGTGGTTAAAGTATGATTTTCAAATTTCGTTTATCTTTTGGTTGCTTACTGTAAAATACATTTTTCTTCTGCTATAATTAATAATGTCAAATGGAACAAATTTTAGAATATACTAAAACAACCAAGTTTCCTTTTGGAATCATAAGCAAAAACAAACTAGGTAAGGAGATGTTGATTTTTGAAGTTACAAAGTCTCGTCATTTTCAAGAAAATAGAGCTGTAATATAGAAAGAATTTTTTAAAGGGTGTTCAAACTTGATTTAACACACATATGTAAGTCATAAAAACTTATTTAGCACAAAAATATTTTACAAAATACAAGAACCCAAATTTACAAACATATATATACTCACACACACATATGCATACATAGTTTTCCAGTGAATAAAGGATTTGGTTTACTCACAGTTCTTGATGATTAGTATTGGTATATTAGTATGATATGTCAAACTATAAACATTTAGAAGTAATGGTTAAATTCAATTTAATAATTCTGTTCAAGTGATGTTGCATGCACTTCTTTTCTTTCTCATTGATGTCTTTTATAAAGTTGCACAATAAAATGTATAATAAAGTACAGTGTGAAAATATGTCATGTCATTTATTTTTTAGACAAAAGATAATCTATCATTACCACTCTAATGACTACTAGTTTATCAGTATACCAGCCAATTGGTAACGGTGGCAATAAGCTATTTTAGCTTATCAGTAAAAACGGTATGGTAAGTGTATTTGCAAAATGATAATGGTAACCATTACCATATCATCCCTATAACAAATAGTTCTAAGTTGATGCTTAAATAACCGTGCGATATTGTATAATTATAACACATAAGTTTAAGCGGTAAATATATATTGCTCTATGGGAAAATGTCATTTTGAATGAAATATGGTAACCCTACCAATTTGATATTAAAAAAAATAAAGAAGTGGATTTTGGTGATATTTTATCGAGATAGGTATAAAAAATGTAAATTGAGTTATCCTTAGCACTATACTCTTGCTTGGCTTTCAATTTTGGAAAAACATAACATGAACTCTACATCATTCCATATACATGATATTAACAAAAAAAATTCACACGTATAAAATTAGTTTACAAAATAATGAGAAGATCACCGTTTTAATTTCTTCATAATTATCGAGTCAGTGTTTTCAAAATGTTCTATAAGCTCCATTTTTTTAATCAAATATGAATTAAAATTATTACATATAAGTCAAAGTATACCATCGGGTTACAGTGTAAATATTTACTGTAAAAACTAATTGCTGAAGAAATATTTGCCGTACAAAAACATAGTGTATTATTTTCGTTTACAATGTCGACATTTGTTGTTTTTCAATAACATAAGATAAGTATTAATATTTGTGTTGCAACCATAAGTATATGCAGAATATTTTCACTTCAAGATACACGAGTGTTTCTATCCTGAATAAAGTCATATTTCTCAAAAATTATGTAGGATAAATATTTTTCCACACATGCTAAAACCTAAGAGCTAGAAAATGATGACACACTCTGATAATATTTGATTTATGTATCTAATGCGATAAAGAATATTGTCGGATACGGCTCTTGAAGTGGAGTCTATTGGTGGTAGTTCCCTGGTGTAACAATATCTACGATGATCATAACTAACAGTTTCAAACAAAGATGACCGAATTTGATCATCTACAAACGATGACTTATAAACTCATGTGGATGCAGGAAAGTGCATATTCTGACTATAAACATATTGATGGTGGTTGGTGAGATCCTTGATAATTATGTCGGTGGAAGTTGATAATATAAGTTGATTAAAGTTAGGTTTGTGGTTGTTGTTAGCACTATAGATTGGAGATAAATGATGAAAGATTAAGATACTGTGATTTATGCCAAATTACCACTTCTATTTTTCTAGGTCTAATTCGTCCTTCCTTATTAGAAAATTCATGTTATTTTGTAACCCATTAAAAAATAAGAGTAATAACAAACATGATAAACTTTCTCAATTCAATACATGTTGATGTGGACTTTGAAGATGGATTTGAAAACATGAGAACTTCACAACCTTCGTAACAACATTGTATCATTGTGTAACAACCTGATGTTGAAAAGCAATTAATTAAAATTAATAATAGAGGTTTAATCAGTTAAATATGTTTTAAATGATAAAATGTGACTAATTGGAGGTTAAATATTATATTGGAAATTATGGGAATTTAATAATATAGAAATTTATTCGGATTTTAGTGGTAAGAATTTTGTGAAGTCAAAATTTTGATGATAAAATAATTATTGTTGTGATTTGGAAAAAAGATAATTTAACGGAGATATTCATTTACTTTGGAAGGAATTATTTGTTAAAGAGATTATAAAATAAAGTATTTTGATATTGAATATTTTTGAAGGTATGAAATATTAATAAATGGAAATTTTGATTATTTCAAAGTAATATTGATGTTTTAAGCTTGAAATGATTTTTAATAAATTAAAAGTGCTTTAATAATTTTATAAAAAAATAATGATCAATAAAAAATTGAAATTTGTTATGGCAAAAAATGAATTTTTATTTAATTATGTATGTTAATTAATAATTTTCACTAAAATGGGAGTAATATTGTGATTTAAGTTTACTACTTTAAAATGGGGAAATTAAGGGAAAATTTCATAAAATATACAATGTTGGTAAAACACTATTATTAAATATATGTGATTTTGATTTTGATTTGGATTCTCTTTGTTAAGTGGAAAATTGTTTTATTGAATGAACGAAAGAGAAACTAAATAAATTGGCATTTTATCTATTTATAAGCCCATGAAGTCAAAGCCTAAATGAAACAAGAGAATGATATTTTCTCTCTTCTCATTTTCTTTTGAGAACTCTAGATATCTCGTTCCTTTTCTAAAAGGTAAGGGCCCGTTCGGTTTATTTTATATTTTATGTCTTGAGTTTTCAACATTAATTACAAAATATAAGAAGAGGTAGAGACGACGAAGGGGATGGAAGGAATATGGCGGGACGATCGTGGTGATGGAGGGACAACAAAAGGATGAATTGTTTCTTGTGTTTCAATTATTTTCCAAATATGGAAAATAAAAAAAGTTATTTTTTAGCATGTTAACTTCGTTTTCCAAAATGGCCGTTTTTCACAATATACCTACGTCGTTCGCATGTTTATATTAACGAAAATTCAAAACTAAAAAGGGTAAACCAACCGTAGCCTAAAGTAGGGCTCTCATCTTTCTCACTTTCTTAATTTTCAAAATCAAAATTCAACCCTGCCTTCTTCTTTAAAAAATTCATATCAAATAAAATTCCAAAAATCATGAAATTTAAATATAAGCTTCTCAACACAAATCTACACTCATAGGAGCAATCAAAGTTAGATTTTGATCGAGTTTGGATCAATTGCAACTACTTTATATAGAAGAGAGGAGCTTTGGAAGATAAATTAAGTTATTTAGGAGCTGAATTAAATTTCAGGTGAGTGATTCTTCATCATTCACGTATCTATGTTAGAAATGAAAGTGCGACTGTGCAGCTAAAGCCCTACAAAATCTCTGCTATAGCTCATAACGCTCTTTGACCGCTATGCTATTTCAATTAGTGCTATCAAATGGTAGATCCGGTTTAAACTCCATTATTTTCCATTACACCCGCTAAATCAAGGCTTTTAGCACCCGCTTTAGCAACATTAATATATAATTGCTGATTTGGCTAGTTCTCTTTTAAACTAAATCAAAAAGGGTAAAGACATAATTTTAAAACATAAATTCTCAATATACATTAAAAATCAATTGTGCTCACTAAATCTAGTTTGCATAAATCACGATATTTTATGGTTCTCTAATATTAATTAAACAGTATTTCTTTTTCTTGCACAAATGATATGAGAATTAGAATAAATTAACTGAATTGGTTTTATATCTAATAAAGATTTTTGCACCTTTGCTATTTTTTGTTATATCCTCACTTTATCCCTGCTATAACTTTTTTCATCTCCACCGCTATGGAACTGCTAAGCGCTTTAACTGCACAGATGTGCGATGATGGTTGCAATCCTTTATTTTGTGTATATTTGTATTCGATCTTTGCTATTAGCTTGTGTTTCTTCACTATAAACGAAATGAACCCATTCTTAGTTACTTTTTCCACTTCCATCATCTATGATCTTGTGATGCTTGTTTTGTGCATTTGGGTGATAGATTGATGCTTGAATGTGTACTTGGGAGGGAAATGAAATGGGCGAACAAATTGCTGAAAAACGATGACGAAGTGGGGATTGCCTAGAGCTTTAAGCCTGAGATTTGGCATGGATGATTGATCCCATGCGACCAGACATGTTGACTGGTCTGGTGAAAGGGGTCAACCAGCCCCAAGCTTGGAGCTTAAGTTCTAGGCAGTGTGTATTTATTTTTTATAAAGAAAATATTTTTCTTTAAAAATTATTGTAAAATATGGATTAAAAAGTAGAAAGTTTACGCATTCCAAAATTTTAATTTATTTTAAGTAATTTTTTATTTTAGTTAAATATTAATTATATAATTAAATGCATTTAAAAAATAGCTAGAAATTTTTGACCTTAAATAATTATTTAAAAATTCAGTTTAAATCTAGAAAATTATGGAATGTTTTTAAATATTATCAATTGATTTTAAAAGAGGTTTTAATGATTTTTGAGAACAAAGAAGAGATTTTAACATATATACTATGGTTTGAAGTAAATTTAAATTGATTTTTGAAGCTTATAAATTCATTTAAAAATTATATTCAACTATTGGAAATCATGGGATGATTTTTATAAGTAATGATTAATCATAAAAGAGATTTCTACGATTTATGAAACATAAAGAAAATTTTTGGAAATTATTTATAAGGTTTAAAATCCTTATTTTGGGTTTACATAAATAGAAGAAAATACATTTTATTCACTTTAATTAGTATAAAGTTTTTGGATGTCTTGACGTATTTTCAAGAAAAGAAATCTCTTTTATACAAGTAATTGTTGTGTTTGTGTGACTTTCTACGTAATGAGAATATTGAATAAACAAAGTTATAATACCATCTGGTATGGACTATTTGGTAATATGTCTATGGCTATTCTTTAGACTTGTTGCATAAATAATTATTATGTGCATTACAAAAGGAAGGAAATTTACCGGTGTCAAAAAGGAATTGGCGGGGCTTCGGTAAATGACCTATCGAAGCTGTGCCAACACCCTTTTAGGCGTCAGTACAAAATATGTCAGAAAAAGAATTCAACGCCTTGAAGATGCCTTGGGTGGTGCTATTACCAACGCCAAACAGACGATATGGGCCGACGCCTCTATGCCAATGCCATATTGACTACTTATAAAATTATAAAATTCAGAATTGTCGATGTCTTATTACCACTTGCCGACGCCATAGTAACATCCAATCAAAGTGCAAAATCATATTTTCCAACGCCATACAAACGCCCTTCCGACACCTAAGCTGAAACATAATTGCAACATTTATGCTACATTTCTCACCTCAATCACATGTTCGTATATATATCATAGTCATGTACCATGTATCAAATACCATAAGAAAATATCATATATCACATCTAAACCAAATAATACCATCACAACACAAATCAAATATCCATACAATCTATAAAAAGATATCAAAATACCAACAACAATGCCAAGCTAAATATCGAAACAAACCAAATAGACATAAACAATCACCGTCACCTTCCCTAGACAAACCAAATATCCGAATAACGCAAATACACATAACAATCACCATCACCAAAGAAACCAAATATACATAACCAAATACCTACTCGCCTGAACCCTGCCCAACATCACCATCTCCATCACCAACACCATCTATAGCAAAAATGTCCTTGTTTGGAAAGCATCACAAAAAATGTATCTGTAAGCAATCTGAGCTGCTTCTATAGCTAACCGACGTGTGATTTCAACTATCGGTTTTCTTCTTCTATGCCAGTGCTAAACGTAGAAGCTCTATTTAATGATAATCTCTACATTTTAACCAAATTTGTTTGCTAATAATAAGGATTTTTTTATTTCAACCGTTGTATTTATTGAAACAAAATTATTAAATTTGTGTTAACCATATATTTGTTTAATTAATTGCTTGATTTAACTTATATATTTGTTTAATTTACTGGGTGATTTAACTTGTATATTTATTCAATCATGTATTTATGTATGTATATATATGAGTACTTAATTTATTAAGTGATTTAAGTTTTACGAATATACTCATGTTTAATTTATTGAAACAAAATCTATAATTAACTTAATTATATATACATTTATTTAATTTTTTGAGCGATTTAACTTATATATTTATTTAGTTTATTATGTGATTTAATTTATATTTTTTTTCACTTTATTATGTGATTTAACTTATATATCTGTTTAATTTATTGGTTGTTGTAGAAAATTCTATATTTTAACTCAAATAAACTCCCGTTTAATTTATTGAAACAAAATTTATAGTTTAACTTAATTATATATGCATGTGTATATATAGATATAATTTAATATGTTATTTAACTTTCACAAACGTGCTCTTGTTTAATTTATTGAAACAAATAGTATAATTTAACTCAACTATGTATATATATATATATTTGTTTAATTTATTGAGTAATTTAAATTATATATTTGTTTAATTTATTGTGTATTTTAAAAATCTATAGTCTAACTCGAATATACTCTTGTTTAATTTATTTATCATTACTGGGATTTGAAACCAATGTATACATACATATAACATACTATATGTATATATGGGTATGATTTTGTATACATATATACTTAATATCATATGTATATAATGAATGTTTAAGATATTACATATTCGAGGAATATTGACATAGTTGGAGTTACAGTCTGCCCCTTTTGCGGCAGCTCTAGTGAGTGTATGGAATATATCTTCATCAACTTCTTTAGTTATCTCTACACCTCGACTTTGAAGCTCATTAATCTTAGCCTAGTATTTTGTATGTTTTTCATTTTACGTATCTATTAGAATTTTGTACATGTATATATACATAAATATTGTGTAAATGAATTAAGTTTTATGGATAACATACCGCAAACTCAATGGAAATATCACTACCCAACTATTGATGATGGACACATCCAATGACTAAATCTTGTGAGTTCTACAAAAGAGTTGCTAAGATGTAGGCTCACTATGCTGCTCTTCGAACTAAAATTTGAATTAAGTACACCATCGTATAAGTCTATTTTTTTAATGTTAAATGAATTTAAAAAATAAATACATCCTAAACATTACGATGATCTGTGTTCTATCTGGAACCACCCCTATGTAATCTAGGATTTCCATTCCTGTTTTTAGCGTTCTTTTTTTATGATGCCTTGAATTCCTCTAACTTCCAATGCTATAGGAACCGTTCCTGTATTTCTTGGGCAAGGGCAGGATGCTTCTTGCCACTCCTACGGATACCATATGTCTGCTCATGGTATTTATTGGATGCTGCAGCCGACCAAGCCCTATACATTACCACTTCGTGAACACTCAATTTCCAATAGAATTTCCTTTGTAAATGCAAATTTAATATATTATAAATAAAATGATATACATATTTATATAGTATGTTATGTAATAAAGTCATTTTCCTTAAAAAAATTGAATGTGACTTTCTTCACATAAGCGGAAATGGCATCGAATGGAGGCCATAATGTCATGATCCGTGTGAGCAAGCCTTCATAAATAGCATCAACAATGACATTGCTATTGGAATCAAACATGTAAATACCTATGAATTTATGAATATTTAGTTAGTAAATTATTGTATACATGTGTGTGTATGCTTGTGTAGGTGTGTGTGAGTGTATATTTACATGTGTGTGTATGCGTGTATATGTATATACATACATATATATATATATATATATATCTGTCTATGTAGTGTATGTGCATTTATATGCATATTTGTGTGTGTGTGTGTATGTGTGTGTGTGTGTAATTACCCACCCCGATCCTCGCTCACTTGGGAAGACATCAAGTCGGTTGGCAGAGGTGGAAGAGAACATCCTAGACACATGGGTAGATGGACCGTTACTATCGATAAGAGCATCAGTGGTTTGAATGAGTGGTGACATCATATATGCATCGACATCATACTTTAATGACTAAGAGCCAACATGACCTAATGATGAGTCGCCCTAACCTGATGATGAGCCACCATGACTATGTCGGCATTAACTATACATATATGTTATAGTAAAACACATAAAGATGTATGCGATATAATAAAGAACGATAAATCCAACTTCATATTATAGTTGGTTGATAATTATCAATATAATATACTTGGTACGACAAACAAAGAAAATGAAAATAACATGCACACATAAAAACAATGTTTTAATAAAGTATACATTAGCTACCAATTGTCAACATCGTTATCAGTATCATCATTTACAATTATCATCATATTCATGCTCATTACTTCGACATCATCATCATCATCATTATAAACCTCGACATATTCATCTTGTTCAACTCCATCAAATACTTCACTGTTAAGTAGTCCTATATCATCAACATCTTCTATTATGTGGATTATTTCAATATCCTTCGGATCATTTTAATACGGTTGATCATCAGTTCTAATCATATCCCCACTAAATGACCATCTACGTTTTGTTTTAAAGACAGCCCATTGGTCATCGTTGTTGTTGTTTATGGTAGGATAAGATGCATAATAAACTTGTGTTGCTTGCGCCTTTAATACAAATGGATCATTTCCTTTATATCATATTTCATGATTTATCTCAAAAAGAGGATAATCTTTATGTATACGACGTACTCCTATACCTGGAGTAGTATCAAACCAATCGTGTTTGAATAAAAATGTTATAAGCTTAGGTATTTCAGAATAAGAGAGTTCAATTACTTCCTGTAACACTCCGTAATAATCTTGTTAATAATCACCCAGCTTATCGCCTTTAACATCAATTAAATGTAATAAAACAGAAGAATTCTAGCTCTCGTATTAATTTTAGCATTTCCTTCGACTCTCCTTAACTCTTTTAAATATTTATTAATATTTTATTTTAGAAACCCACACAATATATTAATTTTACCATCATACATTCAAAAAGCTACACTTTCTGCTTTCTGCTATTATTTTCAAAGTTCTCAATTTTCATGTACAATTTACACTTACGTCCATATATTTAGATTAATTAAATAATTTAACTATAAACTGTTTAAAAAAATTAATTAACCATTATTTATTAATTTATCTAATAAATAATAAAGGTGACAATGTCAATAAGTATATCACTGTCATTGCAACAAAATGGTATAAACTAAATTTTCTTTTGGATATAAAAACATATGGATCGCAAAAAGACAATAAGAACAACTTTAATATATAATTATTTATTTTAATAAACTATCAGTTAAATGATCAAAAGGTTCAAAAATTACAAACCATCTTGGTAACTATAATTTTTTTCCCCCGCTCCTTAATTCTCCTTGAAATTTTTGTATCCCTATTAATAATCATTTCACAGTTATCCAAAATATTACATTAATTTTTTCTATGATTTTATATTCATACACCGAGATTTTATAATTTCTACATTCATTTACAAAGTTTTCATCAATTTTCTCTTATTATCTTACATTCAAATCCTCGGATTTAAATTAACCAAACACCATAACCATACTATATAAATAAATTCAAGCAATTAATAGTCATTATGTTCTCTAATAATTTATATCAAAATGATAGTTTCAATTTATATACCTCATTCGTAGTAACAAAATGGTAAAAATGATATTCCTTTCAAACAAAAAATATACGAATCACTTAATAAAAATTATATGTATAAACAATAACAAAAAATTAATTTATGATTGATATATCAAACATTGCATAACAAATTTTAGTTTAATAATATTTAAAGTATGAGTATTATATTTTTACGGTATCAGTGTGTGCAATGAATGAGTCACATTTTGTTACTTTATCATCATCATCATTATCCACAGTTTTAGTAAGTAAAAAAAATAGTTTTTCCCTCGAATATCTTATATTACAATTAAAATTTTTATCACTACCGATTTGTAATTTAACATCTAACCCATGAAATAAGATACTTATTTAACAAATATAAATAGATGAAATAGTAAACTTAATGTTGTAAATTTCAAAATTATTTTATAATCCAAATATATTATTTTAGGTATTTACAATCTAAAAAAAGATATAGGTACTTATAACATATTCTGCTGATATATTAAATCAATTAATATATACGTTTATTTAAGCCTTGATATGCTAATTAATATTAAAATAGAACAAAATAATTTTTTCTCTTTAATTCTCTTTTTTAGGGTTCTTCTTTTTTCTCTCTATTGATTTTTCATGAAGCTTTAGTAAGTCAAAAATAAAATAGTATCATCCTTGGTTATCTTTTATTATATGTATTTATGTATTCATGTATGTATATGTATATAAATATATATTACAATTTTATACTCTCATGTAAATTTAATCTGAATATTTTATATAATCTAAATATAGCATAATAAAACTTTAAAATATAATGTTATTTTTAAACTAACTTAAAACTATATATTTCACTATGAATATTTAGATTCAGAAAATAACGGTAACTATAACTATATAAACATATAGATTATTCAAGTATGATATATGTGATGTAACTGACTTAATTTGAGACATATTATTATAAATTATTTTACAGCAACAAAAATATTATGTTAACATAAAGATATGAAAATAGCAATATAAATTGTTTGTTAATATATTTATATACTCATTTACTATACATACAAATTAATTAAATACTATACTCAATGTATAATTTATTTAAATTTTAAAAACATTTTTCTAGAATTATTTTAAATTCAAATGTATATATTTATAATATAAAATAATAATAGATATAATTTGCGGTAATTTATTCTTATGTAGATTAAATTATTGGTAGAATGATTTGTTATATTTATTCTGTTAAATAACAATAAGGTAGAAGGAACCATATCTCACTTATGAATTTCAAGAATTAAAGTCTATTATTATTTTGATTTTATATTTTATATAAAGAGCACTATTGTCTATATTTTATGATTTTTATGATTATTAATAATCTCTCCTTGATTCCGACTTATCATTTCTTCAAGTATAAATTCTATTATTGTTTAATTAACTTCAACTATTTTACATTCAAGTTTGTATTTTTATACTCAAATGATATTTCGTAACAATAAACATGCATAATAATGAAGGCTCTCTTTGTTTTTCATTACTAGTTTATATTAAAGTATAAGTTACAAATTATTTGGATTGTTTTCTTTAGTTCCATTTAACTAAAGCTTCATTTAAGTTTATGTTGTTATTCTTTCGAAATTGGTATTTTACTATAGATTAACATATATACAATATTTGAAACATATAACTTACACAAAAACGTTAGCATATTACATCATACGTCAACAATTTAACTATGAATATTCGATAATTTCTTTTACAATATTATCATGTGCAACGCACAAGTTACAAATAGTACTCTACAATTTTAAGTTGTTTTACTGGCTCCAAACTCCTTTGGGTGAAATTTAAAGGCGTTTACATATAAGATTGGGTATTTTTTGTATTTTATCATTGGACCAAACATAAGAGTTTTATAACAGATATCATTGATTTCATTATCAACAACCTGTTGCATTAACATAATGCACATTACCATATATAATAATTAATCTATTTCATACTAAGTTTATTCAACAATTATATAGGCTTACATATTTCTAAAACCAAGCCTCAAATCCTTTCTGGATTGAACCCTTGGATTTTGTTGCTCAAATTGATTGTTAAACAACTGATATTGTTAAGATAAACATGATTATGCTATATAACACAGTGTTAATAGCAAATAAACAAATATTATGTTACCTAATAAGATTTGATAATTCTTCACAATTGAGAAGCACCATAGTTTTAGCTATGATAAATCTTTAAGTATTTGAAACATTCCATTCTTCCATTTACTCGAAGGACGTCCACGTTTTGAAAAATGGAAAGATAAATGTCAGAAGACACATCCATTGTATCATCATTACAAGGATGAGTTTAGAATTCAGCTAAACATGGTCTTCAAAATAATAACTGAAAAATGTGGATGCTTCTTTAACAATGTATGCTTGACATAATGAACTTTTGACTAGTGTTTTTTTTTTGTTTCACAAGGTGACCCATATACATTCATATTAAAAAGTTATCAATTTTATATTTACTATATTGATTTCAAAAAAGAAAATATAACTTCTATTTATATTTTACATACCTCTTAAAAAGATACATTCATCCATATTGCATCGGTCCTAGCATTAAAGCTTCAGTTGGTAGATGTACGTAGATGTTATGTAAGAACCCTGTTGTTAGTTAGCTGATTAATTAGATCTAGCTAGGGACAATTAATTTTTAAATAGTGCTTTATGAAATTTAACTGTAAAATTAAATCTGGTTTCTATGAATAACCAATTTAATTAATTAAGAAATGAGTGTCATTTCTTAATAAGAATTTCAAAATTTTAAATTTGAAATAAAATTAAGCCAATTATTTAAATTTGATCTTGAGTAAGTTATTAAGAATTGAGATTCTGTTGAATTCAGATTTTGAAAATATTAATCCAATTTATTAAACTGATATAAATGGTTTATTGGTGATTGTCAAATTGTTGAGAAATCATATTTAAAATTTACAAAATATTGGTTAGTGTAAATTTGTGATTTAATAAGTGATTAATATTTGATTTTTATTGCTTTGGGCCTTAGTAATTATTCTAGCCCGTTAGAACAACCATAAACTTATATCCCTAGCCTAATTACTTTACATATTCCCTAAAATTAACCACATGTTATAGAATAAAGAAAAATAGAAATCATTGGAGAGAGAGACAAAAGATATATTATTCACTTCTGAGAATAGATATGTATTTACATTACATAGCCACCTTTATATAAAGGCTTCAGAGCAAAGGATTTAACCTTTCCACGATGTGGGACTAAACAAAAGAACATAAAAGCATATTCATTTTATGATTTACATATATTGTAACACCCCCCCTTGAATATGCGTCTTCAAAATCTTGAATGCTCTGATAACTTGAAATTTTCCATTTCGAAACATGTATGATGATTGCTCCCCCTCATTATTATCTTGCTTGCATTTATCGATTCAGTCGATATTGTTGCCTCATTAAAAACCTCTATAAGGAAAACCCAATGGGAAAAACCTTGAAAGAGCAAAAGAGTGCAACTTGTGAAATCATAAATATCATATTAAAAATGATATTCCTTCTAGTTTGATACTTCGGGATCAAAATAATGCCTCATTAAAACTTTACTAAGAAAAACCCAATGGAAAAAATCTTAGTGAAGGAAAAAGAGTACAATGACATATTTTTTTTCTTATTTTTTTTTAAATAAAGCTTGATACTTCTGGATCAAACTAATGCCTCATTAAAAACCTTACTAAGTAAAACCCTATGGGAAAAATCTTAGTGAAGGAAAAAGAGTACAATATAGTACGTCATATTTCAATAATTTACTGCATCAGATAGAGTTTGATACTTCTGGATCAATTTAATACTTCAGTAAAAACCTTACAAAGGAAAACACGATGGGAAAAACCTTAGTCAAGGATAAAAATATAATTTAACTTAAATAACATATTTGAGATGTTATTTCTTGAAAAGACGTTTGATTCTTCTAGACCAAGATAATGCCTCATTAAAACCTTAATAAGAAAAACTCAGTGGGAAAAATCTTAAATAAGGAAAAAGAGTACATTATAGCTTATTTCAAATGTTACAGGGAGTTGATACTTCTGGATCAAGATAATGCCTCGTTAAAACCTTAATAATAAAAACCCAGTGGGAAAAATCTTAGTTAAGGAAAAAGAGTGCATTATAAAATACTTATGGATGCTCCCCCTGATTTAAAATTTTCCTCTGGATTCATATTCGTCTTTTGAT
Source organism: Allium cepa (assembly GCA_030765085.1). Lineage (NCBI taxonomy): Eukaryota > Viridiplantae > Streptophyta > Magnoliopsida > Asparagales > Amaryllidaceae > Allium > Allium cepa. The sequence continues at coordinate 747,838,723 of CM060928.1, forward strand.
AACTCAAATTGGTTATAGATACTTCTGGATCTATAAATATGAATCTCATTAATAATACAATTTATTAATAGTTTCCTTCGATACAATCGAATTTTCTAAGATTGTTTCTTCCAAATATGGTTTGCATTTTATGCATTTGTATGCTACTTTTATGAAACACACTTCATGTGCTTTCATTATTATTATTATTTTTGCTTCAAATTAGTTTTGCGCATTGCAACTATACATCTTTCATGAATATTAAAAATTTCATTACAACATTACTAGAAAGCAGGAAGTAATCTACTCATCTTGATGTATCAAGATTTTCATTACGATAATACTTAGAAGAAATTTGTAATCTACACTTCATGTCTTTTTCATTCTTTATAACTACAAAAGTTATATATATTCTTCATAAATTTGTATACTTTAATAAGTATTTTCATATCGCAACTATCACTTCAATGGATATTAAGAGTTTCATTACAATGATACTTAAAAATATGAAGTAATCTACTCATCATGAATTATATCAAGATTTTCATTACAACAATACTTAAAAGTAGGTTGAAATTTACTCTCCTTGTTCTTTGCATTCTTTATAACAATGAAAGTTATTTATATTCTTCAAGAATTTGTATACTTTCATTATTTAATATGATTTTAAACCATATTTATACCTTTGGGGTATATTAAGCATTTCAAGTACTTTAGGTACTTTGCGGACTACAAGTTCAGATTTCTTATTAAGGAGAATTTCATGATGGCCAATCATGTTTTTCTCTAATCCAAGATCTTTAATCCATTTATGAACATAAGCGCTTTATTATTTATAAATTTATCATCGATGATTATTTCTTGTCAGTTCTAGACATGATTTATTGAGATCTCTTTAATTATCATGTTTTAGGTACCTAAACCACTTTTGGGCAATTTGACAATCATGTCATTGGTCTCTTCAAGAGAATCCTTAAGTGTTTCTTCAAGAACACTCACCTCCATTATTTGGCATCTTTATTACTTACTCCAAAAATAATTTGAACTGACTTTTGAACCATATTTCAAATGTGGTTTACAAATTTTGATCCTTCAGGGATTCAAATCTATACTGGAGAAAGTCTACTAGGGATAATATTGATAATATTTTGCATCATTGTATATTTAAATATTTAACACTGATGATCAAAATGAGCTTGTATCCCTTTATCCTCCCCCTCAATGTTGACAAACATTGTCACACTAAATAATAATCATTTTTGGACTCTCATTTTGATCCATTATGATATTGCTACTAGCAAATACATCATACATATTAATAATAGGAGGATAATTCTTTTATAAGATGCATTCAATTGATATTGGTTATTTGTTCTCATTCATTGATCTAAGCAATTGGAGGAATTTACTTATTGTGTGGATCATTTGAATACATACATGACTTCAGGTCATTCAACATTTATGTTGATTGAATTTTAAATCACTAAATAATGTCTATGCATAATCTATAAGACGAGCTTATAACAAACTTCAGGTTGTTATCTAAATATTTACATATATATATATATATATATATATATATATGTATGTATACGTGCGTCCACGTATCACATATATATTATAAAATTTTCACATTCTTTCTCATTTGAATTAGTGATTTTTAGAACAAACTATTACAAGGATCCAAACTATTAATTTCTATTTATAAATCAATGTCAATGCAAACCTGTCAAAACCTCATGATAATGTTCAAAACATTTGGTTTGAAATCATATCGAACTTCTGGTTCGAATAAAATATACACACGACTTCAAGTTGTTGAGTTTTATTCCTCAATTATATCTCAAATATCAGTTTTGAACCTAATTATGATTACTTATCAAGGAATAATTTTTAATTGCATATAGACATTTTTACACATCTCTATTGAGAGTTCTGTAAAAAAAAAAGTTACAGCAAAAATAATAATAGTATCTTATGGATACTTAGAATGTTACGGATACAGATTTCCTCAAGACCGTATGTATAGCTCTCAAACTTTTAGGATCTAATCTAAACTAAATTAGGATCCTTTATAATTAAATTTCTGTGCATTTATTTGGTTTAATAAAATTACCAAATATATAAGCAAATCTCTTCTAGAGATATGTTATCATTTCCTAATTTATTAGTCTGTTTTAGGGACATTTTATTATCACTACTTCTGGAGTGAATTTATCTCTTCTATATATATATATGTACTATTGGAATGTCATATCAATGTACAATGTTTCTATTTGAAGAAATTGCATAATTACTACCTTTACAATAACATAAAACATCTCTACTGGAGATTTATATTGTAACTATCTTTGAAATGACATTTCAAACTTTAAATGTAGTAACAAAATTAGATGCACCAAATGAAAGTAAGATGCGAAGAGATAAAACCACTACTTCTGGAGTGTAACATTGGTATACAATATCATTATTCTTTTTTTTTTGAATAAATTATTGTTATTACTAAAAAAAAATTATATCATTATTCCTTGATTATATCTCTAATATTACTATTGAACATTAATTATGATTGTTTATTAGAAATATATACTAACTTAGAATTATATATAAACATCCCCTCTAGAGAGTTCGGTAAAATAGATATATTTACAACATAAATAAAATATCTTCTGGACCCTTGAAATGTTATAAAAATAAGAAATTATAATGGTTGCACATACCGATTTGTTCAAGACCGTATTTATATAGCTTTAGTGAAAATTATGATACGACATATAGATTATCTCTTCAGGAGCATATCTAAAGATATTTCTTCAAGAATAGTTGTGCATATAAAATTTGATTCATCGTAAGTTTTGAAAAGTAAAAAGTTACATATCACTATTTGTCTAATGGAGCTACGGGTCCATGACAATAGAGGATTGAATTTTGGATAATTTATTATCACATTTGACAATATTTTATAGGCAATTCTTTTATAGTGCTATACGATGATATAATATCACTTCTGGGGATATTTCATAAACACCGCTTCTAGAGTGGTACATATCACTTCTAAAGATACTTTATATGCATTGTTTTTGGGATGTCATCAATAATCAATATCTTTTTCTACATAATTGACATAATTCTACAACATCTCTTCTAGGATGTTTGGATTTTGAAATATAAAAATCATAAAACATCTCTTCAAGAGTATGTCATATGGATTATCTCTTCTGGAGAATATTAAAATGTACTTTTTCAAATATATAGTTTGGCAAACACACCTAAAGATTATCAAAACTTGGGTTTTACCAACTTCAAACTGATTTACTGAACTGAAATAAAATAAAATCCACATAGCAAACTTCAGGCTGCTATTATTGGTCAATTCGACCATATCATTTATTACTGCACTTAGATTTTCATCATGAATGAAGTTTTCTTCATCTTCGAAGAAATGATCTAACTTCAGGTTAGTATTACTAGACAATCCTTTCACATAATTTTAAAATAAAATTCCTATAACATCGCTTCTGGGATGTTAGATTTTTCAATATAAATATAAATAAATCTCTAAAACATTGTCAGAAAATCTTTTCATAATTCAAGACTTCAGGTCTTGGACTTTGAGTTATACAACTTCCGGTTGGAAAAGAAAATCTTTGCACAACTTCAGGTTGTTGCTCAAACTTATTTCTTTCATTATATCAAGCATTGTTTGCCAAAATGAATACACCATATAATAAACCATATGTCTATTCTTATTCCAAACATAAAGATACAACATCATTTAATTTACTATAGCCAGTGCATTTATGATGATATGGTAATTTAATTTATTACCATGACGACAACATTTAATGCATTTATGATTAAAAAAAATGTATACAATTTATCATTATTGTGGCATGATTAAAAAAATGGCATGACTTATACCATACAATAAAATAGAAACCTGATGAAACTTTGTTTCTTGTGTTGCTTAATTTCATTGATCAAATAGTGGACTAACCATTTTTTTTATACTTTAATGAATGTCAAGTACCAAATAAAACAAGATGGTATGGTAATTATTATCATTAGCCGTATAATTCAAATCAAATGATAGAAATGGAATATAATGTCCATAATATATGCACAGCTTTTATAAAGAATGAAGAATCAATTTAATAGAACTTTGTAAGCTGAACATAATGGAATACCTCATCTGAATATGGTTAATTCCTAAACAAAAACAAAAAACAGATATAATCATATAAATTCTAAATTATTTCTAAATGAAAATATGAACATCACGGAACTTTTTTTTACTCAATGCGTGAATGAAACCGGAAATCTCATAGCAAGAGCAAAAGTGCGTGTTTCATTAAAAGAAAACGTGTTTTATACATCGACGAATGAAAAATGGAACAAGTCAAAAATATAAGTACAATCGATTCGATTCCCATTACTGGAGTCATTGGAAATTAATCTGCTTGCTTCTCCTGCAACTCAAACCTCTCTGTACTTTTAAATCAGCAATAATACAAATAATTATACACGATACAAATATCAAAACTATTTCATGTAGATATTTGATAATCAACATTAATTCGGTAGAAATTTTTATATAAAATCCTTCATAACAAAGAATATCAATTGAAAATAATGAAAGATCAATGAGATCTAAAATCAATCATTATACCATATCAAGGTTGTGGATCGAAAAGAAAAGCAACAGTATATAAAATATAAAATGTTATAGATCTATAAAATTAGATCTATAATAGAATTAGATCAGAAAAATTAGATCATATTAAGATAAACATAATTACATCTAAAAATAAAATCAATTTAATAATTCTACAAATGAGATCTGAAAAATAAAGTCTACGAAGTTAGATCTATACAAATAAATAATATTAGATTCACATAATTAGATCAACATTATAAGATATACAAAATGAGATCCAGGAAAAAGAAATGAGATCAAAACAAATGTTTGCAAAACGAAATTTGATCTATGAAATAAATTTAGATCGCAAGAGAAAAGAAATAGATCTTAAATGCGTAAAGAAAATCTTAAAAAATAAAACATCGTGCTGATAACGTGTTATGGAATAAAGAAAAATAGAAGTCATTGGGGAGGGAGAGACAAAAGATATATTATTCACTTCTGAGAATAGATATGTATTTACATTACATAGCCACCTTTATATAAAGCCTTAAGAGCAAAGAATTTAACCTATTCTACGATGTGGGACTAAACAAAAAAACATAAAAGTATATTCATTTTATGAGTTACATATATTGTAACACCACAGAATAATTTCTTTCTTTCTTCTTGAGTTAAAATTCAAAAACGAAAGAAAGGGAAAACGTAAAACCTAGCTAATTAAAGCGAATGGAATCTCGTGGAGGCTAGTCGAAGCTTCCACGGCCAGAGCTGTGAGACTCGAGTGAAGTCGTGGATGCATAGGGTTGCGGACGCTGGTGGTGGTCGCGTCCAGAGGTTGGCATGCAAGGCTACAGAGTTGGGCAATGGTTTTGGTGAGTTAACTCTCACAATTTCTATCTCAAAATTCTTATATGTTTGTGTTGCTTTGGTTTAATTGGGATTCTATGGTTGAGGAGTTATTTTGTTGTGTTTAAAGTTGTTGTTTATTGAAAACCTCAATCACGTTTATAACCTAGCTAGAAGCTAGATTGACCATAATCCTTTTGACACGTGAATTTTAAGATTAGTTGATGATTGCATGGCAGGGATTTACATACCCTGACACTATCCCGAGTTGCTGCCATTGGAAATTGATAAATGTTGATTACAATGGGTTCCTGGAGCCGATAAATCTCTAAGAATTATCACCACCAATCGACCAGTGGTGATTCATCGATCCTCCAGTGATCGAACTGCCTAGAGCCAGTTCGGCTTCAGGTTGTTTTGCTCGTTTTTGCTGAATTTAATGTTAGTTGCATATCGTCTTGTGATTGTTCGTGATGCTTTTGGTAAGTCTTATTATACGGAAGCTACTTTGTAATGACAGATATATAGATGATAGGTATGATATGAAGATATAAATAAGAATGTATGGTGATTCATCTTATAAATTTATGTAACCCTGTCATTAGGATCTACGGCATTTATGCCTTACATTGGTAAGAGCGGTTCAACCCACGATAATAATATATCCTTGCACATGTATTCTTATTGGCTTTGTTTAAGAATAAAAGTGTTATGTGTTTTAAAAGAAGGAATAATACATATATATGGCAACTTTTAACTAGATCAGGTTTTCAACTTTATTGGTAATAATATGTTTATGGTACATGCTAGTGTGAAGTTTCCTTATTGAGAATTGCAGCAGTAACGTTTTTTTAATTAGGATATGCTTTTATACGCTAGTCGACTTGAAAAGTAAATTGTGAATTGTACTGTTGCTTTGAATATATACACATGTCGCTTCCTATTGTCTTTATTTTATTTTATACCTTGTTTTACATTTTCGTTCCTGTTCTTGAATATGTGTCATTTTTTTAAAGCCTATTGCCTTCTTTTGGTTCCATAATATACGTTGGAATTTGTTGTTGTTTTCATTGTTTGTGTGTGTTTCTTCTTATGGTCATTTAATGTTTTATATAAATAAACACACTGTATTTTATATTACTTTCAATTATAAAAATTTCAATAGAAAATACAAATGGATAGAGTAGAGTCTTGGTTTGTTAGGTTATGTTGCTTACTTTCATATAATCCTCTTAAATTGCTTTGAGACCTTGGAAATTCACTTAGAAACTTACTTTTAAAACCGCTGGTAGTTTAAGTTTTGTTTAAAAACTAGTGTGTAACCCGTGCGTTGCACACGGAAAAATTATAAAATTTAATGTTTTACTACTAATCGTAAAAATAAATGTTTATTATGCATCGTACGATAAATTTGATAAAATAAATGGATTATGAACTAAAAAATTAATATTATTATATATAAATTTGTGATATATAGCTTACATATCTTTGTGTTTGAGTAAAGAAAATAATTTTGTCATTTTTTTAATATAGATATCGTATACATGTTGAAACCGACATATTTTAATGATTTATTGGATGAATTAGCAAATACTATTTAACTAATTTTTTTTAAGTAGGTTAAATTTATAGTTACATTATTAGTTTAAATGAATTTAAAGGTAGAGAGTAAAGAAGATCCGAGAAGGGATTTATAGAAAATTGTCGATATTTTATTCTGAAGTTATTTGAAACTAAAAACGTGATTTTTTTTAATGCATGATATGATAAATTCTTGAGATAAATGAATCAGGATTTATTTTCAAATTAACTTTGTCAATATGCACACAATTTATGTTATGTGACTAATGTGGTGGAAATCAAGAGGCTAGAGGGGTGCTGCAAAATAGATGTGCAATTGAACGCTCCATGTACACACACGCGTATAAAATTTTAGTTGAATGAACAATAAATTTTTACTATTTTTGTTAATATGAAATATATATATATATATATATATATATATATATTAAAATTGGCATACATATATATATTTAGGATTTATCAAAAGAATATACTAACTATTGATTACATAAATTATTTAAATAGTCTAAGTTTGAGATGCCATAAGTAATTTAAAAATATGAGTTAAATATAAAATATTAGAAAAAAACCGAGGAGGTTTTGTTAATAGTCATAGAAGTGCTAAAAACAGAATTTTGCAACGCAATGTATGATAAATTTATTTTGATAAATTAACAATAAATTAAATATGTTAATATATTTATGTATATGATTTATAAACCTTACATTTGAATAAAGAAACAATTTTACCAATTTTGCTAATAAGAATATACTATAAACATTGAAACTGTCATATTTTATGCCTTGTTATATGAAGTAACAAATATTTGTTAATTGAAGTTATTCGAATAGTTTCAAATTCCAAATTACATAATTAACTAAAATATATTAATTTAGATGTACAATATTTGGTGATATTGGTTTTAAATAAACCATGTAAATTTCGAAATGTAGGTACTTGACGTTAATAAAGGAATTTTATAATTCAATACATGGTTAATACATTGGTATCAAGGAACCGTTAATTAAATTTAGTATTTAATATATATATGATTTATGTTATGTGATTGATGTATTTATATATCAGAATAACTTTTAATATTGTAATATGAATATGTTTAACATTGAAAGTTTCATTTTTTAGATAATTTATTAGACAAATAGTTTGTTGAATTTATTTAAATAGTCTTAAGATTATGCAATTCATCGTAATATATGGACTTTAATTTATAGTATGAAAAATGGAGGGTGGTGTAGATGATTATATAAATTTTAAAATGTACGTGTTTAAAGTACAAACATAATTTTGTAATGGACTATATGATGAAATTATTGAGATAAATGAATTTAATTGAATTTGTTAGTACTGGTTATGTTGATAATTTTGTTATGTATTTAATATATTTTTATAATTGACCTAAAATTTAATTTTACCATTGTAGTTAATATGAAAGTGGTATGCATATCGAAATTGTTATATTTGAAATTATTTAACGAATAAATTAATATTAGTTGACTGAGTTTATTTGAATATCTTAAATTTAATAATTTATAGTTAATTTAGATATATGGATCTAAATGTAAAACAATGAAAGTGAATTGAGGAGAACATTGTTAGTCTAGGTGAGGGTGTGGGGTTTAAGAGGTGGCGCTCCGTCTAAATAAAGTACATGTATTGTTGTTAACCTTCTATTTTTTACAAAAATATATCATAACATGCTTTATGAATTTGTGTATTAGTCATTTTGCCATAAATTGAGTTACCACAATCTTTTATTTTTACAAAATTATTGTCATTTTTATTTTTCATAAAGAAAAAATAAGCTACCTTTATAAACTATATGCATTTATAAAATTTAAAAGTAATGTCATTTATCAAATAGGCAACTTGATTAATATTAATGAAATACCATAATTTAATGATGAGTTACCATAGGTTTTGAAATTGAAGTTCGTAAATGAGTTTCATAATTGATTTCTTCACTGATTCTATTCTTAATTAATGATAATGAATTACCATAAATGTAATAGTATAGAAAGAAGGTTAATTAACATTGATTGAAATTCAAATGAATTAGAATGGAGAAAATAGTCTAAACGTCAATCTTATTTGAAATCCATTAAATAGTTAACATGAAATTTCATTAAATAATTAACATGAAATCAATTGCATAGCCTAGCCCACACAATTGAACCAGCAAAGTAAGTAAGGCTACTTGATTAGAAATTACAACATTGTCAAATTTTGAGGCATTGAGATATAATCTGGATGGAAACCCTAAGGTTAAAACAGGAATTTCACAATTGAAAACAACAACATCTCAACGTACGCCGCCTATCTCTCTCATCTCAACCAGTAAACCCTCTATCTCTCGTAATCCCAATCATGCAGAAAAACATAGCGAAGTTTCATCAGAAATCAAAGGATAATTTTGTGAATCTTTAATCAGACTAATGGAGGAGGTTCAGATTCACGCAAATCTGCTCTAGAAGCATAAAATCCTTCGATTGAAGGTACCGTCTTTTGTCTTCTTCTTAGATTTCCACATTAATACCTACTTTCAATTTTCTATCAATTTTCATTGTATACATAATTACTTAACTGTTATGATAAATTAGTAATTTATCAGCACGGGTCAGTGCTATATATGGTTCAGATATTTAATTTTGTGAATTGGGCTTGATGTTAATCACTAAATTTAATGCTATTTTATCATTTGGAAAAATTGGTCAAATATTTAAATTTGTTCCATAATACGATGATATGTACCATAATAAGGTGTGATGTTTGCTGAACTATTCTTGATTGTTATCATGAACATTGTTATTGTTGTTCATATTTTATTCACATTTTTTGGTCTGTTTGCTTTTGGAACTACTTCTAAGAAAACATTTGATTTTTAAAAAGGTAAGGTATATTTCATTGATAGTTTTTTCTTATCTCAAAGGTACTGCAAAACATTTGCATAATGTTGTTTTTTCATGTAAAGTGGGTACGATTAAGAATATGTATAATATGTTATTTGAGATTATTTTTTTGTGTACAATCATTATCCATGAGCAATAATTTTAATTTGTTTAGGTTGAAAAAAATATTTTCGCTAATGTTTTGAAACTTTATTTATACAGGGTAGTTGTTTTCATAAATTGGGAATTTGTTATCTATGTATCAAGTAAATAGTTTTTGAATTAACTATTCTTGCTCTCAAAAGAAAGTAAAACAAAAGAAAATTCTTATTCTCACTCAATCATTTTCGTTTATAGTACTTGCCATTTCCATCAATTTTGTTCATAATTAACAGTTTCATCAGGAAACTACATTTTTTTCTTTCATTCTCTTTTGATTGGATTTGTTTGTTTGTATATTATTTGTTTGCCGATCACCTTAGATTTTGAAATTTTGGTAGAAATGATTTTTTTATCTTTGACCACTGTAATTTTTTTCTTTCCATTTTTTTAATACTAAAATTTAAATTTGATCACTTTAGATAATGATTTGATATCCCACAGAGGACACAAAGATTATGAGACATATATCACGTCATTCAATCTTCAAAATTACACTACTAAGTGCCTTATATAATTCAGTGGGTTTGTGAATTTTGATTTTACTTAAACCTAATTGGGTTATATGATATAATCTTTGGTGAGTAGATGCTACACAATATTTGGTGATACTGTTGAGGGCTTTTAAAATAACTGTGGAAATTTCAAAATGTAGGCACTTTATGTTAAAATAAGAACCTTATAATGCAAAACATGGTTAATATATTGATATAAATGAATTATGAATTAAATGTATTATTATTTTTATGTATATGATGATGATGATGATGATTTATGTTATGTGATTGATGTTTTATATATTTGAATGACTATTTTATACCACAATATGAACATGTTTATAATTGAAATTTTCATTTTTTGTTTAGTTTTTTTACACAAATAGTTTGTTGAATTTATATAAGTAGTTTCAAAATTATGTATTTTATTCTTCTATATAAACTTCGATGTAAAATATAAGCAGGGGAGGGGGTGTAGATGGCTATAGGAATTTTAAAATGTATGCATTTGAAGTAAAAAGATAATTTATTAATGGACTACATAATGAAATTATGGAGATAAATGAATTTATGAATGGATATAAAAGTAAGAAAACAAAGATACATTAACACTGGATAATGAACATAGCGATATTATGCTTATTAATTTAGTTCATTCTTTTGAGTTGTCATCTATACGACTTCAAATTGATCAATAACTAACTATTTAAATTGTTTCATTTTATAGGTTGCCTACATTTGGAAAAAAATCTATATGGTAACAAACCATTTTAATTCAATGCTCCAGAATTTCAAATAGGTATTTTTGCACCCTCTTTTAAACTTAGATGCATGCAATTCACTATCAACAATTATCGACCTGTTTCATTTGTTACTTCCAGAGGTGATTATGCAATTTTGCAACATTTATCCTTACAAAAAAGCCAAAGACATAAAAAGGGATAGCTCAACATTTTTCAACTTGTACTATAATTGGTAAAGACATTATCCACATATTGATCTTTCACCTCAACAATTATATGTTCTATTTTTGCACTATGATTCCCACATATTCCCAAAAATGAACATATATGAACATATACATTGCCTTAGTTTGTACATACAGATGTATGAATTGAATATGTAGTAACTATTGTCTTATGCTAGTATTTCAATATTTAGAAATGTGTTGTGCACATATTTAATTTTTAAGCTTTCAAATAAAAGCTGGCTGCAAGAAATGTGCCCCTGTTTATAGAAGATAATAGTATTTCAATAATTATTACATGATGCAAGAATGTTTTTGATGGGTTAATTTTCATTTTACATCCATAGTTTCTGAGAGTAAAGTAGGTAACAATGGTCTGTCTAATTTTTGATATATCTTCTTCATTGAATTGTTCAGTTAAATGTCCCCATAAGGTAATACCAAAATTTTACCATTGTAGAGAAAAAAAATATAGCTACATTTTTCTACGAAGATATTAATGAAAATGAAAATTAAAATCATTACGTGGAATTTGTAACGATGATATTTCTCTTCAAACGTTTTCTTTTTAGCTCGTCAAACTTGGTTACTACTTCAATATTTGAACATAGTTTGCCAATCACATCTGGAAAGTTATTAATACATTGTTAACTAAATATGATTACGATCATACCTGATAAATCCATGTAATGAGATTCTATTTCATCCAATGGAAAAAACTAAAATTTATATTTAAGAATATGTGCTTTGTCGTCGAACACCTTTATTATGCACGCGTTAGCATGAAATTTAATTTTATATGGCTTTTCCACGACCTGATAAGCTTGCTTTTTATTTTGGTACTATATTTGCTTATTTCAATTATTGACCCCTTTGCAACTTTAGATTGAAACTTGCTCATTAAATTTTTTGACATGACCGCCGTCAATTGATATCCCTAATAAACAAAAGTCGATGTTTTTTGGTATGTTTAAGATAATATTGAATAATTACTTGCAAAATTTCAATGCTCACCTACCTCTTCATCAATAAGCAACATGTTAATCATGAAAGTTTCATTATTCTTCAAGTTTATTGACTTCAATATTCTAGAAACTCTCATTTTGATTTTACAGTCCTTTATAAATTTGTTTAGAAGTTGTAAATTGCAATAGGTGGAGTTCATTTTTTTTGTTACTTATAAGCAGAAACCATTAGTATTTTTTAAAACTAACAAAAACAGTAAATAAAGGAAAGATACGTTGAACTTTTGGAGATTTGTTATTTTTCAAATTATAGTTACTTTGTTGATGAGAATCACACGTTTATATGTGCATAATATATGCTTATAAACAATAATATATAATAAAATGTTAATAAACTATACTGTATTGTCAGGACAATTTAACTAAATCAAATACATAATAAGAAAGTTACTATACTTTCAATGTATAATAGTGGTATTTATTTCATTATGCATAAAAATATGGACATAACATACAGGGATTAAAATTGAGCTATAGAGAAATATCTAAGTTGAGCAATAATAAAAGAAGCGATCTGAACGTCTGTATTAATCATTGTTTACAATTTTCTATTTATATATGAAATGTGGATAGGCTACGATACTTTCAAAATAGATAATTGTATTTACTGAGTAAAAAGAGGAAGACTCTGTCATATATTAGGAGACTTTTTTTTTCTGAATTTGAATGAAATAGACCAAGTTGAATTAGTGTGTGTTCCTTTTGTTTATTATGTGCAGTTCTTTTTAATTTAGTTTCTTTTGTACATATAGTAATAAAAAATTTTGCATTGTTTTTTATGACACCTATGTGTGTTCGTTTAGTTAATATATACAATTCTTTTTAATTTGGTTTCTTATATGACTACAGGTATAACATTTTTTACGTTGTTTTTTATGACTGTAGATTGGAAAGACTGACTTCAGAGAGGAGGGTATGCCAGCAAAGATTTGGATTGAAGTCTTATTAAAGATTAAGGTTTATTTTAATTTTGTTATATGGTCATCTTAAACAATCTTGGAAAGATGTTAATTTAATTTTATGTTATAATGCGTTTAGTGTTGAACAATCTTAGAAAGTAATACTGTGTTTTGAAATTAATATTAGCAGCATGTTACACGTACTATTTCCCGAGTATATTTATGTTTGAGTATTAACTTGTTAATTTTGAATGAAATATTGATATGTGCTTACAGTAAGCAATTTTAATAGTGGGGATATGTTTGATTTTCAACTTGATGGTAGGCTTAATAGCAGCACGTCATTTTGTATTTGTTTTCTAAATAGGAGTACAAATTAATTTTTTAATACGAAATATCTAGAGAGTTTTAAGGAGAGAAGAAAAAAATGCTAGAATTAATGCCATGCTTTAAAATTATTCCTCTTTACTATTATTCAATAGATACCGTTAATATTATGTAATTCATTCCAATATATGGACTTCAGTGTGAATGTAAGCAGGGGAGGTAGTGTAAATCGCTATTAAGTTTCTAAAATGTCAGCAGTTGTCGTAAAAATAAATTTTGAAATTATTGAGATAAACGGATCTAATTGAATTTAGGAATGGATATAAAAGAAAGCAAAGATATGGTAACCGTCGGTAATGAATATAATGATATTATGTTAATTGGTGTAGTTCATTCTTTTCAGTTATCATTTATATCAGTGCAGACAGTGCAATAACTATTTAATTGTTTCATTTTGCAGGTTATTTACATTTGGGGAAAATCTATAAGGTAACATAACCATGTTAAATCGATATTCCAAATTTCAAACAGGTATTTTTCTATCCTCATTTGAACTTAGATGCATTCAATTCACTATCAACATTTATTTACACGGTTCATGTGTTTTTCCTTCCTGATGTGATTATGCAAAGTTTCAACATTTATGTTTAAATACCCAATGACATAAACTGGGATAGTTGACTGTTTTTCAATTCTGAGTATAGTTGGTGAAGATATGAACCACATATTGATCTGTTGCTATCAATTCATGTCGGTAAATTTTCTTTTGCGCTAAAATTTAGAAGCATACACGTATATATAATCATTCCTTAATTTGTATATACATGTTTGAGCATGCATACATAGTAATTTATGTTTTTTATAAATAATTTTTTATATGATTTCATAAATAAAAGTAGTAGAGGTTAATTTTTTAAGCTACGTAGCATTTTTTTTATAGGTCAGAGGCAACACATAATAATTAAGAAAAATAATATGCATTTAAAAATCTATTCATTCTACTATAAATGGTTCATTTGATAACTATTAAAACTTGGTATGCATTCAAAATGAAACTTTCCAGCATGCTCATAAATAACACGTCTTTTTTCTGATTCCGTGAATATGCCTTATGCAGCATATAATTTAGATACGATGACATATATCCACTTTTAAAAATGACAACGATGAAGTTTGAATAATTTTCTAGAACTGTTTGAATCAAAGTAATGACAAACACAACGAACATAAAGTAAAAAATAATAGTTTGAAAGTGCGAACAGAATTTGGTTTACGTAAAAACACACATTTAGAGTAGTAGGAAAACCATTCAGCCTCAGACTTAAAACATTTAGTCCTTCCCTTTGTAGATGTTTTGACTCCTTCAAACAGGTAGGTGTAGCAAGAGAGAGTATGAAAAGTTGAGCAAAAATCCAATTTTGTTATCCTGTGAAAATAACAGAACATATGAATGTGGAATTGCATTTGGAAGTAGTAGTTGTTTTTTGAAGGAAGAAAGTTAATAGATCATAAATGAAACTTTAGACATTACCTTTAAGGTTGTTGAAAATCTCCTTGTATACAATATTTTGTGTGTAGCCCTTTCTTTCTCCATTCTTATTTTTGATCAAAATCTTCAACCCTTTTTGTGTCGTTGTGCGAGAAACAGCAACATATAACTGGCCATGAGTGAATATAGGACGTGGTAAATAAACACCAACATTTTCTACTGTTTGACCTTGACTTTTGTTGATTGTCATTGCAAAGCATATTTTTATCGGAAATTGACGACGCCTAAGGATAAAAGGCAATTTTGTGTCTACCGAGGACATAACTATTCGTGGAATTAAAACCTTATTTCCAATATTATTTCTAATATTATTTCCAGTTATTATTTCTGCCTCTATTACTTTGGATGCAACCTGTGTTACAATTAATCTTGTCCCATTACAAAGACCTAAATTTTGATTTAAATTACGGAGAAGCATTATTGGAACCCCAACTTTTAAACGAAGTTCATGATTTGGTATTGAAGTTAGCTTTAATGTATTAAGGAATTCCACGGGATACAAAAGATTTTGTTCCTCGACGCCTTCCGATATTGGACTAATTGAGTCTGCACTTAGATAGGTACACAATTGACCAGGCATTTTTTCAATAATAAATGAATTCACTTCATCCACACATTCATTAGTCGGTGCCAATATACAACGACTTCTTAAGTAGTCTTGTTCATCCAGCCTTTTCTCAAAGTCTGGATAAATGCTATCAACAATTTTTTGTATGGGATTATCATCCCATTCAATTAAGTTTTCTCTTGGAATTTTTATCCACGTTGGCTCCTCATTATCATACATTGATACAGTTGGAAGCAGTCCATCCCCCACATCTAAAATCCATTTACTAAAATTTGCAATTTTATTCATCTCCTCATTAGTTGAACATTCACTTGAAAGGCGCATATTATGTTTAAGAGTAAAATTTTTACACTCGCTCCATAAACGTGATCGATTTATTGACGAACCAACAATTGTCTCCCTTCCCCCTTTATCAATAACCGGTAGTATTTGCCTAAAATCACCACCAAGTAGAACAGTTTTTCCACCAAAAATTTCACCACCGTTTCCAACATGTTCCATTACATCTCTTAAAGTTCTTTCTAATGCTTCTAATGCATTTCTATGTGCCACTGGCGCTTCATCCCAGATAATTAGATCAGTTTTTTTAAGTAACTCGCCCAAAGAAGACTGTCTTGTTATATCACAAATAGAATCCTCATCTAAATTTATTGGAATTTTGAAACGTGAGTGTGCAGTTCTGCCACCCGGTAGTAATAATGACGCTATACCTGACGTTGCAACTGCCAATACAATTTTACCTTGTGATCGCAGTTTTGATATTATTGTTTTCCATAAAAATGTTTTCCCGGTACCTCCACTACCGTGAACAAAAAAAAATCCACCAAAATTTATCACAAATAGAATCCTCATCTAAATTTATTGGAATTTTGAAACGTGAGTGTGCAGTTCTGCCACCCGGTAGTAATAATGACGCTATACCTGACGTTGCAACTGCCAATACAATTTTACCTTGTGATCGCAGTTTTGATATTATTGTTTTCCATAAAAATGTTTTCCCGGTACCTCCACTACCGTGAACAAAAAAAAATCCACCAAAATTTCCATCAACCGCATTTATGACTTCATCAAATATTTTCCCCTGTTCATCATTTAAACAACGCCTCATATTCACGTACTCTTCGTAGAGTGCATCATGGTTGTACATTTGTTCCTCCCTTATAAGTCTGTTTTGAAATCTTTCGAGAAACATCAAATCAGGAAAGGGAAATGTAGGATATTCTTTTAGAGATCTATTACTCTTATTCATGATTTTTTCAATTTCATACAATGTGTAATTTTGCAATTGGCATTGTGTCATGGTTAGCATGTTGTTTTGTAGAACTCTTCTTTGCATATATAACATATCATCTGACAGTAACTCCCAATGGTTGTTCCAAAGATCCAGTGGATTTGAAATTTCACAAAATAATAGTAAGGTAACAAACATTTCCTGTAGGGATTTTGCTGATGACCATCTTCCAGCTTCCACAATTGCATCATTCCATTCACTATCATCTTCCAACAAACCTCGTGCCATACATGCAGTTTTAAAATCATTGAAAATTGTACCGTTAAAAGTTCGTATATCTTCATAATTTGTAGGTCCTTTCACTATGTTTAGCAACATACGTAGGTAGAATCTTTCTCCGGAAGTCGGATGAGCATAATAAATTCTTCCAATTGTATTACCTTTTTGTCTCCTTTTCCATTTTTTATATTTTTTATCCCACACCCATTTTGTTGGAAAATCAACATACGTAAGGTCTCTTGCATCTTCGTTCAACCTATTTGTTTCCAGCCACTCTGTAAATATTGACTTATTAATATTCGGTCGATTAGCAATATCTTCTAAATTATCTGTATCATGAAATATAATTGATTGTTCTTCAGGTAAATGAAATGACAATCGTTGCACTGCAGGTGTGCGAAACTGAATATCGAATTCAAATATGCGCCAGCAAGATTCGGAGGCTGAAATATATCGACAATCAAGGTATGTTTTTATTTCGTCAACTTCTCGTACATTTAGTCCACCATCTTCAGTATTTTCTTCAATTACAACTGTTGCACGATCATATCCCTTATTGATATATTTGAACAAATACTTTACAGATCGAGTTCGATTACATATTTCCACATTTATGTGTGCTTGATATTTTACAATTAGATCTGTGTTGTGTGGAATTACCCATTTATTATCAAATTTCATACCCATTGCTGTTACATATCTATCATTTACTCTCCTTCTGTACGCAGGGAATCCATCATCATCAAATGTTGTGTTGGAACAATTTTCTTTCGGATAATGTTTTGAACAATAACCTTTAACCATGCAGGAATTTTGTGGATTAGCTGCACCACATGGTCCATGCATCATAAACTGTGAGACAGATTGATATGCTAGCGGATCTACTTCTTTATTTGGTATTTCAGCTGTAATTATGCTATCAACATCTGAAGTTGTTTTAGGCTTATCAGCGGAATGAAGGAACAACAATATATGCGCATGTGGTAGGCCTCTTTTCTGAAATTCAATTGTGTATACCACTGTAAAAACATGCAAAAAGATATCACCCCTAGTTAGATAATTGAATAAGAATTTTTTTCTCATCAAATTTTACAAATGATAAAAAATTATCAATCAGCAATTCCCTATTGCTCAGTATCCCAAGAATAAATTACATTTTCTGAGATTTTGTATGCACAAAATATTGAAATAATGGTGTACTTGTTTTTAAAAAAGTTCTTTGTATGATAACGATTTATCATTTTGTGTACTAAAATCATGTGGCATGCTGGCAGTATTGGCGTTAATCATACAAAGATTATTGGGGAACTGTGATTTAGTACACCTGACGATAATCAGGTGTAGAAAACTGGTTTCGAGTTGATCAAATTAGAAAATGGGAAACCTAGAAAAGAAGTCTGAAGTATAGTTCGATTGTCACTACCTGATACATGAAACAGGTTCAACATCTAACTTAAGGAGGCCGAGATGTTAGTAGGAAGTATGTGTAATTAATTATTGCCTTATTTCATAATCCATTGCTTGAAGAAACAACACAAGTGAATTCCTAATAAACGCTGTCAAACTTAGAGTGCAATGGCATGTTGCACTGCCACATCATTTTTGTGTATAACCAGTAGGCTATTTTTCCCACCTTTTAGTAATAAACTTAAGTCAACTCTCTTCCCACGATATCATATCTGCTTGGCACAGTGTAATTCAAAATCTGATAGCTCATACAAATTTTAAATGGTTATTATCACGGTTTTGTATGATTAAAAATCTCAGTGATCTTGAATTTTGTTTTTCATATTTATCATGATTGTTAACCTCAAGATACTTTTCCTTATAAGAACTTGATGTGTGTTGTGTATGAGTAATGCACATAAGCAACTGTGCATTTTATTGTCTAAAGTGATCCAACGTTCTAGCAGGAAACCATTCCAAATGGATTCATATATCTATCCTGCATTCATTTCTATAATTTAAGATCCCGATCAACATACAAAGAACAATGGGAAAAGACATGCCAAGCACAAGGCAGTTTGCACATCACAAACATGGTTAGATTTGGTGACCTTGGTGCACCTCCATTATCTGCTGTCAAAGGATATTCTCTACATTCTAAATATAATGCTAAAGTGAATTCTCTCAATATTTTGGAGATTGCTGAAATGAAAATTGCGTAAGTTTTTTTTCTGATATCCATTTGGAACTTTGTCTAATTGAATGAAGCAAGTATTTTCTTTTTGAGTAACTGCACAAGCTTTGGGCTGTTATTAAATTTTATAAAGTATATTCAGGATATTATATAAAGATAAATTAATTCACTTTGCAATATGAAATTTTATCAATATTTGTTTTCCTATTATATTTTTTTTGCGTTGTTGAGTTGAGAGGTCCTATTTCTATAAATTCAAAACAACGTTAAAGGAAATATGATAGTTCCAATTTTTATTTTCTGTTAGTTTAATTGACAACTCATTTTAGTAAATATAAACGAAACAAATAGTTGGTAATAATGGAAAAAATATGAATACCTGCGTGAACTGACCCAAAATGTTTCCCTTCTCTTAAATCTGCCATTAGCTGATCGAGTTTAATTTTGAAAACTCTAGCTACAATATCTGGTCTATCTTGTATAGTTTGTCCAGGAATAAGCGACACAAACTTTTTAATCTCTATCCAATTAGGATTGCATGTGAAAGTAATGAATAAATCAGGCTGGCCTGCTGCTCTACAAATTGCAATAGCATCTTGATAGTTTTGTATCATGTATCGAGGACCTCCTGTAAATGAGGATGGTAAGACCATTCTTTTTCCAATTGAAGATGCATTTGTATCACCTGCTACCACTGCATCTCGGAGACCTTTATACAGATCATCGTACCCATCTTAGCCTATCTTCTTCTATGCAGGTGTAGGCATCCACCAGAAATTGTTGAAATAATCGGCCACCTCTAAGTAATGTTTGCCCTTCATTTGGCCTTTGTTGGATACGAAATGCATAGTACTCCCTCATGGTAAGCATTTTCTCCTCACTTTGATCACTTTCATTGATTGTTTGTTCATCATTTATGTTTCTGTGTGCAATGTTTAATCTAAAGCCATCTTCTCCATAAGGAAATAATATAGGATATTGCATTGCCATAAAACTTGGATGTTTTTCAGTTATTCTTCTTAAGAGTCCATTTTTTTCTTCTAATACGATGTCCCTGCATGCGTCATTTTGAAAACCATCACCTACTATTAAAGCTGCTATCTCAGAAGATGTTGGCAAATTATACATTCTACCATCATTTTGTCGTGAACTAATCAACCGCAGCCTTACAGATTGAAAATATGTGTCTTTAAATCGATCTCTTGCCATCCTAAATGCTTTTGTGAGTTCATTGCACTGATCAAACATGCTTATTAGTTCGCTAATGATGCCTTCATCCAGTTCTGCATCGTTATTCGTTCTTACTACATTCATTCTATTTGACAATTCATTTTCGGTGTCATAAATATAAAGTTGTGCAAATTTAGGCTGGTTGTCTATTGGGAGAAGTGAACCCATTTTGTGATGGTTTTGGCCATTTATCCGAAAGACATAAGAGCCACGACCATCGTTTATGGTTTTGTCAACATTACCTCCCATAGAGGTGAAAGAAAATATAGAGTTGTACAACCTTATTTTTTCTCTAAATCTTGATGCTCTTGGTCCACCATTATAATCTAGTAAATGTTTTAAAAAAAGAGGACAATCTTTCAGTATAGGAAGTTCTACTTTCCCTAAACGACAACATAGGGAAAATTTTGGGTTAGGCGTGGCTTTTGATTTTGTATTCCTTTCTTCGTACCATAGTATGGCATTGCAGTTTGAACATGTATGCGTGGGTTCACTAATTTCCCATATTTTAAAAAATTTCCCTGCAATATGTGAATATGTTTTAAATTTTAAGATATATTATGTACATGAATAAAATATTCCTTTGATATAAAATGAATCTTCGCTTACTTGTAATTGTGTCATAGGTAGCAGATGGCGGTTCTGGTATATAAGTTTGTCGACTTGGTTCATCTTGGTCAAGGGATGTATCATTAGACACATGAATTTGTTGTGCTGGCTGCAAGTTTGTGCCACTCCTTTTTACTAATAACATACAATTATATTATGTGATGAAATACTTGATATATTATTCTAATATTAAATTTCTTGTTAAAACCATAGGCACTTACTTGTAGTTGTGCCATATCTACTTGGTGATGTTGTCACTGCCTCTTTATGAGCTTGCTGATTTTGATTATTTTCAGTCGATCTTAAATCGTTGACATTTCTATGTGGTGCTTCTTGCAGGTTTGCATTGATTCCTTGAATTTGTACCATGGAATTATTATTTTCTTTGGGTGGAACAACATTGTCATCTATGTTCAACACTTTGATGATTAGGTAAATACCGTTAAATAAAGGACTTATTTTATATATAGTATTATTACATATTGTGTATTTGAACTATTTCTTACCAAGATTGTGGATTTGGTTTGCAATCCGTTTCTTGTGGACTTGGTTTGCAATCCGTTTATTCTGGAGGATACGACGCCTTTCCTGTCGCTTGTGCCATTGAAGTACTGTGATCGTTTGTTCTCAAGGTTAATGTTTCAATAATTGTTGAGTATATTAAATTTATTGTTATCATATTGTAAATAACATGCACCTTTTCTCCTTTTATAAATTGTAGCAAATTCTATGGTCTGATCACAGCAGGTATCTTGTGAGTTTACCTCAAATCTTTCAGTAGGAAAAATCAAACGATTGGTTTCTATGGTTGAATCATTAGTTGAACCTATGTTTGAAACTTTCATGATCAGGTCCATTACAACAGAAATAAATAATATTATATACTGTCAAGATCATATATGCATTGAGTTTAAAGTGTCTCTTACTTAGATAACATATTTGTTTTGCCTTTCGTTTGTTGTAAAGGATACGTCGCCTTTCTTGCCGCCTTTGCCTTTGGGCTATGATGGAAATTTGTATCAAAGGTTAGTGCGTCAATAAATGTTATTTATTTTACACATTTGTACTCATAATATAATAATTTTACCTGATTTTCTGATAACAAAATCCTCTTCAATGGTATCAAAATTTGAAATGGAGCAAGAGCCAGTTGGAATTTTAGGTCCTCCGAATCGTTTAAAGGTATGGTTTTGGTATCTTTTTTCATTATCTTCTCCATTTCCTTCTCTATGGATGTATAGATTTCTACCTCGCTTGCGTGCTATCTGTGTTTTACCCACTTCAATTGATTTAACCATTTATCTGTATTGATGATACCTTATAATATAAGTTAAAAGGAAAACAGTCTGAATTAGTGTTCAGCTATGTTGTAATGAAAATTAAGCTTCGCTACAGATTTTAGCAATTTTTTATGTGTAACATTTAAAAGCAACAATCTAAATTAGTATAATAAAGCTGTTTATGAAAATAATTTTCATGTTGAAAAATAAAACTAATCATAATGCGATTGATTTCCAAAGATTACAGAGAAATCCGCTTTAAACATGCTGATCCAATATCATGTAAATAACAAATTTTGAAATTAGTCTGTAGTATATGAATATAAACTTCAACATGTAAACAATTATCATAAAAATAAACTGACTAAATGAACATAACTATTTTATTGTCACTCTAAAACTGTTTACATTTATAATCTAATGTCATTTCAGATTATTTATTAATTCTTGAAATAAATTGATTTCCTATTTCTTTTTCTTTCTTTTTTTGACTATTTTCATTGTAAAGAAAATCCATATTTGTTTTTGTATGGCACTGCTATTTTAGATGAATGCTCAAGTTTGCTTTTTAGGTAACGAACGTCATGTACCTTTTTGTGTAAGAATTCAAAATTGACATTATAATTCTGATTTTATTTTTGTACTTGATGTATTACCCAGTCATTTTTTATTTTATGATTGTAACTGTAGCAAAACAATCAAGTTGGCAGTGGTGCAATATACTTTGAGGAATTTGTTAATATAATGATTAGGAAGATTGGAGAACAGGACACCAAAGATAACCTTCTAAAAGCATTTTGTATCATAGGTGAGGAAAAAAGTAAGTTTTATTCATATTATTGGTAATTACTTAATTAATATGAGTGTTACAACACATATTTATTGCACGATTAACATATATAGATAGATCAAATATATAACAAAGATGTATACATACCTTTCATAGTGGTTAAGATCCTTTTTTCAAATGATAGTGCACCGAGATATGAGAAATATAACTTGAAGATTCGAAAGGGAAAAAATAGATTTTTTTTATAGATATTTATAGAAAAATCAGTAATATGTTAAATATAATCTGAAGTAATTCATGTATGACATTCTTCCCTAGTATTTGCTGAAAAAGATAAATGATCTTGATAACTGAAGTGCAATTAAAAAAGGTAATCATGTATGTGCATACCTTAGGTTATTTCAATTATAACATATAGAGGAGGGAGAAATAGCATGAATTTTTCTGTAAAATAAAATTCAGAAGTTTCCTGGGATTTCTATTGAGAGAAAGAGCAATAACCTTTTGAAGTTGTTCATTTTGGATAATGGCGTATAAAAGATAAGTAATCAAAAAAAGAGAATAAGTCAAAAAGCATAGTAATAATAATGTGATATTTAAATTCAAAAGTATAGTACTTATATTGTGATGTTTAAATTCCTGTAATGAAGAATAGGACTATAAAGATATTTTTGTTATTTGATTTATTCAAAAGATGTTTACAACAAAATTTTATTTTTTTATCCGTTCTTTTAATTTTATACTAATATATAAAAAAACTTTCTAATACTAATTTTTTTATCGCTTCAAATTGTTCTCATACATAATTACAGGCTTTTAAATATACAGTTCAAAAAAAGTAGCCATAAACACAATAGTTATTAACAAATTTCCCCCTTTTAGGATTACGTGACTACCAAAAAATAAGTAGCACACATCTATGTGCCACTGATAAAATAGCACACATTTATAGTTGGCATTTTCCTCTGGAAGCTTGAGTTGTTTCAGTAGTTAAAAAGCATATAAAAGTTGGTAACTCAGAAGTTTGTTTATGGTCACCTTAAGAGCAGTTTATCCGATGATCTTTTATTTAGGAGAATTTCAAAAGTTAGGAATCCTAACTTCCCTGACAGAAATCTTCTATCAAAAGGAAGCTTCGTGAAACTTTCTTTGAACACGTAGAATTTCAAGAGCCGCTGTTTCATCTAAAAGATTCAATGTTGCATGTCGGTGCTTTATATTCACTTAATAGTTATATGATTGACCATATTGAAGTGATTATCCATTGAAAGTATACGAAGTTTCTGCCTTCTATTTCTTTAATTCGCCTACCATCTACCCTGAATCATTTAATCATTTTGCACAGAAGATAATTTTAAAATCTATATTTCTGTAGCATTGACCTATTATGGCATAAGTGCTTGTATTTAAGTTGTGGACCACTGTTTTGAATTTTTTTGACTTGTATTTTATTATGCACTCAGGGATGCCTTCATTATTTACTGCATTGATAACAACATGCTAACAATGGAAATCGCCACGCTAATATATACTACTCCGAAGAAGACAAATATATAGTACCTCACTTAGGTCTGTACTGTGCTTAGAGTGAACACTTGCTATACACAAGATTTTGAACCTTAGAAATTTTGCTTAAATTAGGCTAGTATAGAATATTTCCTAACAAATTGTGCATTTATAGTACATATATGTTGACATGAATTTCCCAGCCAGTATGCTAACAAAATAGCAAGTCATAATGTAAGTATTTGCAGCATTATTATGAATAATTATTTTGTCTTGTTAACCCAATTGCATAAACAATCATGGAATGATTACGAAACATTCGACGAACAATTTTTTTATTTTTAATTTAAGTATTGTCAATGTCATATTTTGTATGGGTTTTGAACCTTGACTTCATCGAGTTTTAACTTGTGTAACGTTTCATATTTCTTCCATGCAGTATTTCTGCTTCGTTATTGTGCTGGTGATCACGGTATGTAGCAGTAACGTGGAGGTACTAAACCTTGTAAATGCATTTACTTTCTTTGTTTACGCTATAAGTAGTCATATATTTTGTATCCAATGCATTCTAAAGTTAATATCTATTGCATTTTCCACTGTTCACAGAAAAAGTAATGGTGGAAATCAAACATAAAAGAATTAAGGTCTGGCACCAATGTTTAGCAGGAATAATACAGAGCAGCGCTGTTATAGTGGTAAGTTCTTTTGAGCAAGGTTTTAATTTTTTTGCCCCTTCCAACATAATCATGTGGAATATATCAAGCGGTATTTACACACATTCCAAAAAAACATTACCTATGCAAATTATAAAATTTAGGTACGGTGCTGTCCAATAAGCTACTGGGATACCTGATCTTGTTTTCTTTTTACGTCTGACAGTGGATCCACACATATAATTATACTTTTAAAAAGAAAAAGCACGGAGAATGAGATGATAATACTCTAATTTGGATATAAATATTCCAAGAGTTGCAACGCAAAAAAATGTTCAAAGTATAATGGGAAAAGATTTTAAACAATCTAATATACCAAATAAATAAAACTATCAACAAATGACGTAGTGTAATAAATAAAATTACTAAAATACCCTAAAAAAATAATGAAGTATCAAACTACATAATTATTATTAAAAACATAAAAAAACTATTAAATAAAAATCATTATTTTATTCCAAGCCGATGCAATTTCTCTTGTAGGCAGTCATGTCCTTGTCCAAGTTCTCTTTTTCCAATGTTCTTTTCAATTTGCATGGTTCAGAATTAGCCTCCTGAAACAAATAAAAATATGTTTAGTTATTAGACTTGTTTTGGAACATCATTAAATTTTTAATTCAGTTTTACCTTTCTCTTCTCTTCAATGGTGCTAAACGTTTTTTGATCGGCAATGACTGTTTGAATTTTATTTGCAG
This sequence comes from Allium cepa, assembly GCA_030765085.1. Lineage (NCBI taxonomy): Eukaryota > Viridiplantae > Streptophyta > Magnoliopsida > Asparagales > Amaryllidaceae > Allium > Allium cepa. The sequence goes on from CM060928.1 coordinate 747,865,124, forward strand.
TTAATTTCCTCTTTTCCCAATTATTAATATAGTATTCCGTCTTTTTTATTTGGAAGACTATTTTTGTTCCAACCAAATCACTGAATAGCGAAGCAATCTTTTCCTTTCCATTTTCCTATTATTATCAATTGAATTTCAATTAAATGAGAGATTAAAATATATATTATTATGTGAAATATATGATATATATATTGGACATAACCTGTGATTCAAGTTCAGTTAACTCTTTTACTGTATATTTTAATAAATGTTCGGCTTCTTTCTCAAATGCGACCAAATCAACCAATCCAGAATCATCCTCAATTTGCATATTCAGCTTGTATCTAAAAGTACCATTATTGGTAAAACATATGTAAAATTGTTAAATAGTGATAAACTTTGTAAAAAATTTACCGTAGAATTGGGCATCTAGTTTCAGTTTCACACTTGTTGCAGTAAAATACTTCATCTATCTTTTCTACCATCTTCTTGCATTTAGGGCAAGACATATAACTCCAACCATATCGATCATAGATTTGTGATATACTGGCATGGCAATTAAACTTAGTTCCCTATAAAATGATAAAAAAAACATTATATTTAATGACTTGCTTAATTTAATCTAAATAAAATATGGATATCTTAGAAAAAATTATAGATGAAGGCAAATCGTACTTTGTTGTTTGGATTTTGCATTTCGAACAACAGTTCCTCCAATGTTTTTTCCTCCACGATTGCTTCCTCGGTATTATTTTTTTTATTGAGAATTTGTACCGTTGATTCATTTAAATTAATATTTTCTCTGTGAAAGATGTGAAAACAAAATATGCATTGAGGATCAAAAGTATGAAATTAAATCATTACTTATTTCTTGCTAAAATATACCTTGTTAAAACGGAAGAAACTTCCGGCACGTCCAAATTGATATACATTTTAGAAGCATTTGTTGACTGCAAGAAATATGCACCTGTTTTTAAAAGTATAACAGTATTTCAGTAATAATTATTTACTGAAGGAAGAATCATTATCTGATGGGGTATTTTTTTATACCTCCATAGCTTCTGACGGTAGTAGAGGTAACTATTATGACAATGGTTCCTTTAATTTTTGAAATATCTTCTTCACTGCATTGCTCAGCTAAATCTCCCCATAAGGTAATACGAATTTTTTTACCACTGTAGAGATAACATAATTCTTATATACAATTTTCTGTAAAAATAATGATAATAAAGATTAAACCATTACCTGGAATTTGCAATGATAATATCTCTTTTCAAACTTTTGCTTTTTAGCTCGTCAAACTTGGTTACTTCTTCAATATTTGACATGGAACATAATTTGCCAATCACATCTGGATAGTTATTAATACATTGTTAACTAAGTTTGATTCAAGTGGTTTCGTTCTACCTATGTATATCTGTACGATCATACCTAACAAATATGTGTCATTTCCATATTGCGATTCTATTTCATCCAATGGAAAAAACTCAAATTTGTATTTAGGAATCTCTGTTTCACCGTCAAACGCCTTTGTTATGCATGTGTTTGCACGTAATTCAATATTGTACGGCTTTTCCACGACCTGATAAGATTTCTTTTGATTTTTGATGCTAAAGTTGCTTATTTCAAATAACGATCCCTCTGCAACTTTAGATTGGAACCTGTTCATTAAAAATTTGGGTATGACTGCAACCATTTGACACCCCTGATAAAAAAAGTAAATTTTTTTTAATATGGTCAAGATAATTTTGAATAGTTACTTTCAGTAATTCAGTGCTTACCTCTTCATCAATAAGCAGCATGTTAATCGCAAAAGTTTCATTGTTCTTCAAGTTAATCGACTTCCATATTCTAGAAACCCTCACTTTGATTTTGCAGTCCTTTATGCATGTGTGCAGAGACTGTAAACTGCAATAGTCGGCTTTCATATTTTCTGTTCCCTATGAACATAAACTATTAATAATAATTTTTTAACACTTAAAAAGTAGCAAATCAAATGAAGATATGATGACCTTTTTTGAAAAATTAGTATTATTCAAATTATATTTCCTTTTCTGCTTAGAAAACAGGTTTATCTTCTATGCATAATAATGTTTGTAATAGAGAGCTAAAATGTTTGTAAAAACTGCACGGTATTATCAGTATGATTAAACTGAATAAAATACAAAATGAGAAAGCTAATTATACTTACATTGTATATAAAAGTATTTATTCATTATGCATAAAAGTAAGGAAATAAGACAGTAGATTAAAAAATTGAGATATAGAGAATACCTAAGTGGAGCAACAATGAAAAAGTGATCTGCACTTGTGTAGTGATTATTGTTTACAATGTTCTACTTATATAAGAAATGTGATAAGGATATGAAATTGTTGAAGCAAGATAATTGCATTGAATGAGAAAAAAGAGGAAGACTACCATATAATAGGTGATTTTTTTTTTGAATTTGAATGAAATAGAACATCATTTATTATTTGATATAAACAATTAATTTTAATTTAGTTTGTTATATGAGTAGAGGTATATTTACTGTACAGTTTTTTTTTTGTTTCTGTAGATTGGATGAACCGGCATCAAAGAAGAGGTTGTGCTGTGAGCACTTGAACAAAACCAAGTATAATGTTAAATGGTTTCAACTGGTTATGTATTGGTTATGTATCAGATCATGTATGAGATTTGAATAAATATATGCTTTGAATAATATGATATCAAATATATATATTAGTATAAATATATGCTTTGAATAATATGATTTCAAATGTATGAGATCTGAATAAATATATGCGTTGAGAACTATGATTTCAGCTGTATGAGATCTGAATAAATATATGCTTCAAGTACGTTTGCATGTTACAAAGATAAGTTCAACTGTTTCTGTATAGATATTTTGTAAGTACGTTTGAATAATATGATTCAAAAAATGTTTCAAGTACGTACAAAAGTATGCTTCGAGTACGTTTGAATAATACGTGCAACTGTTTCTGTATACATATGTTACTGTAGATATTATTTTAAAAGTATATTTGTTAAAAGTATATTTTAATGTAAAATATCTTGAGACTTTTAAGGAGAGATGAGAGAAATTGAAGATTTAATGAGAGAGCCTGAAATTCTTCTGCTTTACTATTATTTAATAGATATATGTAAGTTTCGAAAATTTCATGCTCTAGTTCAAAGCTTGACTTTTATAATTTGTAATTATTGAGGAAATTTATTGTTTTACCCTTGATAAAATTGATAGCTTTGTTTTAACTTTTTTTTTTAAAAATCCAGTTGGTTTCCAAGCAAAAATGGTAGAAACGAGAAGCATTTCTTCATAGTGCGTGTGTGTGCACGTGTGTGCGTGTGTGTATGTATTGTTTGACTTAGTACATGTTTTATTTAGCAACCTGACAAATTGCAAATGCACAAAGGAAGTGAGCTGTCCATGTTTTTGTATATATTTAATAACTTGATACCTTGCTTTTGAAATAATAGCCTTGTTTTGTACTTATCAATAGCCTGACACTTTCTTTATTTGTAAAGGCAACTTTGTACATAAATTTGTGAATGTGGCTTTGTTTCATAGCATGAAAAAGTAAACTGACAATGTCGAGGACATGTAGACTTATATATATAATTCATTATTCAATTAAACATTGCGTGTTGCTTACTATATTGTTTTAACTTGAACAAAGTTTTTGCTAAAAAAATGAGATAAGCATCATGCGTAGATATTGATTTTCATCCTTTATATGTCCTTAGTGTTCATTTTGTTAGTTGCTATATAATGCTTTGTTTCATCCCATGTATTGTTGCTTTTCTTGTTGGGTTGCCTTGCCTTGTCTTAATTTGTCATATATACATCGTCTTATATATTTTAATGAATGATCAGTGTATGGGTTTTCAAAGAGGTTTTTCTATATAAATAAATATGTTTAAGTAGATAAATAAAATTCTTTCATGACAAGATTAAATCATATAAGCTAGTAAAAGAATATACAGAGGAAGTATTATAAAATCTAGATTCAAACTTATTTTTGTTTTTTTATAAATTAAATGAAATTATGTTTACAGTCTTTGAAATATAGCTTGTGAACTAAAATCGCTTTCACGGAACATTTTATCCGATATGTGAACATTTATTTAAAACTAAATAACAAATGGATTTAAGGAAATTTAATAATTGTTTAAACAATAATTTAGAATGAGGAAATGTTTTGAGAACCTTAATTCTATAATTTGAGGAGTACCAATAATCGACTTAATGTTATCGATTGGTTTAAATGCTTTTGAATAACGCTTCGTCTGGTATAATTCATTGAGTAGAATGAGTGGAATTTACTAACCCATTAGCGAATACTTGAATTCCACCGTGTAGTATGGGGTGGCTTGGTTAAATTCTTGTGGTCGTATTGGGAAAGTACTTAACACTTTAGAATTGTATTCTCTTCTGGTGTGTGACAAGTGGTATCTAGATCCTTAAGAGAACGTAGTTCAGGTTTTCCGTCGATATCCGTAATAAGTGATATTTACTAGCTTTTAGTAAATATTAGACTATACGGTATGAGACGTATTGGTTAAATTCTAGTGATTATTGAAGGTGATAGTATTTGGCACTTTAGAGTTTACTCTGTTTTGGTGTGCGACAAGCGGCTGCTAGATCCTTAAGAAGTTTATTTCGAGATTTATTTCAAACATAATAAAATAATAGTATCAAAAAAAATTTAGATTTATCGAGTCATGGTTTCTACGATCATCTTGATTGGTATAGACTATCCTTGAGATCAATCTGTGATTCTGTGTTCCCGGTCTGAGTACGATCCTTGATATCGGATCGGTTCGAGTGACACCAATTTGTTTGTTTGTTTGCCACGGGTTTTGAGTACAATCATTGCAATTGTTTTGGACGATAATTACGATCAGTTTGAATTAAGATCTCTTGGATTCTGAAAATTAGGATTCTGTGACTATTCTGTATTAGTGAAATAAATAAATATATTCTTGTTTCTTGTGATGGATTCTAAATTAAATTGTTGATATTTGTGTGCTTAGAGATGTTGTGCTTTGTTCTGTGAATTCATTGTTTAGTGACTAATTTGTATTCATGACCTAATTTTATAACCCGTGTCTTATGATGAATTCTAATTAAGTTGATCTCGTGACCTGTTATTTCTTTCTACAATTGTAGTGCTTATATATATATATATATATATATATATATATTTGTTCTTATGTTATATTTTGTTCCCATCCTATTGGATATTTAGAGATAGTCTGACCCGAGTGTTATTTTGTTCGGGGTCAGACTGAGACTTTTCAGGTTACATGACAGGTTAACCTTTGGATGGTCGGACTAGCAAGGAGATAAACATTTAGACTTTTTATTTATCTCATTTAGGAAATTAGGACTTTATATATTTAATGTATAAGTAAGATTAGAGAATTGTAAACTTGTATATTATTGAGTCTAGTATTTCATTTTATAGACTCACATTTTGTATAAATGTTTGTTATCCCGCTGTGTTTCGTGACTGATGTTTATATGATAAATTTTTCTGGTTTTTGAGAAATCGGCGTGTCTTTTACTTTGTATTAATGCTGTACATATCAAATTCAGTTCAGATATTACGTGAGTAGATATAAATGGCATGTCGGTGTTAGTATAAAGATATATTCACATTCGATCGCCTTTATCAAGCCATATTCTTTGGATTAGCAGACAACATTACTTGTAATGTTCTTTGCTAATCTAGGTATCGCGGTGGGGGCGTTACAGTTGGTATCAGAGCCGTGTCAGAAAATTATAGCGTATAATATTACAGATCTGAGACCTAGATGACTTAGAGTCCTGTCCCTTGAGGTGTGTGGTATATAGTTATACTAATTTTCTAATTAGGGATAGGAAAATAAAATGATTATCGGGATAATCATTTGGAGCATAAATTGATTTAAAAATTTTCATTTGATAAATTGGAATTTATGACATTAAAGCTTTTGGAAGTTAATAAGATTTTTTTTTTAAAGTTTAATTTTTTTTGAAATTTAATTGGTATGAATTAAATTAAAGTGAACTATTTTCTTTTAACAGAAAATTTGGGAAATTTGATTAAATAAGTTTAATATTTAAATGGTCTAAGAATAATCGGTGTTGCGCAGCGGAATTTCAGACATTGAATTGTTTTGCTGTAACTGATTATGTATGTTTTGGTCGATTGATTGCTAGGAATTGACAGCTTGGTTGCATTTCTTTGAAATTGGATGCATGGTTGTTAGTGATAATAAAATAAATGCATCAAAACTTGACATTATCTATTGTGTTGACTTATCCCGACATTGTTTAAGGGTTCTGATCGATATGTGGGACGTCATATTATCGGTAGGGGTCTCTAAACATCGAACGTGACATTTTGACATAAATAAGAACTGAAACTTGAAAATTTAACTATGGATTTCTTTCATTATGGAAATTGCAGGGACACAATTTCTTTAAGGGGCAAGTCTATAACAACCTTGTTGTTAGTTAGCTGATTAATTAAATTTATCTACGGATAATTAGTTTTTAAACAGTGTTTTGTGAAATTTAACTGTGAATTAAATTTGGTTTCTAAGAATAATCGATGTAATTTAATTGAGAAATGAGTTTCATTTCTTAATGAGAATTTCAAACTTTTAAATTTGAAATAGAATTAAGCCAATTATTTAAATTTGGTCTTGAGTAAGTTATGAAGAATTGAGATTTTGTTGAATTCAGATTTTGGAAATATTAATCCATATTTATTAAAACATTATTAATGGTTTATCGGTGATTGTCAAATTGTTGAGAAATCATATTTAAAATTTACAAAATACTAGTTGGTGTAAATTTGTGATTTAATAAGTGATTAATATTTGATTTTTATTGCTTTGGGCCTTGGTAATAATTATAGCCCATTAAAACAACCATAAACTTATCTCTCTAACCTAACCTAGTTACTTTACCTATCCACTAAACTCAACTACAGAATAATTTCGTTCTTTCTCCTTGAGTTAGAATTCAAAAACAAAAAAAAGGGAAAACATAAAACCTAGCTAATTAAAGCGAATGGAGTCTCGCGGAGGCTAGTTGAAGCTTGTATGGCTGGAGTTGTGAGACTTAGGTGAAGTCATGGATGCGTAGGATTGTGGATGCTGGTGGTGGTTGCGTCCAGAGGATGGCGTGCGAGGCTACGGAGTTGGGCGATGGTTTCGGTGTGTTAACTCTCACAATTTCTATCTCAAAATTCTTATATGTTTATATTGCTTTGGTTTAATTGGGATTCTATGGTTGAGGAGCTATTTTGCTGTGTTTAAGTTGTTGTTTATTGAAAACCTCAATCAAGTTTGTACTCTAGAACTTAGAATGACCATAGTCCTTTTGACTCGTGAATTTTGAGATTAGTTGATGATTGCATGACAGGATTTACATACCCTGACACTATCCCGAGTTGTTGCCATTGGAAATCGACGAACGTCGATTACGATGGGTTCCTGGAGTCGATAAAGCTCTAGGAATTATCACCACCGATCGACCAATAGTGATTCATCGATCCACCAGTGGTCGAACTGCCTAGAGCCAGTTCGGCTTGAGGTTGTTTTGCTCATTCTTGCAGAATTTCATGTTAGTTGCATATCATCTTGTGATTGTTTGTGATGCTTTTGGTAAGTCTTATTATATTGAAGTTACTTTGTAATGATAGATTTATAGATGATAGGTATGATATGAAGATATAAATAAGAATGTATGGTAATTTATCTTACAAATTTATGTAACCCTGCCATTATGACCTGCGGCATTTATACCTTACATTGGTAAGAGCAGTTCATCCCAAGGTAATTGGCTTTGTTTAAGAAAAATAGTGTTATGTGTTTTAAAGAAGGAATAATACATATATATGGCAACTTTTAACTAGATCAGGTTTTCAACTTTATCGATAATAATATGTTTATGTTACATGCTGGTGTAAAGTTTCCTTTTTGAGAATTGCAGCAGTAACGTTTTTTTTATTAAGATACGCTTTTATATGCTAGTTGACTTGAAAAGTAAATTATGAATTGTACTCTTGCTTTGAATATGTGTGCATGCACTTCCTATTGTCTTTATTTTATTTTATACCTTGTTTTACATTTTCGTTCCTGTTCTTGAATATTAGTGTCAGTTTTTTTAAAGCCTGTTGCCTTCTTTTGGTTCCATAATATATGTTGGAATTTGTTGTCGTTTCATTGTTTGTGTGTGTGTTTCTTCTTATGGTCATTTAATGTTTTATATAAGTAAATACACTATATTTTATATTGCTTTCAATTATCAAAATGTTAATAGAAAATATGAATGGATAGAGTAGAGTCTTGGTTTGTCAGGTTATGTTGCTTACTTTCAGGTAATGTACTTCCTCTTGAATTGCTTTGAGACCTTGGAAATTCACTAAGAAACTTGGTTTTAAAATTTCTGATATTTTAAATTTTGTTTAACAATATATGTAAGTTTCGAAAATTTCATGCTCTAGTTCAAAGCTTGACTTTTATAATTTGTAATTATCATGGAAATTTATTGCTTTACCCTTGATAAAATTGATAGCTTTGTTTCAACTTTTTTTAAACATTCCAGTTAGTTTTCAAGCAATAATGGTAGAAATGAGAAGCACTTCTTCATAGTGTGTGGGTATATATATATATATATATATATATATATATATATATATATATATATATATATATATATATATATATTGTTTGACTTAGTACACGTTTTATTTAGCAACCTGACAAATTTTAAATGCACAAAGGAAGTGAGCTGTCCATGTTTTTGTATATATTTAATAACCTGATATCTTGCTTTTGAATTAATAGTCTTGTTTTGTACTTATCAGTAAGCCTGACACTTTCTTGTATAGGCAACTTTGTACATAATTGTGAATGTGGGTTTGTTTCATAGCATGAAAAAGTAAACCGACAATGTTAAGGATGTGTAGACCTATATATATATATATATATATATATATATATATATATATATATATATATATATATATATATATATATATATATAGATATAACTATTCAATTAAACATTGCTGCTACTTACTATATTGGTTTAACTTGAACAATGTCCTTAGCTAAAAAATGAGATAAGCATTATGCGTAGATATTGATTTTCGTCCTTCATATGTGCTTAGTTTTCATTTTGTTGGCTGCTATATAATGCTTTATTTCATCCCATGTATTGTTGCTTTTCTTGTTGGGTTGCCTTGCCTTGTGTTGTCTTAATTTGTCATATATACATAGCCTTATTTTAATGAATGATCAGTGTGTGGGTTTTCAAAGAAGTTTTTATATATAAATAAATATGTTTAAGTAGATAAATAAAATTCTTTCATGTCAAGATTAAATCATATAAGCTAGTAAAAGATTATAGAGGAAGTATTATAAAATCTAGATTCGAACTTATTTATGTTTTTTTATAAGTCAAATGAAATTATGTTTACAGTCTTTGAAATATAGCTTGTGAACTAAAATCGCTTTTATGGAGCGTTTTATCCGATAAGAGAACATTTATTTAAAACTAAATAATAAATGGATTTAAGGAAATTTAATAATTGTTTTAAACAATAACTTAGAATGAGGAAATGTTTTAGGAACCTTAATTTTATAATTTGAGAAGTAGTGATAATCGAATTAATGTTATCGATTGGTTTAAATGCTTTTGAATAATGCTTCGTCGAATATGGTATAACTCATTGAATAGAACGTTTGAATGGAATTTACTAACCCATTAGCGAATACTCGAATGTCATTGGGTAATATGAGATGCCTTTGGGTAATATGAGATGCCTTGGTTAAATTTTTATGATCGTATTTGGAAAGTACTTAACACTTTATAGTTGTATTCTCTTTTGGTATGCGACAAGTGTTTGCTAGATCCTTAAGAGAATGTAGTTTAGGTTTTCCGGCGGTATTAGTAATAAGTGATATTTATTAGCTTTAAATAAACGTTAGAATTTCACTATACGGTATGTGACGTATTGGTTAAATTCTAATGATTACTGAATGTGATAGTATTTGGCACTTTGGAGTTTACTCTCTTTTGGTGTGCGGCAAGCGGCTGCTAGATCCTTAAGAAGTTTATTCCAGGATTTCTTTCTAAACATAATAAAATAATAATATTAAATAAATGTAGATTTATCGAGTCATGGTTTCTACGATCATCTTGATCGGTATGGACTATCCTCGATATCATTCTATGATTCTGTGTTCTCGGTCTGAGTACGATCCTTGGTATCGGATCAGTTCGAGTGATACCAATTTGTTTGTTTGTTTGCCATGAGTTTTGAGTACAATCATTGCGATTGTTTTGAACGATCATTACGATCGGTTTGGATTATGATCTCTTGGATTCTGGAAAGTAGGATTCTGTGACTATTCTGTGTTCGTGAAATATATATATATATATATATATATATATATATATATATATATATATTCTTGTGTCTTGTGATGGATTCCAAATTAAATTATTGATATTTATGTGTTTAGAGATGTGCTTTGTTCTTAATTCAGTGTTTAGTGACTAATTTGTATTCGTGACCTAAATTTATAAACCTGTGTCTTATGATGAATTCTAAATTAAGTTGATCTCGTGACTTGTTATTTCTTGGACAATTGTAGTGCTTATATATATTTGTTCTTATGTTATATCTTGTTCTCACCTATTGGTATTTAGAGATAGTCTAACCCGGGTGTTATTTTGCTCGGGCCAGATCGAGACTTTTCAAGTTATAGGATATGTTAACATTTGGATGGTCGGGCTAGCAAGGAGATAAATATTTGGACTTTTAATTTATCCCATTTAAGAAATTCGAACTTTATATATTTAATGTATAAGTAAGATTAGAGAATTGTAAACTTGTATATTATCGAGTCTAGTACTTCATTTTGTTGACTCATAGTTTGTATAAGTATAAATGTTTATTATTTCGCTGTGATCTGTGACTAATGTTTATATGATATATTGTTCTGATTTTGAGAAATCAGTGTGTCCATTACTGTGTATTAATACTGTACATGTCAAATTCAAGTCAAATATTAAGTGAAAAGATATAAATGACATGTCAGTATTAGTATAAAAATATATTCACATTCGATCGTACTTAACAAGCTGCATTCTCTAGATTAGCAGACAACATTAATTGTAATGTTCTTTGCTAATCTAGGTATTGCGGTAGGGTCGTTACATGTTCCATGCAGTTAAATACTCCATGCGAAAATATTTTCTCTAATTTACATAATAAATTGGGTATAATTGTCTTCCATTTTTTCATATTACTTTTATTATATGTGGTTGAACACAATCCTTTATAGAACAAACTAAGTTCAGTAATAGGCACCATACCTTCGATGGCAAAGGCTTATAAATACAATTGGGAAAAGAGTCTCTAAAAATACATGACAGTCACGGCTCTTCATACCCGACTTTGAAAATCCTTTATATAAATACATCTTCTCATGTTCGAAGCAGAACTGGAAACCTCAAATTTTAAACCTACCCTTATAGTTTTTGTCGATGCTTATTTTTCAATTTGTAATAAGCAAAACGTTTGAAACTTGGTCATTTGCTATCAATTTTAAGCTTGGGACGGTTACAATACAACACAATATTCTTTTTTAACTTTAAATCATCTTTTGTATTTCTTTTCACGTTCATTGTTGTGTTAAAGAAGTTCTCGAACACATTTTTCTCATTATGCATTATGTTTATATTATGTCGAAGTTTATGAATTTTTCAATATGGTAACTTCGAAAATATACTTTGCTTACACCAATTGTAGTGCTCTCCTTCTCTAGGAATTTTGGGCTATTTTCCTATCTCATGTATTTTGAGATAATCTTGCACTAGCTCGTATACTTCTTCGCTACATAGAATGGACGGTGGTTCCAAAGTGATAGTCATGTTTCATCTAAATTTTTTATGTCAAATCTAAAGGGACCGTTGACATGTAAAAAATGACAATGTCGATCCCACCAACATTGTTTGCCACGATGTGCAAGTCTAAATGACTCTATCCAATCCATGCAAATAGGATAAGCAAATTTGCCACCAGCACTCCATCCATAAACATCCCATACATAGGAAAATTGCTTATCATCTACAACAAAGAAGAAAATGATCTAATGTACTTTTTATTTGAGATGTCGTACGTAACAATATCCTTTATCCATTTTGTTTTCAACTCATCAACCAAAGGCTATAAGCAAGCGTCTATCTTATTATTATTTTTTGAGATTTTTAGGCCCAAGAACAAATACAGTTAGAACCATGAATTGATTCTTCATACATACCCACGGAGGAAGATTGTAAGGTGTTAGAATAACTAGCCACGTTAATAAGGCTTACCAAACGCAGCAAACGGGGCAAAACCATCCGTACACAAACCAAGTCGAAAATCACGTGATTCTTTAGAAAATTCAGGATATTTTCTATCACATGTTTCCAAGCTTCACCATCTTAAGATGGCATAAAATATTTTCATCTAATTGTCATTTACTATGCCGTCTCATGCGTATCACCTTAGTGGTAGATGCATATAACCTTTGCAATCTCGATGTAGTCGAAAAATAATGTATTCTCTTGAAAGGTACGCTTTTACCACTGGTTTTCATCAACCTATATCTATTTTATTTACATAATTTATACAATGTTAAATCTTTATCTTCCTTCCAATAAATCATGCATCCATCTGGACATATGTCGATTTTTTTACAAGACAATCCAAAGACAGTGACCTCTCCTTTAAGGAAGTACTAGTTCTCCATTAATATATTGTCAGGTGGAAGCATCTCTTTACACAAGCTAAGAATTGCATTCATTAGATTTTCCGATGCATTGTAATATAATATTATAGAAACTAACCTATATGTGGTTGACAAGTAAGTCATTTTATAACCTTTATAGAGTGATCTTTTCGATGCTTCTAACAAGTTAAAAAAATATTCGCTTCCAAGTCATGATCTTCCTTTCAATCTGGTTCTTCGGTCCACATACTCGGACTAGCAGCATCATGAACCATTTCAGTAATTCTATTTCTACATTTTCTTCAATAAAAGGTTCATCGCAATCCACATCCATATTTCGGTCTCCTCTTGTACAACGTGATATTCTTCCTCGTGATATACCCACATAAAATAGCCGGGCATAACGCCATATTGGTATGGATGTAATATCATATTATAATACTTTATAAGTTTCAGGCAAAAAAATTTGGAACACGGACAACGGGCTTCATTTATATTTGTTTTATTACAAAATGCCACTTTCATGAATGCATTTCATGCCATTTCTACAGTGTAATGGATCATTCCTCTATTTTTACTAATGTACATCCAAGTTTGATTTTTCATACAATCCATCTTCTATACCCTAAACGTAAACAAAATTTACATTAACTTTCACATGATAGTATATAATTGCATTAGTAATTTATTATTACTTTAAATAGCACAATTAAGTTTATTAATATTTTAAGTAAAATTATTATTTTTTATTTATTTAACTAACATTATTAAGTTTATTATAATATTAAAATCTAAATAACATTATTAATTTTATTATAAATAACATTACAATTATAAAACAATAGAATTCACAAACAATTTCAAAGCCGTATAACCTAGAGATTTCTACACTTCTTTAAATGACTGGTCATCTGTAACAACCCGCATATTTATCGATTTTATATTTAAATATTTTATTTAAATATTTTATCGATACTCGGAATTTAGTCCGAAAAACTACTTTTTGCATACGGTCGAATCAGGACTCGGGACCACTCCCATTGAGTTCAAAATGACGTTTGCGATCTTTTTAAGTGGAAACTTTGATATGTTTGGAGTTAGAGGAATTTTGCCACTTTTCACTTAGGGCTTTGGTTTGGGCTGAACCCACTTACTAACTCAGTCCCAACCCCTTCTCCTCTTCATTACTTCATTCCTCATTTCATAATACTCAAGCTTTTATAACAATGGAGAGTGGAAGAGGAAATTAAAACTCCAAGCCCTAGTCTTCATTAGCAAATCCAACTTCTAGCTCCAAATTCAAGAGAACCCATTGGTAAGCCTTCTCTTCTTCTTCTCCAACTCATTCTCTTATCAATTTCAGAAATTCCTAAACCTAACTTTGGGAATGTTCTTCTTTTAAAGCTTAGAATCAAGTTTCTTGAGTTGGATTTGAAGAGTGGTTGATTCTCCTTTGCTTTAAAGCTTCTTCTTCATTTGTTCGGGTTCAAAGGTGAGATTTTTATCTCACATCTAGGTCTATAACTATCTTTGAACGTTGGATATGAATTCCTAACAATTATTCATGTGCATTTGCTTTTGGTTTGGATTGATTTGGTTTATATTCCAACTTTTGGTGTTTTGAAAACAAATTCTATGAAAATCCTTCTATGGATATTTGAACAAGTTTTTGGTGATACATCGAGAAGCTTATAGGGCCGGGTAGTCGATTGACGTAAATCCCTAGTGTCCGTTGCTCGTCCGGTTGCATTTTGAAGAAAATTGCATCTTCATTTCATAGGCTAAGAAAACAGCCTTGGTGCCAGTCAGTCGACTGGTTTTGAAATTCAGTCGACTGGCTGTAGCACATAGGCATTCCGAGGGCAAATTCCAGAGGCTCGGGTCCTCTGTTTCCCTGCAATCAGTCGACTGGATTTTTAGGTCAGTCGACTGACTGCAGGAAATGAAATTTTCATGTTTCTGCTTCAGTCGACTGACTGCAGAGGGCCAGTCGACTGATTTGCTCCTATTTGCCTATTGTGCCTATTTGTGCATATTTTTGCTCGGTTTCCAAATTTAATCGATTCGTGATTATTCGATTTGTTGATTTTCATTTATTATCGATTTTGATGTCTTTTATATCGGGATTTTTGGGAATATCCATTTTGATGGATTTGATATCGATTTATTGGATTTTATTCACGTCTTCGAATGTGAATTTTTATGGTTGATTGTTTCTACAATCATTTCTATGATTTGTCACTTTAAAATATAAAGGTTTTCTATACTAGTAGTAAATATCAAAACCCTTTCATTAAAACGATTTCAACTCTATTTTCAATTACAAAGCTCGTTATCTAAAACCCTTTTTCTACCTATTAGTATATACAAACCTTTACCTCACTCGTATGAGAAATCTAATTAAACGACTTAGTAAAACAAGTGGTATGAAACGCTTGCGTTTACTTCGTCGGTTAATTCTTGGACTTGTTCGATTGAATCTCTTGTGACAGTTTTCTAGTGGAGATGTACAATTTGTTCGTAAATATTTAAGTTAAGCTAGTGGTTATGGGACATGAAGCTAAGCTCATATATTTACTAGCTTACTGTGATTGACACTTCTTGATGATCATGACGATCATTTTTGAGATTTAGACTAGCAATTGCGCGATGTCTCTTTGTCCACGTGGAGGACTGTACCTCAGTCTATTGAGCTTCGTCTCATTTCTTTGTGGGGTAGCTCCCCATGGTCTTCGGGCCATTCGTGTGTCAAAAATTAATGGCTAGCTACCATGAGATAGTGTCTCGTTCGTGTGATACATATGTTGGTGAGTTTTCATGCTCCCGTTCGTGTGATAGGCCTCTTTTCCCCCCTTTTTATAATTTCTGGATTTCGTGTGTTGAATTCTGGAATTTATGCTTCACCAGTTTTAGTGATTTTCATTGATATGATTTATCAATTTTTGGTGCATTGGTGAATTCGTGTGTCATCGACTTGTTGTGAATACAAGTTTTGGGTATGAAACCCTTTTTGGATCTTTGTGAAGATTCTTGTGATATTGAACGATCTTTTGTTGATCATCATTTGCATGCTTATAGTAGTATGCCATTATGGATATTATATGATTATGCCATATCTTTTACTTTATATCATGTCATCTGATATTTATAGCTAGACTGATCCGTTTATTATTTTCTTATAAATAATACTCGGGTCAGACTGAGATGTTACAGGTGCTTCTGCTTGACTTCTCCCCAGGGATTTGCTACTCTGACTTTTGGCTAACCACATAGATTAGCAGTTTTGTTGTATACGCTTGAGATATAGACTCATAGTTGTATTCTTTTGTATAGCACGTGTTGCTATTCTTTTGTATTATTGTGGATCTTTTAGACCACTACTCTGATGTACACTTTCATGTGTTAGTTATATATTCATATTTTCTTCCGCCTTTGTGATATGAATTATCTGTGACTGATTTATGTTATGTTTATTTCTATATTTGTTTCCGAAGACACTATAGCCACTGTGTAGTAGCTTTGAGTTTGTATCGGTGTGTCGGATTTCCTCTCGAAATCAAATGCATGTTATACTATCCGACATAGCGGTGATCGCTCAAAGCAATTGCACGGATGGTCGCTCCTCAACAGCCTTATTCTCCGTGCTAGTTGACAGCATTACTCCGTAGTGTTCTTGGCTAGCGTGGGTATAGAGGTGGGGCGTCACAGCTTGGTATCAGAGCGAAACTTCGGAACAATATAGAATAATTTAACAAGGATCATCGTCCTAAGTCCTTCTTAGGAGTCGTGCCTTAGGATTTAATTCGAGTCTTCGTACCGATTCATCCTATTTTCTTTATGATTCCTTGCTTTATCTATCAAGATTGCTTGATATTCATTTGATGAATAACCTTTTTCTTGTTCTTTATTTCTTTCTAAAGGAAGAGAAATGGTTAGACCTGGCCGTCCCAGCGCCGGTCAATCTAGTGCTACTCCCCAGGATGGAGTTTTTATGTCTGCCAGCAGCTTCTTGATTTAGTTAAGAATGCTCAAGCAGTTGGTTCTACTTTGGAACCAACTCATCCTACGTTTGGATTTGCACGTTTGTGCAGCGATTATACCAATTTGGGTGGGAAGCCATTTAAAGGTTCTGAAACTGTCATCGAGGTCCAGGCTTGGTTAAGGACATGCGATCGAATCTTTTCTCGCATGAACCTCATTGATCTTCACCGAGTTCAGGTGGCTTCTAGCATGCTCCAAGAAAGAGCATTAGACTGGTACGAACTTCTTATTTCTGAAATAAATGAAGCGGATCTCTCTTGGGAGAAATTCAGAGAGCGCTTCGAGTTAAAATTCGTACCAGAAGCTGAGAAGGTGACTTTGGCTCGCCGTTTTATTGACCTTGTTCAAGGTGAATCTTTCGTGGCAGATTATGTCGCGTCTTTTGAATCTCTCTCTAAATACGGGGTTGAATATATTAACACCCTGAAGTAAAATCAGAGATTTGTCTATGGCTTGAACAAGAGTCTCTAGAAGCCATTACTTCTAAAATTAGAAGTTTCTTTCGACCAACTCGTTGATATCGCTCTTCGTCTTGAAGAGGCGGATAGGGAAAATGATGTTGAAGTGGTAGGTTCCAAACCAAACTTCAACAACAACAAGAAAAGGACAAATAAATTCAAAGGCCCGTATCCCAATAAAAAGGGTAAGCAAGCAACTCCTGCTGCAAAGGCTTTTTCCCTCTACTGAAGGGAAATGCTTTAACTGTGGTTCCAGAGACCATTTTGCGAATAAGTGTTCAAAGCCTCGTACTTGTCGCTATTGCAAAAGCCCGGATCATTATTTATCTTCTTGTCCCAAACTTCAAAATAGGAAGGAGGGAAAGCTTAATGTTGCTCAAGTCCCTGGCAACACATCTCATGGTCAAGGTATATCTCATTCTATCCTTGATGGTATTATTATATTTCGTGATCAACCCATTCGAGTTCTTTTTGATACGGGTGCATCCCATTCTTTTATTTCAAAAGAACTTGTTGATACTTTTTCTTTAAGTGTTGTTGCTTTAATGACTTCTTTGAGAATTTCAAATCCAGTTGGTGGATCCGCAACTCTTAGTTTGCTTTGTAAAGATGTCGAGATTGTTTTGTGTGATTTTTCTTTCCTATCCGATTTGCATGTCATGCGTTACTTAGGCTTTGGAATGATTTTGGGAATGGATTGGCTTAACCGTTATGAAGCTCATATCCTATGTCCTGAGCGGACTATTCATCTTCGACATCCTCAATCTGTTAAGCAGATTTCTATTATTCTCAAAGATTCGGATTCCACTTTATCTGCATCTTTATATTCTTTAAATCCTCGTGATGATGATAATGATGATGCGGAAGACGTCATTTCTCTTATTCACGTTGTTCGTGAATTTTTCGACATATTTGATCCCGTTTTAGGATTACCACCTAAGCGTGCAATTGAGTTCAGAATCAATCTTACCCCTGGAGCTCAACCTATTACTCGTCCTCCTTATCGCACGTCCAATAAAGAAAATGAGGAGATGCGCATACAATTATCCGATTTAGAAACGAAGTAATTTATTCGCTCTAGTTCCTCGCCTTGGGGAGCTTCAGCTATTTTCGTGAAGAAATCCGATGGTACGCTTAGGCTTTGCGTTGACTACCGCAAGCTTAATGATCTTACTATCAAGAATAAATATCCTTTACCTCGGATTGATGATCTATTCGATCAACTTTGTGGTGCTAAAGTCTTTTCACAATTAGTCTTAGCTACTGGTTTTCATCAGCTTCGTATTGCAGAGGATAACATTCCTTGACATCGTTCCGTACTCGGTATGGATCTTATGAATGGCTTGTTATGCCATTTGGGTTAACGAATGCCCCGGCTTATTTCGTTGACCTTATGAATCGAGTTTTCAAAGACTTCCTCGATCGATTTGTTCTCATCTTTATTGATGATATTCTTGTGTATTCTAAAACCGAGGAGGAGCATGAAAAGCATCTTCGGATTGTGTTGGAAACTCTTAGAAGTAATCAATTGAAAGCAAAATTTTATAAATGCCAGTTTTGACAATCTCGTGTGAAGTTTCTCGGTCATATTATTTCCGAATCTGGAATTTCCGTGGATCCTTCAAAGATTGAAGCGATTCAAGATTGGAAGACACCGGAGAGTGTGATAGAGATTCGTAGTTTTCTCGGATTGGCGGGCTATTACCGTCGTTTCATTAAAGACCTTTCTAAGATTGTTGTGCCTTTTACTGGCTTGACTAAGAAAGGTGTTAAAT
This sequence comes from Allium cepa, assembly GCA_030765085.1. NCBI lineage: Eukaryota > Viridiplantae > Streptophyta > Magnoliopsida > Asparagales > Amaryllidaceae > Allium > Allium cepa. The sequence goes on from CM060928.1 coordinate 747,884,161, forward strand.
ACATTTGGTCGGACAAATGTGAAACCTCTTTTCAGAAATTGATAGAACTCATTTCTGATGCTCCTATCCTTGTTATTCCCGAGGGGAACCAAGATTTCGTTGTTTATACCGATGCTAGTCGCGTTGGTTTGGGTGCCGTTCTTATGCAAGGAGAACGTGTTATTGCTTATGCTTCTAGGCAATTGAAGCCAGCTGAGACTAGATATGCCACACATGATTTAGAACTCGCGTCTATTGTTTTCGCCCTTCGAATTTGGCGTCATTATCTATTGGGAGAGAAGTTTATTCTTTATACGGATCATAAGTCTTTGAAATATTTATTTTCTCAAAAGGAACTTAATTTGCGTCAACAACGTTGGCTCGAGTTCCTTGCTCCTTATGATCTTGATATTCTTTATACCCCCGGTAAGGGTAATCGTGTCGCCGATGCTCTTAGCCGTAAACAACAAGCTGTTGTTTCTATGATGATATCCGAATGGAACGATCTCGAGGTTTTATCCACTTGTGAGATTCGAGAGCGCGTATCTGATTTATGCTCATCATTTGTTTTATGTAGCCTTGAGGCTCATCCTTCTCTTTTAGACCGCATTCTTGAAGCTCAAAGGCTAGATCCCGAATTGGCTCTTCTTGGCCAAAAGATTAAGGATAAAATTGATATTGAAGGTTTGAGAGGCTTTGATATCGATTCTCGTGGCAGCATTCGAAAATTTGGTAGACTTATCGTGCCAAATATTGGAAATCTTCGTAAAGATATTTTAAAAGATTCCCATCGTTCTAAATTTACCATTCATCCCGGAAGTAGTAAAATGTACGCGGATATGAAGCGACTTTATTATTGGGAGGGAATGAAACTTGACATCGCTAACTTCGTTAAGTGTTGCGTGACTTGCCAACTCGTTAAGGCCGAACATCAAAGGTCCGGTGGGTTATTGCAACCTTTAGAAATTCCAATTTGGAAGTGGGACAAAATTTCTATGGATTTTATTGACGGCATCCCCCGTTCTCGTTCGGGTCATGATAGCTTATGGGTGATAGTTGATAGACTCACTAAATCCGCCCATTTTAATCCCATTCGGTCCAATCGAACCGTTCCTCTCTTGGCTAAACTTTTTATCAAAGAAATTGTAAAATTACATGGAGTTCCTACTTCTATTGTTAGTGATCGTGATCCATTGTTTACTAGTGGATTTTGGAAGAGTCTTCAAAAACCTTTAGGAACGAAGCTTAATTTTAGCACCGCTTATCACCCTCAGTTTGATGGACAAACTGAGCGTGTGAATCAAACTCTTGAAGATCTTCTTCGAGCATGTGTCCTTGATTTTGGTGGAAGTTGGGAAGATCATATTTCTCTTGTTGAGTTTTCCTATAATAATAGCTTCCAATCTAGTATTGGTATGGCACCTTTCGAGGCACTCTATGGAAGGCCATGCCGATCTCCTTCTTGTTGGCTTGAGGCCGGTGAGAAGCTGGTTTTAGGTCCAGATTTTGTTCGGGATTCCACAGAAAAGATTGAAATTATTCGACATAGGATGAAAGAAGCCCAGAGTAGACAAAAATCCTATGCCGATAATCGAAGAAGGAGATTAAAATTTTCTGTTGGAGATCATGTTTTTATTCGTGTGTCACCTATGAAAGGTGTTATACGTTTCAGTCGGTCGGGAAAGTTAGCACCCCGATATATTGAGCCATTTCCTATCACTGAACGTATTGGTTCCATGGCTTATCGCCTATCATTACCGGCTCAGTTTTCTACCGTACATGACGTGTTTCACGTTTCTCAATTACGGAAGGGCCTTCGAGATTCCGATTCCATTCTTGAGCCCCGTATTGTGGAAGAAATTGAAGTTTCACCTAATTTGACTTATGAGCAACATCCTATTCGTATTATTGCTTCGGAGGTCAAGCGCCTTCGAAATAAAGATGTTTCGCTTGTTAAGGTTCAATGGTCCGCGAATCCTAAGGATTGCTCTTGGGAATCTAGAGAATTCATTGAGCGAACACATCCGGACTTACTTACTCATGCTCTTTAAGGTGAACTTCTTATTTCAAATTTCTTTCGTGTTAATATGCTTTTATGGTTGTTACTTTATGTTTCCATCTTATATATTGCGAGGACGCAATTTCTTTAAGGAGGGGAGTCTGTAACAACCCGCATATTTATCGATTTTATATTTAAATATTTTATTTAAATATTTTATCGATACTCAGAATTTAGTCCGAAAAGCTACTTTTTGCATACGGTCGAATCAGGACTCGGGACTACTCCCATTGAGTTCAAAATGACGTTGGCGATCTTTTTAAGTGTAAACTTTGATATGTTTGGAGTTAGAGGAATTTTACCACTTTTCACTTAAGGCTTTGGTTTGGGCTGAACCCACTTACTAACTCAGTCCCAACCCCTTCTCCTCTTCATTACTTCATTCCTCATTTCCTAATACTCAAGCTTTTATAACAATGGAGAGTGGAAGAGGAAATTAAAACTCCAAGTCCTAGTCTTCATTATCAAATCCAACTTCTAGCTCCAAATTCAAGAGAACCCATTGGTAAGCCTTCTCTTCTTCTTCTCCAACTCATTCTCTTATCAATTTCAGAAATTCCTAAACCTAACTTTGGGAATGTTCTTCTTTTAAAGCTTAGAATCAAGTTTCTTGAGTTGGATTTGAAGAGTGGTTGATTCTCCTTTGCTTTAAAGCTTCTTCTTCATTTGTTCGGGTTCAAAGGTGAGATTTTTATCTCACATCTAGGTCTATAACTATCTTTGAACATTGGGTATGAATTCCTAACAATTATTCATGTGCATTTGCTTTTGGTTTGGATTGATTTGGTTTATATTCCAACTTTTGGTGTTTTGAAAACAAATTCTATGAAAATCCTTTTATGGATATTTGAACAAGTTTTTGGTGATGCATCGAGAAGCTTATAGGGCCGGGTAGTCGATTGACGTGAATCCCTAGTGTCCGTTGCTCGCCCGGTTGTATTTTGAAGAAGATTGCATCTTCATTTCATAGGCTAAGAAAACAGCCTTGGTGCCAATCAGTCGACTGGTTTTGAAATTCAGTCGACTGGCTGTAGCACATAGGCATTCCAAGGGCAAATTCCAGAGGCTCGGGTCCTCTGTTTCCCTGCAATCAGTCGACTGGATTTTTAGGTCAGTCGACTGACTGCAGGAAATGAAATTTTCATGTTTCTGCTTCAGTCGACTGACTGCAGAGGGCCAGTCGACTAATTTGCTCCTATTTGCCTATTGTGCCTATTTGTGCATATTTTTGCTCGGTTTTCAAATTTAATCGATTCGTGATTATCCGATTTGTTGATTTTCATTTATTATCGACTTTGATGTCTTTTATATCGGGATTTTTAGGAATATCCATTTTGATGGATTTAATATCGATTTATTGGATTTTATTCACGTCTTCGAATGTGAATTTTTATGGTTGATTGTTTCTACAATCACTTCTATGATTTGTCACTTTAAAATATAAAGGTTTTCTATACTAGTAGTAAATATCAAAACCCTTTCATTAAAACGATTTCAACTCTATTTTCAATTACAAAGCTCGTTATCTAAAACCGTTTTCCTACCTATTAGTATATACAAACCTTTACCTCACTCGTATGAGAAATCTAATTAAACGACTTAGTAAAACAAGTGGTATGAAACGCTTGCGTTTACTTCGTCGGTTAATTCTTGGACTTGTTCGATTGAATCTCTTGTGACAGTTTTCTAGTGGAGATGTACAATTTGTTCGTAAATATTTAAGTTAAGCTAGTGGTTATGGGACATGAAGCTAAGCTCATATATTTACTAGCTTACTATGATTTACACTTCTTGATGATCATGACGATCATTTTTGAGATTTAGACTAGCAATTGCGCGATGTCTCTTTGTCCACGTGGAGGACTGTACCTCAATCTATTGAGCTTCGTCTCATTTCTTTGTGGGGTAGCTCCCCATGGTCTTCGGGCCATTCATGTGTCAAAAATTAATGGCTAGCTACCATGAGATAGCATCTCGTTCGTGTGATACATATGTTGGTGAGTTTTCATGCTCCCGTTCTTGTGATAGGCCTCTTTTCCCCCTTTTTATAATTTCTGGATTTCGTGTGTTGAATTCTGGAATTTATGCTTCACTAATTTTAGTGATTTTCATTGATATGATTTATCAATTTTTGGTGCATTGGTGAATTCGTGTGTCATCGACTTGTTGTGAATACAAGTTTTGGGTATGAAACCCTTTTTGGATCTTTGTGAAGATTCTTGTGATATTGAACGATCTTTTGTTGATCATCATTTGCATGCTTATAGTAGTATGCCATTATGGATATTATATGATTATTCCATATCTTTTACTTTATATCATGTCATCCGATATTTATAGCTAGACTGATCCGTTTATTATTTTCTTATAAATAATACTCGGGTCAGACCGAGATGTTACAGGTGCTTCAGCTTGACTTCTCCCCAGGGATTTGCTACTCTGACTTTTGGCTAACCACATAGATTAGCAGTTTTTGTTGTATACGCTTGAGATATAGACTCATAGTTGTATTCTTTTGTATAGCACGTGTTGCTATTCTTTTGTATTATTGTGGATCTTTTAGACCACTACTCTGATGTACACTTTCATGTGTTAGTTATATATTAATATCTTCTTCCGCCTTTGTGATATGAATTATCTGTGACTGATTTATGTTATGTTTATTTCTATATTTGTTTCCGAAGACACTATAGCCACTGTGTAGTAGCTTTGAGTTTGTATCGGTGTGTCGGATTTCCTCTCGAAATCAAATGCATGTTATACTATCCGACATAGCGGTGCTCGCTCAAAGCAATTGCACGGATGGTCGCTCCTCAACGGCCTTATTCTCCGTGCTAGTTGACAGCATTACTCCGTAGTGTTCTTGGCTAGCGTGGGTATAGAGGTGGGGCGTCACAACTTGGTATCAGGGCGAAACTTCGGGACAATGTAGAATAATTTAACAAGGATCATCGTCCTAAGTCCTTCTTAGGAGTCGTGCCTTAGGATTTAATTCGAATCTTCGTACCGATTCATTCTATTTTCTTTATGATTCCTTGCTTTATCTATCAAGATTGCTTGATATTCATTTGATGAATAACCTTTTTCTTGTTCTTTATTTCTTTCTAAAGGAAGAGAAATGGTTATACCTGGCCGTCCCAGCGCCGGTCAATCTAGTGCTACTCCCCAGGATTGAGTTTTTATGTCTGCCCAGCAGCTTCTTGATTTAGTTAAGAATGCTCAAACAGCTGGTTCTACTTTGGAACCAACTCATCCTAAGTCTGGATTTGCACGTTTGTGCAGCGATTATACCAATTTGGATGGGAAGCCATTTAAAGGTTCTGAAACTGTCATCGAGGTCCAAAGAAATCTTCATCGAGGTTCAAATGCAGCGGAACAATATGACATAGCAAAATAAATCTAATAAATATTAATCGTGCAAAATCTTCATCTTCGTCCTCCAGAAAGTAGTCTTTCGGTAAACTGGAAAGCTTAGACTGACCCGAGCAAAATGAAAAGACAAAACACTCGAGTCGAAACTAATAGGTCTTATGTAGGTTAAATCAACTGTAAATAATTATGTGTGTAACGACATCAGAGATGTTTACGGGGTTTTACATCTCCCATCTAGTGTCTAACGTGAGTACAATAACTTAAGAGATGTTCGGGATTCCATCTCCAAAGGATCCGTTAAACTATCTACATACATAGTACAACACACTATTATAATAGTGTCTACAGTAAAGTAAAGTGTTAAGGAGTTACTCATGTCCCTCTTGACACATTTTATATATTTCCATAGTCTTTACAATACCGTAAGCTCCTCCATGAGGTTTACTCAAATGGCACTCCATAGGTATGGTCGTAGAAGGTGCGATAGGGCATTTGAACACCACACTCGAGGCAATGCCAAGGTAGGATTCTACCAATTGCAAATCCGGATTGGTGGTAACGCATAACAGTTACTACCGCCTATCTCGAAACACACTCCCATAATCAAAATCAAGGGGTGGCCACCAAATCATCACAAAGTCATAATATGGTATCAAAGAAATGTGTCCGATCGAAGGAATGACCTCACTTGGCCCGGCATGGCTCCTGTTTTAGTCACATCTAAGCTGACTCACGGGAGTCTGGGTCACATAAATACCTCATACAGAACGTTCGCCAAACCATCCTAATTCATTTCTAGAATCTCTACCACGTATATAGTTGTAAAATGATTTTCAGTATTGGCAGAGAGTATGACAATATCTGATCTCAGTCTCTTTAAAAACTAAACGGTTATTTCACACCGAATGGTTCCTTTACATTTCAAACATCAATTCATAATTAATATCAAATTATCACATTCGATTTAAAACCATATTATTTTTGAAATCATATTCACTTTCAAATCCATATCCACTTTCAAAATTATCGATAAGATTGGTTAAAATCCTCATTCCAAAATCATCATATTTACTCAAATATGTCATTTCACAAAAAGGGTATTAATTTCAAATCCCAACATAGGTTGTATCATCATCAAGAATTTAAATAAAAATACTTCAACTTTATACTGTCTGAAATTTTAGAAAATAGTTTAGATAGTCATAAACAGTTTTAAAAGTTTTAAAAATAGTTAAAATACTCTGAAATAGTTTAAAATAGATTAAAAAAGTTTAGATAGATTTAAATTAGATTTAAAAATGATTTAAATAGATTTAAAATAGATCAACTAGATTTAAGTTACATTAAATAGATTTAAAATAGATTTAATAAACTTAAAATAGATTAAATATAATTAAATTATATTAAATAAATTTAAAATAGATCAAATAAATTGAAATTACATTAAATATATTTAAATTAGATTTAATAAATTTAAAATAGATTAAATAGACTTAAATTACATTAAATAGATTTAAAATAGATTAATTTTTTTAAATAGATTAAATAGATTTAAAATAGATTAAATAAATTTAGTATAGGTTAAATAAGTTTAATTAGTTTAAAATAGGTAAAATAGATAAAATTGGTTATAATAGACAAAAATAAATTAAGATCTAGTTTGAAATAGATTTCAAAGTTATATTCAAACAATTTCATATCTCCATTTCGATAAAATTCATTTATATTCGACAATTCAACTTTGAAATTCCAATTTAAATCCTTTGAACAATTCATTAAATTAATTCCAGTTTCAACATTAACGCTTGGATTTTCGAAAATAATTCAGTTTATATAAATTAATTTTTATTTCAAAATACCAGTTAATTTAATTCAAAATTTAAAGATTAAAAGAATCATTTAACTTAACCAATTAGGTGTCCATATAATTTTCTACCTTATGGTCAAGTGATACATATATTTATCGTTTCAATCCGCAAATATTTAAATTTACGGATACATATCATTTCTACCCGCAATCCCAAAATTTAATTTCAAATACATGAAATCGCTCGAGTCTATCATTTCAAGCCATAAAGATTCTAATCTATCAGAGCGTTCAGGTATATATCATTTCAACCCATAGGATACTTGCAGTGTTATAACAATATAAATGCTAAAATCCTTAGTTTACAATTTCGACGATGACAACTATACAATGGAAATCATATATATATATATATATATATCATACAACTATATATATATATATTTATATATATATATATCTTACAACTATAAAGATACGAATTCAAAGCAAGACAAACCACTACTGTGACAAGACGATGACTAAAGCACTGAAGAGATTCATCTATAAAGTTGCACGAAGATCGAAGAGAGACACACTCAAGAATAAACCCAGGAGAATATCACTTAACAGGTTCAGACGTCTGAATGCAGAACTTCAGACGTCTGAACGTAGAAGAGGAACAAAAATAATAATAGGTTCTCAGACATTTGAAAACACCATTCAGACGTCTGAAACTGGGCTCGGGGAAGATAATTCAAATTACAACTGTCATCTCCGAAGAGACACAACTCCATCTCTCCTCCACAACTTTTCACCGGTGAACGATGACGATTCTAGACTAAAAGAGAAGAGATGCAACTACTAGAAGAAACCTTCTACAGCTATATAAACGAGAATTAAGAAGGATCTTAGTACTTTAACTAATTCACTCGACTCTCTATCTTGACCATCTCTTGTTCTAATCATCCACTTGCTATCAAATCTACAAATCTGAGATCATACACTTCCATACTCTCTCGAACAATATTGTATTCAATCATTCAAGAGATATAGGAAGTTTAATTGTACTATATAGTCAAAATTCATGTAATAGAGAACACATTCTTGACAAAGAAACTCTGCTAATGTAAACCTGTTCCTCCGAGTGAAGTGAGCTTTATTTGGTGAAAGGAAATTCCGAAGAGTAGCTTCGGGACTGGACGTAGAACGGGAGGTCCGAACCAGTATAAAGTCCCTGATGTGATTATTTTTATTTACATACTTTACAATTGTTACACTATAGCTTAAATTAGTCATATACTTGTCATTTGTATAATCGATCCACCATACTATAGACTTCTAATTGGTATCAGAGCTTGGTTTGATCAAAAGTACTGTAACAAGTTTTTGAATCACTAATATGTCAAGTATCTTTCAAGAAGGTCAATCTACTACACATCCCCCATTATTTAATGGCTCCAACTATGCATATTGGTCAACCCATATGCGTATTTTTATGGAAGCCAATGGTTTAGAAATATGGTCTGCTACAAAAAATAAATATGAAGCACATGACACTGCTATGAGCACATGGACTGATGCATAGAAAACCTTAGCCTCAAACAATGCTAAAACTATGAATGCTTTATTTTTCTCTCTAGATAAAAATGAATTTTCACATGTCATGTTATGTACCACTGCATTTGACATTTGGCGTAGCTTACAAATCACACACGAAGGTACAACAAAGGTCAAACAAACTAAGATTTCAATTTTGCAAAACCAATTCTCCTTATTCAAAATGAAGCAAAATGAAACCGTAGTTGACATGTATTAAAGATTTCAACCTATTCAACATGATCTTATGGCATTAGGAGTTAAGTTTACTGATTTTGATTTAGTTTCTCGAATATTCAACTCTTTAACATCGGATTGGGAAAGGAAAGTATTAGCTATTGAAGAAGCTAATGATCTTTCTACTCTCAAGGTTGAAGAGTTGATAAGAAATTTAATGTACTATGAAGCTAACTTACAAGCAAGAAAAGAACAAAATGTTAAAAAGAAGAACATATCATTTCAAGCAAAGAACGATGAATCGGATTTGGATGAAGAAGAGATAGTTTTCATTGCCAAGAATTACAACAAATTCAAGAAATTTAGAAAGATGACCAAATTCCAAAAAGAAGGGAAGTCCAATACAACAAATCTATCTCAAATCAAGTGCTATGAATGTGATCAATACGGGCACACGAAGAAGGATTTTCCTAAACGCAACAATAAGAAAAAGAACAAATTTGAGAAATTTAAGAAGAAAAGAGCTTTTAAAGTCACTTGGAACGAATCTGATTCATCATCATCTTCTGATAGTGATAGCGATGGAGAACAAGCTATATGTTTTATGGCTAACACCGATGAGGTATGTCCTGAACTTAGCTGTAATGAACTAATAGAATTAAGTATGGAACTTAACGATAAGTTTAGACAAATAAGAAAAATTAAATAAATAACACCCAATCAAAATAAATCGATTAGAACTAGAAATTGGATTATTAAAGGATGAAAAAGTTATTTTAGAAGAAGAATTGGTGATTTCACAAGAAAAGTGTAAAAAGTCTATCGAATATGATACACAACTTAGTGAATAGATAAGTTAAAACTTGAGAATAATAATTTGATCAAGGAACATATTGAACTAAAAAGTAGTATAGAAAATTCAAAAACTGAAATTTGTGAATTAAAGGATAAACTAGAAAAAATTACTAACAATGTTTCAAAGTTTAACAAAGGAAAACTAGATCCTGATAATTTAATTAAAATTTCGAAACCTTATGGTAATCGAAATGGATTAGGATTTGAAAAGAATTCGCAAAAGAAAAAAGGTAATACTATAAAGCAAAGTATCTTGTATCAAAGTTTCAAAAAGATACCAAAGTTAAGTAAAGATATAAATTCTAAAAGTATAAAAATTTGGATACCAAAGTCTAATAATAAGCTAATTAGACAAAAACATATTGATAGTTTTTTTTATCAAATGTAGTATTTAATAATAATTATGTTTTTAAAGGACCCAAACCCATTTGGGCATGGCTACCCTCCCCTCCTAACATTTAGGACCCTAATAAAAGAAGTGGGTACCAATTGAATAATTTTTGTTTTGTAGGTACCCAAAAATAAAAGCAAGGAGAAATGGATACTCGACAGTGGTTGCTCAAAACACATGACCAGGAATGCCAAGATGCTCTCAAATATAAATTATATCGATGGAGGTACCGTAACCTTTGGAGACAACTCAAAAGTATATGTCATCGGAATTGAAGAAGTCATAAACATCGGTATTTATAACTCTCCTATTATTACTAACGTTTTATTAGTAGAAAATTTAAAACATAATTTACTTAGCATTAGTCAATTATGTGATAAAGGTTTCAAATAAATTTTGAGAAAAATCGATGCAATATATTTGATAATAATAAAAATTTATTATTTGAAGGATTTTGAAATAAAAATATTTATATTTTGAATATGAATATAAAACAAAATTCTGATTTATGCTTGACCGCTAAACTTGATGATCCATCGCTATGGCATAAACGATTTTGCCACATGAATTTCAAACTTATAAATAAATTATCAAAACATGAACTAGTTAGAGGTTTACCAAAAATAAATTATAAAATAGACAATTTGTGTGATGCATGTCAAATTGAAAAATTAAAAAGGAGTTCTTTTAAATCTAAAAAAATATTTCAACAAAACAACCATTAGAATTGTTGCATTTAGATTTATTTGGTCCTACTCAAGTAAGATCAATAAATCATAACAAGTATGTTTTGTAATTATTGATGATTTTTCAAGATATACATGGACTTTGTTTTTAAGACATAAAAGTAAAGTTTAAATTTTTTACAAAAAATTTAATAATCAAATGAATTTGAAAATTAAGAATATTTGCAGTGATCACGGAGGAGAATTCGAAAGTGAACTTTTTACAAATTTTTGCAATAAAAAGGGAATTAATCATAATTTTTCAATTCCATGTACACCACAACAAAACGGTGTAGTTGAACGGAAAAATCGAACATTACAAGAATGTGCAAGAACAATATTAAACAGTAGTAATCTACCAAAATATTTTTGGGCTGAAGCAATTGCCACGGCTTGTTACGTTTTGAATAGAGTGACACTACGACCAATGACAAAAAACACTTGTGAAATATTTTTTGGTAAGTAACCTAAAGTATCATATTTTAGAACATTTGGATCAAAATGTTTCATATTAAATGCTAATGACAATCTAGGAAAGTTTGATCCTAAGGCCGATGAAGGAATATTTGTTTGCTAATCGGATCGTAGCAAAGCTTATAGAATTTATAACAAAAGGACAAATATTATAGAAGAAAGTTTACATGTTTCTTTTGATGAAAGTTTTGTAACTACACAAATTAATGACGAAGAAGAAATACATCCAAATGATTCTTTTAACACACCTCACAATAATAATGAAGCTACTGATCAAAATAATACTCTAGTTTCACCTCCTAGGATTTTAAAGAATCGTCCTATAGATAACATTATTGGAGATTCAAATTCTAGAGTAACTCGAAATTAACTTAATCAAATAAGTCATGTTGCATTCGTTTCAAATTTTGAACCAAATAACTATAAAGAAGCTTCTAAAGACGATTTTTGGATTTTAGCTATGCAAGAAGAATTAAATCAGTTCGAACGAAATAATGATTGGAAACTCGTTCCAAGACCGGAAGATCAATCTATCACTGGAACTAAATGGATATTTAAAAATAAAGCCGACGAAACTGGAAATATAGTTCGAAATAAAGCATGTTTAATAGCACAGGGGTATAATCAAGAAGGAATCGATTACGATGAAATTTTTGCAACTGTAGCTAGATTAGAAGCTATACGAGCTCTACTCGCTTTTGCTTGTCGTAACAATTTTAAATTATATCGAATGGATGTCAAAAGTGCATTTTTGAATGGTTTTATCAATGAAAATGTTTATGTTGAACAACCAACATTATTTGAACATGAAAATTTCCAAATCATATTTTTAAATTAAATAAAGCATTATATGCAAACCCCTAGAGCATGGCACGATAGGCTTAAAACTCATTTAATCTCATAAGGATTTCAAATTGGTAAAATTGACACAAATTTATTTATTAAAAGAGAAAATAATGATATTTAAATTACTCAAATTTATGTCGATGATATCATATTTGGATCAACTAATGAAAATTTATGTGTAAAATTTTCTAATATAATGAACAATGAATTTGAAATGTCACACATGGGAGAATTAAATTTCTTTTTAGGATTACAAATAAAGCAACTAGAAAATGGTATCTTTATACATCAAGAAAAATATTGCAATGAACTATCAAAACGTTTCGGTATGGATAAAACATCAAGTAAACCTACTCGTATGAGTACTTCGGTTCATCTTGATAAAGATGAAAACGAAAAAGATTTTGAAGAAAAATTATATAGGAGTATGAGTGGTTCATTATTATATTTAACCGCAAGTCGAACCGATATAATGATGAGTGTTTGTTTTTGCGCACTTTTTCAAGAAAAACCATAAGAATCTCATCAAAGAGACGTTAAACTTATTTTGAGATATTTATCTAACATGAAAAACTATGGACTATTCTATCCAAAAGGATCTTCCTTCGAACTTGTATCATATAGCGATACGGATTTTGGAGGACGCAAAACGGATATAAAAAGTGCTAGTGAAACATGTCATTTCATCAGACAATCTCTCGTCTCATGGTTTAGTAAAAAACAAAATTGTGTTTTTCTATCCACTTGTAAAGCTGAATATATTTCAACGACATTAGCATGTGCACAAGTAATTTACATGCAACAAACCTTAAAAGATTTTGGAAAAATAATTGAAAAACCTCTGATTTATTGTGATAAAACTAGCGCAATCAATCTATCTAAAAATCCATTAAATCACTCTAGAACTAAACATATGGATATAACACATCATTTCTTAAGTGATAATGTCGAGAAAGAACTATAACTCTAGAATATGTTAACATTGAAAATCAAATAGACGACATCTTTACAAAACCATTTAACGAACAAAATTTTGTAAAATTACGATGAGACTTAGGCATTTGTTCACTTAATGAAATTTTAAACTAAGAAAAATCTCTTATATCCACAAGTTTATTAGTTTGTTAAAAACCTTTAAAAATTTAGACAAGAATTTTGCACCATGAACAAACTACCTATTTTTATATTTGGATTGCTATAAAAACTAACTATCTGAAGTTTTGTAAACATAAAAAATATCATAATCAAAATGTCATCTCAGGAAATAAATTCGTATAACTCTGGATCGCCATCCTCAAACGTATCCACTCCTTCTCTTCGTACTCCTTCACATCCTCATTTCCTACCTTCTCCTGACTTATCAAAAGGTCGATGGGGATTATCACCTCTACCGAAGAATGCCAAACGAGATAAACCGCCTACAATCCATGAGAAACTTGATGAAATATCACATTATCAATTTACAATGATGGATGTTCAAAGGGAAATGTACTATAAACAGAAAGGAACAATCAAACATTTGAACTTCATGGAAAAGGCTCTATATGCTATATGTGGTTATTCTCCAACAAAGAAGTGTTTACATAAAAATCTCCATGCTTTGTTGAAACTCCTAAAGATGAACCGTCAACTTCACCACCCCAACCTCCTTCCTGGTCCCCAATCAACTATGGTGATCCTACCTACGAACTGAATTCATGGGATCGTCAGGAATGGAACTAAGACAAATAAACTATGACTTTGGAGACGATTATATATATATATATATTGTATTATATTGTATTATATCCAATAAATAAAGTTTTTCTTCACAAAAGTCTCAATAAAAACTAATCTGGAGTTTTCAGATGTCTTAAATAGATTTAGACGTTTGAACTAAGAATCTAAAACAAATTATATGTTCCCAGACGTCTGAACTCAAGTCCAGACGTCTGAAATCACTCTCTGTCTCACATTAAAACTTTCTAGACGTCTGAATTTTGATTCCATACGTTTGACTTTACTTTCTGTTTCTAATTTAGACATCTCCAGACGTTTGATCTACTTTTTCAAATGTCTGAAATGGGAAACGACAATTTTTTCAAACCCTATACCTGATCGATCAACTACTATTTCACCACTTCAATTCATTTTCAAATTAAAAATTATCTCTCTCAAAATCTCTAAAATCGAATTTCTCTTCAAATTAATGCCATCACGAACTAAAAAGATGGGAATTGAGAAAAGGAAGCATGGAGAAGGATCTTCCTTTAAACCATTGATGGCGACTGATACTCAAATCAACAATTGGTTATTTCAGAATCCAACAAATATACGACGGTTTAAGGACTTGAAGATTAAGAAGATGCATTTAGGACCTTTCTATAGCCTAATCAAGTTTCCTTCATATGATATGGACGACATATGTGAGCAAGGTGAATTAAAACCCTTATCTCTTTTAATCCAACGATGTTTCAATCGATCAACTAGCTATATATCTTTTTTACGCTAATCTGGATAGTCCATCGATATAAACTACTGAGAATGATGAAGATTGGTTATGGACGAGTGTCTAGGGGACAACAATCAAATTAACCCCCGCTATAATTGGACGATTCTTAGAGTGCTCTCATATGGGTCAAAATTTATTTGATATGGAGGACATGCGATTCAAATCTCGTGATACTGTCACTCATCAATTATGGGAAAATCGAATGCCTCAATTTTCATCCAAATTCCTTAGGCAACGTGCTAGTCTCCTTACCCAAATGCTTATAAATACCATTATCCCTCGATTAGGTAGCCATGAACAAATTACTGATCTTGAACACGAAGCACTAGATGCACTATTTAGTCGAACTAAGATCAATTGGGCTCAGCTCATTTTCGATGAACTAAAAGGTTTTTGGAATAGATCTTGCCATACAATCATTTACCCAGATTATATTATGCAAATTCTCAAAGCACTAAACATCCCGTCGTACATTTCTTCTTTTGAGGAGTTACCTATCAAATATAGCGGAACAAAATTTTTCAATCTTTTGCATTTGTAGGAGGAACCACCATCTTTATAACTTTTCTAGAATGGAAAAATGCATAAGATCAACCTCCTTCTCCTCAACGACAACAAAAACAAGAAGGTGATATTTAACTACCAAGGAAACCATCTCCACCTCCTCCTTCCTCATTTGAATATCACTCCGATATGGAGATTTTGGAAGCACGAACTCAACCTCATGCTAATGAGAGTATTGCTCACTTAACCTTACAAAAGCAAGTGCTTCTATCAGGAAATCAAATTATCCTTGGTAAACAAATAGCGAAGCTTGATCACACTTTGTCCACAAAGCTTTCCAAAGTTGAAGATTCTCTTGTTTCAGTGGTTTCCAAACTTGATCATGCACTTCAACAAGTCCGTCAACCTTCTTCTGATTGGTCTACACCTTCTCAATCTCCTCACGCATTGTCAAAAACCGGCGATAAGGAGAAAGGGAAATTAGACTCCTCTCATGATGACCTACCTTGACTTCATGGGGTAAATATTTTGTTGTAATTAACTCCCGTATCATAGTCCCCTTTTTTATGCTTAATGATATAATCATAACCTTTTGTTAGTAATATAATTATGTATGTACATCATACTTGGTTCTGCATTATTTTTATGATTCTTCGATTATTTTTGATAATTTTTGATAATGACAAAGGGGGAGAAAAATAATTATGCACATCTATAGGGGGAGATCATATTTAGGGGGGAACCTTTCTGTAATTGTTATCTAAGTACATTATATAGCTGTCATCATCAAAAAGGGGGAGAATGTTAGAACCCTTAGTTTACAATTTTGGCAATGGCAACTGTACAATGGAAATCATATATATCATACAAATATATAGATACGAATTCAGAGCAAGACAAACCACTACTGTAACAAGACGATGACTAACGCACTGAAGAGATTCATCTACAAAGTTGCACGAAGATCGAAGAGATATACACTCAAGAATAAACCCAGGAGAGCATCACTTAACAGGTTCAGACATCTAAATGCAGAACTTTAAACGTCTGAACATAGAAGATGAACAAAAATAATAATAGGTTCTCAGACGTCTGAAAAACACCATTCAGACGTCTGAAACTGGGCTCGGGGCAGATAATTCAAATTACAACTGTCATCTCCGAAGAGACACAACTCCATCTCTCCTCTACAACTCTTCTCCAGTGAACAGGGTCGACTCTAGACTGAAAGGGAAGAGATGTGACTACTAGAAACAACCTTCTACAACTATATAAATGAGAATCAAGAAGGATCAAAGTACTTTAACTAATTCACTCGACTCTCTATCTTGATCATCTCTTGTTCTAATCATCCACTTGCTATCAAATCTGCAAATCTGAGATCATACACTTCTATACTCTCTCGAACAATATTGTATTCAATCATTCAAGAGATATAAGAAGTTCAATTGTACTATATAGTCAAAATCCATGTAAGAGAGAACACATTCTTGATGAAGAAACTCTTCTATTGTAAACCTGTTCCTCCGGATGAACTGAGGGTTATTCGGTGAAAGGAAATTCAGAAGAGGTGCTTCGGGACTGGACGTAGGCCGGGAGGTCCGAACCAGTATAGAATCCCTGGTGTGATTATTCTTATTTACATACTTTACTATTGTTACACTATAGTTTAAATTAGTCATATACTTGTCATTCGTATAATCGATCCACCATACTATAGACTTTTAATAAATATATATAACATCCAATCATCCAATGTCAACAATCAAACATCCATCACAATCATCATCCAAATTAACCATTAAGCATTTATAGATAACTGATTATCATTAACAGGTACTAAATTGATAATTAAATTCAATATTAAATTAAACGATGATTAAATGCTATAAAAGTCAAATTTAACTAGAATGATAATTTAAATATATCAAACATCAACCAATCAATTTCAAATCACATCATAAATTCAATTTTACTAACATAGATAATTTAGTAGTTGTGAGTGAGTTAAAACACTCACCTTTGATTTCAAATCGATTTGAAATCCAAAATAAGGCCCAAATTTGAACAGTCTCAGAATTCGTCCAAACAAGTTCCATAATGTCGGAATTTTGATATGATAGCAACGGAAAAAACCGCGTGTGAATCCAAGCTCGTACGAATAAGTTATTGAAGTTAGAATGATTGCGATTTAAATTGGAAAAAAACAATAGAAGAAAATACTTTACCTCGCCATGTCATCTTCGCTTACAACATGCAAAGACACACGCAAAAACCCTAGTTCGTTCGAACCCAGCAGAGCCACCACGAAGCCTCCTCGTCCATGCCATCCACGCTGTGCGGCTACCCAGAACGATGCGCCGCCTCGCCTAAAACTTCCCCCATCACCTCGACCACAAGCGACGCCCAAAACCTCATCGCCAATCATGAAAACAAAGATTGCCACCGCAAATATCTGTAACCATATGCGAAATTTTGACGACAATCTGCCGTTGATTCGTCGAACAAACCAAACGGATGTGCACCAATCGCTGCTGTCCACAAACTGGTACCCTTCGTTTAATGATCCAACGAAGTTGATCTCGACACGATAAACGATTGAGATTAATTCAGTGATTTCTGGAAAAACCATGATCCAACTAAATAAACAAATCATTGCAGTAGATTACGCTCGTCGAGAGCTTTCCAATGATATATAATATGACATAGTTTTAAGGAGTTTGAAATTTGAAATTGATTTGGAGATTGAATTTAGGGTTTGAATGTAATTCGGGTTTCTGCCATTGAGAAGAGAGAACCAGATAGAATTGAACGTACAATAATGAGGAATAAAAAGCTGCTAGGATTTGGATAGAAATATTCATATTAACAAAGTCCGATAAGAAAATAAACTCATATTGAATCTGTACGAATGACAATAATGATCCAAAAATCCCGTTTCATCTCAGAAACGAAAGTGGGTCATCCCATTTATAAAAACAGATATTTTCGATATTTTTAAACTCAATGAAACAGGTTTCCAATTCCATCGTATGAAGAAGTTAGCTTAAACTCAGCTTATTTTAAATTGATTTCAATTGAATTTAATTAAATTGGTTTCTATGCATTTCGAGCCCGTACGATCAAACGACAAGTCCGATCGCTACGAAACTTGAAATCCTACAATAATTCACCATTGCGGATCTGATGAAACCGGTTTCGTCGAAATCTAAGACAGTGATCAAAATAGCTATTTTCATGTTAATTAAATAAATTAGATTAAATTAATTATGTCACTTTCAATTCAAATTTTTAAATTAACAATTTTTTCATTTTTGATTGCTTAGGCCTTTACAATAATTTAAAACAAACCTACACATCAGTTTAGTGTTAAACATTACACTAATTACATTGTTCAATTCCAACTTTAATTAAACCCGATTAATTGTGTATTTAATTCCAATAAATTGATTTGATTTGATTTCAATCTTTTTATTCAATCAATCATTACTTTACGGACCTAATTTACATTGGTTTACATTATATTGCGTTAATATTCCACAGTTATCATCTTTTACTATATTAGTGCAATATTTCAATTATTTTGAATCTTTGTCGATTTGCACATTAATTATAGTTTAAAATCCCAATAAATTAATTTATCTTGGTTTCACTCCTTTTTATTAAATCAGTTATTACCTTACGAATGAAATTGACATTTCTGTACATTTTGTTACATTCACCTTTTCCAGTTATCATCTTAACTCATTCTGCGTAACATTTAATTTCATCTAATTATAATTGATTAAATAAGTTGGTAACAAATAACAATTGTCACATTTTCTACATTTCATCACATTTGTATGTTTGTTATCTACACACAAACATTATAGTTATTTACACAGCACTAATTTTATTAATTTACAATTTATTACTTACTATTTCATTAATTAATACAACATTTTAAATTATCAATTATTCTTTTAATCCAATTATCAATTAATACACACATTATTACAATTAATTTGCAATCTACAACCAATTATAAACTTTTTAATCATTTCAAAAAAGGGAATTACATTTAAAGTAGTTATCGATTACCTTAAATTAATACCATCACATTTCATTCTAGTTATTTTCTTATTATTACATCATAAATTATATTTTATTTTTTTATTTTTCACAACATTAGACTCAAAAAATTATTTAATCTGATAAATTTAATTATAGAAAATTACTGGTTGTTAAACTCTCCCCCACTCAAACTTTTCATCCTCGAAAGGGAAAGAAGCACTTAAGGAATTAATATATCTTATTCAAAATATTAAATTTATAAACAATTAATTTACATAAATAAGTAATTTAAATAAGATATATCAATTTATATATAATTAAATCCTTTCATATTCAAGTTAATAAAAGTTTGGAAAATATCACAAAAAATTTCTTAGTCCAAAATTTATGGAAAATTTCGGCAAAATCTCCTTTGTACAAAGAGGTCCAGAAGAAATAATAATATCAATAATAATAATATATTTCATATTTTTCGAAATAAAATATCCCAACCCACATGAAAAATAATATAATATCGCTATAATACCGTAATCCGAAAACGTACCTATTGTCGGGCAAACAACGTTTTATTTATGAAACCAAAAATAGTAGCAATTGCTTCCATAACCTGTATTTCACTCATATAATCCAAAAGAGTTCATATTTATATAAAATAGAAATATTTACGTTATTTTAATCAATAGCAACCAAACCAACACAACATAGCAATAATCACTTACAAACAAAACATACAATCATCATATGAAATCAAGTAATAAATCACACATCCATAGTAACCAAAACAAATGGTTTATTCGGGTTCAGAAAATTTTAATCATACAAAATGATAAGCAAACTACTATGTATATCATACACTCAACTGTCTTAGATAAAACTTAACAGATTATTTATACACCTTTATACAATTAAAAGTGTCCTTCCCAACCATCCCACAAGCTAAACAACAAAGAATTCAACACATATTTTAAGTTTGTTCTTATTGATCACTTTTCACATCATTTATAGTTTATTTTTTTTCATTCATTCAATGCTTATTTTCATTAATTTACATTCATTACTTACAAAATTCATTTCCCATTTATTTATATGATGCCATTTTCTCTTTTCATTACTTTACATTCATTGCTTACGTAAGTCATTTCCATTTCAATTATTGGACTATCCATTATTATGTAAGTTTCTTTACAATTTAATTCACCATTAATAGATTTTTTTTCTCATTCATTTCTTTCATATATAATATTATTGAACATTTAATCTATTTCTGAATCATTTCATATTTTCTAAAGTCATAATCATTCAATTAATATAGTATTCACTTTAATTACAAATGGCTTCAACATTAACTAAATTTTATAATCATTTACTTATTGTAGTCATCATTTCTATTACAATTTATTTGTATCACTTCAAATTTTTAATTTAAGTTTATAACATTTTATAACAACTCTTATTTATTGAAATAATTATATCGAACACTTTCTTTTCAAAGTTTACATGCATAATATTCTTACATATTCCTATTAACATTTCAACTTTTAATAATTTGGTAAGTTATATATATGTTTTTAGAATGCAATAAAAAGTTACACAAGTTTATGTTATTCACATCTACAAGTTACTGATTTTCAATCTCCTATGAGTACTTCGGTATGGATAAAACATCAAGTAAACCTACTCCCATGAGTACTTCGGTTCATCTTGATAAAGATGAAAACGAAAAAGATTTTGAAGAACAATTATATAGGAGTATGAGTGGTTCGTTATTATATTTAACCGCAAGTCGACCCGATATAATGATGAGTGTTTGTTTTTGCGCACTTTTTCAAGCAAAACCATAAGAATCTCATCAAAGAGACGTTAAACTTATTTTGAGATATTTATCTAACATGAAAAACTATGGACTATTCTATCCAAATGGATCTTCCTTCGAACTTGAATCATATAGCGATACGGATTTTGGAGGACGCAGAACGGATATAAAAAGTGCTAGTGAAACATGTCATTTCATCAGACAATCTCTCGTCTCATGGTTTAGTAAAAAACAAAATTGTGTTTTTCTATCCACTTGTAAAGCTGAATATATTTCAACGGCATTAGCATGTGCACAAGTAATTTACATGCAACAAACCTTAAAAGATTTTGGAAAAATAATTGAAAAATCTCTGATTTATTGTGATAAAACTAGCGCAATCAATCTATCTAAAAATCCATTAAATCACTCTAGAACTAAACATATAGATATAACACATCATTTCTTAAGTGATAACGTCGAGAAAGAACTATAACTCTAGAATATGTTAACATTGAAAATCAAATAGACAACATCTTTACAAAACCATTTAACGAACAAAATTTTGTAAAATTACGATGAGACTTAGGCATTTGTTCACTTAATGAAATTTTAAACTAAGAAAAATCTCTTATATCCACAAGTTTATTAGTTTGTTAAAAACCTTTAAAAATTTAGACAAGAATTTTGCACCATGAACAAACTACCTATTTTTATATTTGGATTGCTATAAAAACTAACTATCTGAAGTTTTGTAAACATAAAAAATATCATAATCAAAATGTCATCTCAGGAAATAAATTCGTATAACTCTGGATCGCCATCCTCAAACGTATCCACTCCTTCTCTTCGTACTCCTTCACATCCTCATTTCCTACCTTCTCCTGACTTATCAAAAGGTCGATGGGGATTATCACCTCTACCGAAGAATGCCAAACGAGATAAACCGCCTACAATCCATGAGAAACTTGATGAAATATCACATTATCAATTTACAATGATGGATGTTCAAAGGGAAATGTACTATAAACAGAAAGGAACAATCAAACATTTGAACTTCATGGAAAAGGCTCTATATGCTATATGTGGTTATTCTTCAACAAAGAAGTGTTTACATAAAAATCTCCACGCTTTGTTGAAACTCCTAAAGATGAACCGTCAACTTCATCACCCCAACCTCCTTCCTGGTCCCCAATCAACTATGGTGATCCTACCTACGAACTGAATTCATGGGATCGTCAGGAATGGAACTAAGACAAATAAACTATGACTTTGGAGACGATTTCTAACGCACTGAAGAGATTCATCTACAAAGTTGCACGAAGATCGAAGAGATATACACTCAAGAATAAACCCAGGAGAGCATCACTTAACAGGTTCAGACATCTAAATGCAGAACTTTAAACGTCTGAACATAGAAGATGAACAAAAATAATAATAGGTTCTCAGACGTCTGAAAAACACCATTCAGACGTCTGAAACTGGGCTCGGGGCAGATAATTCAAATTACAACTGTCATCTCCGAAGAGACACAACTCCATCTCTCCTCTACAACTCTTCTCCAGTGAACAGGGTCGACACTAGACTGAAAGGGAAGAGATGTGACTACTAGAAACAACCTTCTACAACTATATAAACGAGAATCAAGAAGGATCAAAGTACTTTAACTAATTCACTCGACTCTCTATCTTGATCATCTCTTGTTCTAATCATCCACTTGCTATCAAATCTGCAAATCTGAGATCATACACTTCTATACTCTCTCGAACGATATTGTATTCAATCATTCAAGAGATATAGGAAGTTCAATTGTACTATATAGTCAAAATCCATGTAAGAGAGAACACATTCTTGATGAAGAAACTCTTCTATTGTAAACCTGTTCCTCCGGATGAACTGAGGGTTATTCGGTGAAAGGAAATTCAGAAGAGGTGCTTCGGGACTGGACGTAGGCCGGGAGGTCCGAACCAGTATAGAATCCCTGGTGTGATTATTCTTATTTACATACTTTACTATTGTTACACTATAATTTAAATTAGTCATATACTTGTCATTCGTATAATCGATCCACCATACTATAGACTTTCAATAAATATATATAACATCCAATCATCCAATGTCAACAATCAAACATCCATCACAATCATCATCCAAATTAACCATTAAGCGTTTATAGATAACTGATTATCATTAATAGGTACTAAATTGATAATTAAATTCAATATTAAATTAAACGATGATTAAATGCTATAAAAGTCAAATTTAAATAGAATGATAATTTAAATATATCAAACATCAACCAATCAATTTCAAATCACATCATAAATTCAATTTTACTAACATAGATAATTTAGTAGTTGTGAGTGAGTTAAAACACTCACCTTTGATTTCAAATCGATTTGAAATCCAAAATAAGGCCCAAATTTGAACAGTCTCAGAATTCGTCCAAACAAGTTCCATAATGTCGGAATTTTGATATGATAGCAACGGAAAAAACTGCGTGTGAATCCAAGCTCGTATGAATAAGTTATTGAAGTGAGAATGATTGCGATTTAAATTGGAAAATAAATACAAAAAAAATAAAATAGAAGAAAATACTTTACCTCGCCATGTCATCTTCGCTTACAACATGCAAAGACGCACGCAAAAACCCTAGCTCGTTCGAACCCAACAGAGCCACCACGAAGCCTCCTCGTCCATGCCATCCACGCTGTGCGGCTACCCAGAAGATGTGCTGCCTCGCCTAATCCTTCCCCCATCACCTCGACCATAAGCGACGCCCAAAACCTCATCGCCAATCATGAAAACGAAGATAGCCACCGCAAATATCCGTAACCATATGCGAATTTTTGACGACAATCTGGCCGTTGATTCGTCGAACAAACCAAACGGATGTGCACCAATCGCTGCTGTCCACAAACCAGTACCCTTCGTTTAATGATCCGACGAAGTTGATCTCGACAGGATGAACGATTGAGATTAATTCATTGATTTCTGTAAAAACCATGATCCATTTAAAGAAACAAATCATTGCAGTAGATTACGCTCGTCGAGAGCTTTCCAATGATATATAATATGACATAGTTTTAAGGAGTTTGAAATTTGAAATTGATTTGGAGATTGAATTTAGGGTTTGAATGTAATTTGGGTTTCTGCCATTGAGAAGAGAGAACCAGATAGAATTGAACGTACAATAATGAGGAATAAAAAGCTGCTAGGAATTGGATAGAAATATTTATATTAACAAAGTCCGATAAGAAAATAAACTCATATTGAATCTGTACGAATGACAATAATGATCCGAAAATCCCGTTTCATCTCAGAAACGAAAGTGGGTCATCCCATTTATAAAAACAGATATTTTCGATATTTTTAAACTCAATGAAACAGGTTTCCAATTCCATCGTATGAAGAAGTTAGCTTAAAATCAGCTTATTTTAAATTGATTTCAATTGAATTTTATTAAATTGGTTTCTATGCATTTCGAGCCCGTACGATCAAATGACAAGCCCGATCGCTACGAAACTTGAAATCCTACAATAATTCACCATTGCGGATCCGATGAAACCGGTTTCGTCGAAATCTAAGACAGTGATCAAAATAGCTATTTTCATGTTAATTAAATAAATTAGATTAAATTAATTATGTCACTTTCAATTCAAATTTTTAAATTAACAATTTTTTCATTTTTGATTGCTTAGGCCTTTACAATAATTTAAAACAAACCTACACATCAGTTTAGTGTTAAACATTACACTAATTACATTGTTCAATTCGAACTTTAATAAAACCCGATTAATTGTGTATTTAATTCCAATAAATTGATTTGATTTGATTTCAATCTTTTTATTCAATCAATCATTACTTTACGGACCTAATTTACATTGGTTTACACCATATTGCGTTAATATTCCACAGTTATCATCTTTTACTATATTAGTGCAATATTTCAATTATTTTGAATCTTTGTCGATTTGCACATTAATTATAGTTTAAAATCCCAATAAATTAATTTATCTTGGTTTCACTCCTTTTTATTAAATCAGTTATTACCTTACGAATGAAATTGACATTTCTGTACATTTTGTTACATTCACCTTTTCCAGTTATCGTCTTAACTCATTTTGCGTAACATTTAATTTCATCTAATTATAATTGATTAAATAAGTTGGTAACAAATAACAATTGTCACATTTTCTACATTTCATCACATTTGTATGTTTGTTATCTACACACAAACATTATAGTTATTTACACAACACTAATTTTATTCATTTACAATTTATTACTTACTATTTCATTAATTAATACAACATTTTAAATTATCAATTATTCTTTTAATCTAATTATCAATTAATACACACATTATTACAATTAATTTACAATCTACAACCAATTATAAACTTTTTAATCATTTCAAAAAAAGGGAATTACATTTAAAGTAGTTATCGATTACCTTAATTTAATACCATCACATTTCATTCTAGTTATTTTCTTATTATTACATCACAATTTTTATTTTATTTTTTTATTTTTCACAACATCAGACTCAAAAAATTATTTAATCTAATAAATTTAATTATCGAAAATTACTGGTTGTTAAACTCTCCTCCCACTCAAACTTTTCATCCTCGAAAGTGAAAGAAGCAATTAAGGAATTAATATATCTTATTCAAAATATTAAATTTATAAACAATTAATTTACATAAATAAGTAACTTAAATAAGATATATCAATTTATATACAATTAAATCCTTTCATATTCAAGTTAATAAAAATTTGGAAAACATCACAAAAAATTTCTTAGTCCAAAATTTATGGAAAATTTCGGCAAAATCTCCTTTGTACAGAGGTCCAGAAGAAATAATAATATCAATAATAATAATATATATCATATTTTTCGAAATAAATTATCCCAAACCACATGAAAAATAATATAATATCGCTATAATACCGTAATCCGAAAACGTACCTATTGTCGGGCAAACAACGTTTTATTTATGAAACCAAAAATAGTAGCAATTGCTTCCATAACCTGTATTTCACTCATATAATCCAAAAGAGTTCATAATTATATAAAATAGAAAAACGTTATTTTAATCAATAACAACCAAACCAACACAACATAGCAATAATCACTTACAAACAAAACATACAATCATCATATGAAATCAAGTAATAAATCACACATCCATAGTAACCAAAACAAATGGTTTGTTCGGGTTCAGAAAATTTTAATCATACAAAATGATAAGTAAACTACTATGTATATCATACACTCAACTGTCTTAGATAAAACTTAACAGATTATTTATACACCTTTATACAATTAAAAGTGTCCTTCCCAACCATCCCACAAGCTAAACAACAAAGAATTCAACACATATTTTAAGTTTGTTCTTATTGATCACTTTTCACATCATTTATAGTTCATTTTTTTTCATTCATTCAATGCTTATTTTCATTAATTTACATTCATTACTTACA
This sequence comes from Allium cepa, assembly GCA_030765085.1. Classification (NCBI taxonomy): domain Eukaryota; kingdom Viridiplantae; phylum Streptophyta; class Magnoliopsida; order Asparagales; family Amaryllidaceae; genus Allium; species Allium cepa. The sequence continues at coordinate 747,910,751 of CM060928.1, forward strand.
AAATTCATTTCCCATTTATTTATATGATTCCATTTTCTCTTTTCATTACTTTACATTTATTGCTTACGTAAGTCATTTCCATTTCAATTATTGGACTATCCATTATTATGTAAGTTTCTTTACAATTTAATTCACCATTAATAGATTTTTTTCTCATTCATTTCTTTCATATATAATATTATTGAACATTTAATCTATTTCTGAATCATTTCATATTTTCTAAAGTCATACTCATTCAATTAATATAGTATTCACTTTAATTACAAATGGCTTCAACATTAAGTAAATTTTATAATCATTTACTTATTGTAGTAATCTTTTCTATTACAATTTATTTGTATCACTTCAAATTTTCAATTTAAGTTTATAACATTTTATAACATAACAATTCTTATTTATTGAAATAATTATATCGAACACTTTCTTTTCAAAGTTTACATGTATAATATTCTTACATATTCCTATTAACATTTCAACTTTTAATAATTTGGTAAATTATATATATGTTTTCAGAATACAATAAAAATTACCCAAGTTTATGTTATTCACATCTACAAGTTACAGATTTTCAATCTCTTATATATTTCATAAATCATTTTAACATCAAACTTCTTATTTTCCATTTTAGCTGCTTTCAATTGGTGAAATAGTTAAGATTTTATTCATTATAATAATTGAAACTACTAATTTACAGAAACCTAAGAACTAAATATCAGGTTATATTTTTCAATCAACTTAAATAATATATAATCATATCTTTATATTTGCCAAATCATATTTGGAAATTAAAACTAAGGTTGGTTTATTAAAACAAATGTGCAGTAAACTACTACAGTGGTCCTCCCACTTTGGAACTCGAAAATGAACGTCGATGATGCATGCACTCATCACCGAAATTATTTTCCAACGATAGAGTGGGTAGTACAAAACTTATTTCCTTTAAAATTTCCTTTTGAAAAATTTCTTTCAAGTCATCTTATAATATTTATATTAGAAAATATTTTTAAATAATATTATTATTATATTCAAAAAGCATTGGAAATAAGTTTGCAAACTCCTTGAACTTAAGCTCTCAACTTTTAATTTTATTCATTTTATTTGTAAATTTTATTTTGCAACCAATATTTATTAAATTTAAACTCCTAACAAACAACTAAACATATCACATACAATTATATATATGTATATACATATATTAAAATATTTTTCTTTTATACACAAAATATAGAAAAAGGTAAAATTATTTCATTTACCTATATTTCAAAACAATATTGTGTCAGTTTGGCCTATTAAGTGTTTAGAAATCTCTATCGATGCCATAGCGTCCTATGTACCGATCGGAATTTATGAATACAAAACAGAAAAAATTAACACAATATAAAACATTTTATAACACTAACAAATTCGCTCTCTCATATATACACGCTCAACGACTCATTCTAGGGTATTACTACCCTATATAATATGAGTCAGACCCAACAAAGCTAAGGTTATCGCTAAAGCAAGGCTCTGATACCAAATGTAACGACCCACCTTTTGGACGGTTTAAATCGACGATAAACCACACATGTCATACTCAAACCATTCAAAAGGGAGGATTGTTATGAGGTAAATAAGAAAAAGCAAAGGACGAAAGAAAAACAAATACAAAATCTCGTAGTGGAATGATAAAATATAATAATCAAATAAATAGTTCATGTAGTTGTTTACAAATAACATTTGGTTATACTTTTATAATGCAGATCAGAGTTACGTAAAAACAAGAATAAATAAATAAATACAGCGGAACAACATGACACAACGGAATAAATATAATAAATAATAATTGTATAAATCTTCATCTTTATCCTCCAGAAAGCAGTCTTCGATAAACTGGAAAGCTCAGACTGACTCGAGCAAATTGAAAAGACAAAACATTCGAGTTAGAACCGAAAGATCTTATATAGGTTCAATCAACTGTAAATAATAGTAACTTTTCTAATAGTGGTAGAGTATAGTTTACGAGTATTGAGTAAACGAGGAAAAAAATCACATGGTATGAGCTGACTAAGTTTATATTTGTTCGATTACTTTTTGTAAGTAAATGTCACTTGTCATTAGTGGGTTAGGTGTTTTGGGAACCGTCTAGAGGTAAATCTTTAGAGCATAGTGGTCGAGGGGTTCATTCCTCTCCAAGGGCTACAGATTGGAGTTATGTTGAGGATTTATGAGTTCCTCCTTTAAGAACTAAATAGTCAAGTATTTTATTTACTCTTATGGCTGGCAGTCAAAGATTTATTATGTTGAGACGCTCTTGTTAGGACTCAAGGAGTCGATGTACTTGTTTTCGCTCTCATTAGGACCCAACAAACCAGAAACACAAGTTTTTACTCTCATTTAGGCTTATTGAGTCAAGAATATTTGTCGAAAATTAACGTTATATGGCTCATGCTATTATGGAGAGAGCATGATTAGGAACCACTAAATAGGCTAGCATTCATCCTAGCTGTCTTGATTGCGAGGTCACATCCTGAATCTATAATGTCAATATGTTGAGTTAACGTGGTTGAGTCTAAGAGATTTCTCTCGTTAAAGCCATTGCCCAAACGTCACTTAAGGATCAACAGTCCGTTAGCAAGGGCAAGTTGAAGTCGTTACCAATGCATTGCATAGACTTGTAGCTTGTTTATGACACATGATGGATGATAGAGTTAGAGGTATGCCCTAGGGGCGATTTTGTAACTTGTTACATATATCTAACTCGTTGACTAATCTTGTTAGAAATGTAAGTATTTTCTTTCTATTATGTACTTGATATAATGTGGTTATATTAATTAATCAATTTAATGAAAATTATATTTAATAGAAAATCCATAAATGTTATGTTCTGTTATAATAGTTACAAAGTGTTGTAACCATGAGTAATTTATCACAATGAAACAAATGCACCATTTCAAATGTTCCTAGCCAAGATGCGTTGAGACTGGATATCGATATATCCGTTGAGAGTAGAGTACGTAATGCTTTCCAAATATTCGGTGCATTACTCATTACTACTGGAGCACCAAGGGGTTACGTACTGATAGTTATTGGATATCTATGGAATGACTCACTTGATAGTTTTCTATTGGTTAATATAACTAAGGTTAAGCAGAGAATATCGATGTGACTAATTTACACAGTTCTCTCGACTTGAGAATACTGTTGATTTTTAATGTGGAAGCTCCGCTTTGATCATAGTTAAATCGTGGCATGATGTCCATTGAACGACAAAAGTTGGGTCGAGGGGAAGCATTGAAAGTGAAACGCTATTCAAGAGAGGTTCGTCTCCTCAGTTATATGAGATTAGTATCATGATCAACTGAAGTCAACTCAAAGTCAATGCCTTTGGTCAGATCATTTCGGTCAATAATAATTGTTATTATTGAACTAAGGACGTTGTGTTTGGACTATAAAGTTGAATGTGGATGATATTGGAATTTGACCATTACCAAATTCCATAAATCTAGTGATATAGTTTTGACAAAGAGAGTTAGTGTAAATAATTTCCACCATTAGGTACCGCTTATAATAAGTAAAATTGGATTTTACTAAAAGCGTGTAAGCGATAAATTTGACCAAAATGTCGCACCAATTGCTAACTGATGTGTGAACATTAATATTCGAATATTTTGATATTAATCGCTGATTGAATTTACACCTTTGAGTCGCACAACAGTAATGATGAATTCTTTGAAAAATGGCATGATTTAATTAATTTATAAAATGTTGTAAATTGATTAAATTAACTGATATTTGGGAAATATTAATTATTATTTATTTAATGTTTGGAAGTTTTTATAATTACTTTAATGTATTTATAAAGGTTATATTTACGCGTATTTTTATACAATGTTGATGTAATTTAAAGATAATTTCCTGAAATGATTTATGGAAATTTTATGTCATTTGATGACATGATTTATGGAAATTTTTATGGAAATTTTATGTCATTTGATGACATGTGTGGAAACTTTATGTCATTTGATGACATACGTGTAAAGAAAGGATTGGAGAGAGAGAGAAACAATCAAGGGAATTAATTGGGGAAATATTAATTAAAGAATGGGAAAAATTTCATTCTTTCAAATAAAACATATTGTCCCATTCATTCTGTACATGCAATTCATTTTCCTTCTCATCCATTCTTTTTCTTTATCTCTTTCTAACTTTTCATGGAAGAAACAAAAAAGAAAATGAATTTCCAAAATTTTTGAACTCCAAATAAAACGATCAAATAAAATAAAACAAAAGTGGTTCATTCATCTTTTGCAATGATGGGATGTGGATCTAATGTGGATCTGAGGAGATATCATCATTCAAGGTGTGGTTTTTAGGAAACATTCTAAGGTGATTCAATCGGGTCTAGAAGCATTTTTTATTCAATGTGAAAATCAAAGGCAATATCAACAAGGTGTGTATTAAAGATTGGGTAGCAACGTAAGTCATTTTCTATATACAGATAGTGATTTTGCAATGTTTGATGGAAATTTAATTTGTATGATGTATTACTGTCTTGCTTACTTAAAAAATTGTTTGTGAAGATTGAATTATTCGTTGAATGATATGATTGAGTTTTCGTTTGATGAATCAAAGTTAAATTTGTTTATATTTTAAAATGTAACGACCCGGATTTTTAGCCATCTGATATTAGGATTGTGACGCCCCACCCCGAGACCCACATTAAGAAAGAGTATTACTAGGTAATAATGCCTACTAATGCTGAGAATATGGCTAGTTAGGAGCAACCATCTATAGTCTTGTCTTAAATATCTATTGAATACGTCGATTAGTGCTCTATATTTTTTCCTTTCTCAAGTGGATCGACGTATCCAATAAATGCTTAATACAAAACTACAGGTGGCTATAGGATCTGTCATAACAAAATACAATAACTCAAATGCAGAACACATCATAGAACATCAAACAGATATATATACATATATACCGATACATCCCAATACAATACAAATAATACATCATAAGTGATATGACGACCATAATATACACACAAGTCAAAACAATAAATACATGTTAGAGTCATACAAAATGACTATATAACTACAAAAAAGATAAGATGATATCCAAGGCGGAAGCATCAAGTAAAGTCCAAAAGTAGGCATCTAACCTGAAACAACTCAGTCTGACCTGAGTATAAAATACACATGTCAGTCTAGTTAAACAAATCATTTTACAAGGATAAGTGATAACACGAGCATAAGGTAAAGGGTGAGATATCCTCTTGAATGAGAGGAAACAATAATGAGAACATGCCACTACTTCAAATAAGGTAATTACACTAAGTATATGTCCTTGAAATAGATAAACTAACAAAATAACACTAAGTATAACAAATGCCTTATATCATCGGTGAACTCCCAAAAGCCACTAAAATGGTTTATATGAACCATATCTCCAAAATAGGAGAATCTCAAATGTCAAACTCAAAACTCGCCACAAATGGCAATCAAATTTTTTTCTTGAAACATGGAAGTCTCAAACACAATATACGCCAAAAATGGCAATCTCATATATCTCCAAATAGGAGAGTATAAATCTCAAATAAATGCCAAGTGTTGGAAAAACCCAAATCTCAAATATAGAACTCGATAAGGAGTTCAATTCCAAAGATGTAATCGCCATATATGATATCTCGAATAGCTCAAATGGCTAATAATGTAAAAAGACGATACACTCAAAAAAATCATAAGGAAATCAATGAAATCATCTCAAAGATATAGCACATGCTTATGGCCGAAGCCCGCCAAGTATTGTTCTCTCAAAATAAGGTGCCACGTCTCTTAGACAAATGTCCCGAAGGACAAACAAATACGTCTTTTAGACCAACGTCCCGAAGGACAACATCCCTAAGGACAAATATGTCACAATGACAAACGTCTATTAGACAAACATCACGAAGGACAAATGACCCGAAGGTCCAGCACTAGCAGTACGTCTCTTAGACAAATGTGTCACAAACTCTCGGATAGGAACCCGAACTGTGTTAACGTGTGTCACATGCCACATGTTCGCACTAAATAGTTTACTAACCGCTGTTAAATTCCACACCCAAAGCAGTAAAAAGTTTACCTCATCTCAATGGTAAACTTGACCCGAAGGTCAAAACGTTAAATGGACAAGTCGGAAATTAACCGATAAGATAAACGCACATGTCCCATACCACATGTTTTTACCAAACCGTTTAATCCACCTTCTCATTTGCTCGAATAGTGCAAAAACATGTATTATATATATAAAATAATTTACTTGAGAAAACAAGCTTTTAAATCCAATTTTCGAAATCAATTTTGAAAGCCATATTTGAAAATTCCCTTATTAAATAAATGGATTTTATATTTTAAATACTTTAAAAATATCATATAATAATTACTTGAAATGTCCATTTATTTAAAAAGTATTTCAAAACTGTTTGTAGAAAACCGTGCTCGAAAATGATGAAAAACCAATAAAATACTCAAAACCGATAACTCCAATTCAATTCGAATTCAACTCAAAATTCACTTCAAATTTGAATTTCAAATTCTCAAAATCTAGCCAGCCTATTAATAAGCACCATAGCTATCAAAACAGCACAAATACGTCATCAAAATCAAATGACATGGAGAGCTAAAGCACTCAAACAAGCATCGGGATACACAACATACAAGAGGGAATAGGTCCACGCAAAAGTGCCTTGGAGGTAGACATGCAGGTCGACCTCACTATCCTCTAGGTCGACCGTACGGTCGAACTAGTAGGCTTGAAGGTCGACCCCTAAGTCGACATAAGGTACGGACTTTGCCCAGTAAATTTCTGGTGCTTCAACCTGATTTTCAAATAACATTTTGACATAGCATATGACCTTGTTTTGCAGTGAATTTTTTCCGAGACAAAGTATAACCAAGGTTGGTGATTGGGCTAGGCCAAGTAGGCCACCGAATAGGGCAACCCCCTATCACGGGCGACATCTCGCCAGAAAAAAAACCTAAATACAAGATAAGTCGCAACCTACCCTTCAGAGAAATCGCGGTGGCATGGCCAACAACGACACCATGATAAGGGCTGCTTTAAACTTTGCATCTATGGGCTAGTGGAATCCACCTCCTGCCTCCTCTCTTTTGCGATTTGCGAATATCTCTCGCTCGGCTGATGGCTCTCTTGTTGCTTAACTGCTTTGAATGATTACTTGAAGCCTAAAGATGATAAAAACTGAAAAAGTAATTATTTTTATTTCTATTTTATTAAATTGATGATATTGATTAATTATTTACATTATGAGTCATTGTTATTAATAAACCGAAAAGGTAATTATATGGGTAAACTGAACATGCAATTATGTGAAACTATGATTTATAATAGTTGATTTGATATTGCAGATTGAGTTATTATTGAATGCTGATAATGGGAGCAATGGTATATTTAGTTTGAAAACTAGTAATGTAATTATTGCACTAAAATTATTAGGATGATGTTGAACAATTTTAAACAATAATATTACAAATTTGTAATTTTCAAAAAAATAATGCTATAAAGTTTAGAAAATTTTTAATTTGTTAAAAAAATATTTCTCGGTTTATTTTTTAATTAAATAGTTAAAATTTTAATTATGAATAAATGTATTAACTATTCTTATAATTTTTAAAATCATATCGTAAGGTGAGTGGATTTCTAAATGAGTAGGTTGTATATCAAATTCTATTGTCCATACCGGTTACACTTGCTTCGATCGAAAAAACCTTTTCTAAATTGAATTTATAAAATATTTACAATGTTTGTTATGTGGATGGGTTTTGTTATTATGAAATATGTATTTTAAATGGGTTTTGTTATACGGGAAGTTGATTAAAATATTTGCAATGTTGTAATATCATTTTGGATTATTTTATATGTAAAGGGTAACAAAAATGGTGTTTGCCAAGGGCAACCGGTAGACAAGAATCGGCCCTAAGTATAACATGCATCTATCATCTGAAAGAAGTTCGACAATATTTTTTTGCCGGAATCGAAAGATACAAGCCTCTAAAGAAGCACTACGGAACAGTTTTAAACAAAAAGAAAACAAGTTAAGAAATTTATCTACTGAAGCAAATTTATTCACAGTTTTTGCACTTTGGTTATCCCGCTTTTTGGCAAAGCCATGATACCAAAAGATTGATCGAAAACAAAAGACAGTTCGTCTCAAAGATTGGTTATACTTTGCTTTACTATGGATATCGCTGAATTTTGTCCGAGCCCGGATTAGGCTACAATTGATAGGACATGACAAGAAAAGCCATAAAAGCCTGCATTCCAAATTTCAAGTCAATCCGAGTTCGTATGCTCGAGTTATGATTGATTCAGTCTAGAAGAAGCGGCCCAGCTTCGTATCCATCGCCATTGTTGATTTCGTATCCATCATTGAACTCCTGTTCGAATCGATCACTTTCGTATCAATCAGGTTTCAGCAACTTCGTATCCATCGAAATTCCGCGATTCGTATCGATCAAGTTCGAATCCATCGAAGCGCCTCAGTTCGTCTCGATCACATTCGAGTCCATCGGCTCCTCCTTATTCGAATCCATTGGCATCTCCCTACTTTGCATCCATCGGCAGATAACCTACTTCGTATCGGTCACTCCCATGAGTTCGTATCGATCAGGATTGGCTGTGTTCGAACCCATCGAGTTCGTATCGATGGACTTCGTACCCATCAGCAGATGATGCGCTTCGTAACGATCGGCCAGTATCTTCTTCGCATCCATCATAGAAGCATCTCTTCGTATCCATCAGGCGACTTCTTGTTCGTATCCATCAACACTTGTCTATTTCGAACCGATCACCGCCTCCTAGTTTGAAACCAACAGTAGGTGGACTACGTCACAATGATCGCCCAGCATCGGCTTCGTATCCATCAAAGGGAATGTTTTCGTGTCCATCGAACGGTCTAGCTTCGTATCGATCATTCATCCCCCAATTCGTATCCATCGAGCCAACAAGCCCAGGTGACGTGTCATCCCTCGATATGAACAAGCCGAGATATATGGAGTCGATGCGGTCAACTCGGAGCAAAGACTGGATCGAGGCGAAGTATGCGCTCCACGTCATCACGAAAGCGCGTGCCATCATCGATTCGAAGCAATCGATTCGAAGAGATGGATTCGAACCAAACAGCCTAGTGAAGAACATCATTTCGTATCGACTTTTCCTCCCAATCCACTGATCCAAATGAAATGAAATTTTCACAGGACATTGCCTACATGCCAAGGAGTGTTCATACCAAATTTCAGCTTGATTGGACATCATCTTGATCGATACGAAATGATTTCGTATCGATCATCGATCGAGTCGAAACTTTCGGAGGTTGGTCGCGTGGGCCCACTCACATGCCATAGCGAGTCTCCCGAGTTTGAGCGAAATATCAGCCTCCTACGCCTATAAATAGAGCGCCAGAGCCGACAGAAAAAGGATCTTTTGACTCTGAAGCGCCCAGACTCTGCCGGATTAAGATCTCCATCATCCTACACCATATTCTTGCTGTCAATTTTGAATTTCCAGTTGTAACTTGCTGTTGATTGCTGTAACAACTTGTAATCATTGAAAGAGAATCAATAAAGCTGCAAAAACTTCACAGTGGACGTAGGCAACACGCCGAACCACTATAAATCGCTTGTCTACGCATTTACTTTGCGGTTATTTGGAGTTTTTGTTAGATAATCCTCATTTTCAATTTATATTCTTCATTATTATCTCTTCAAAGACTCCCAAAGAGTGTTGTGACCAATTTTGGTGCAAACACTTTGGTGCTTTCACTCAGAAAACCCAGACTTTCTCCCGCTCGTTGGATCTGTCATCAATACCGGATTGCATAAATCTAAGAGAGAGATCCAGATCACAAATCCAAGTTCCTTCCCTTCTACTCTGATTTGCATAAAGTCTAGGAAAGGAATTCAACCTTCAAGATGGTTAGCACAAGGACCACCTCTAACGCTATCAATTAAGAGGAACATGATAGACAGAATCCTGCACCACTATCTCCCTCTAACCAAGATGCTACCGGACACTCGGAACCATCAGGTCCGGTTACCCGACAAGAGTTTCAGCTGCTGCTCCAAGAGCTGATCCAGAGTTGGCAACAACTAACAGAACAGCTACGCGCTAACGCCAAGCTGACCAATCAACTGAATCGCCAGAAGCGAAGGAGATCTAGGAGAGTCCATGCTTCTCACTCCTCCAGCGAAATCTCTTCATCTTCTGATTATCATAATCGATCTCCATGACCCCGGCTAGATGGGAGTCACATACAAGCTGCTGGATATCAACCGGCAATGACTGTGGGACAACTGAGAGTTGGTCCATCAGCCAGTTTCCAAACCAGGCCCTCCTCCCGAGGAGGTGCCATTCCTCACTACACCACAGAATACCGCACCACTAACGTCGCGGTTGAACCAGGGGTCGATGCCCAAAATCAGTCGAACCTGGACCGCCGTCAGCATGGGCGTACTCCTGAACCGTACGTCCCAGAGGACTATGAGCCAAGAAGGCAAGATTTGGACCGTCGAAAGCATCTGGCCCAACCCCAGAATGTGGAACACAATCACATTCCGGCACGAGCCGCACAGAATATACAAATGTCGGATCTTCCGACCATGATACGTCAGATGATCCGTGAGAGCCAGGGTCTCTCAAACGACGACTAGGGAATTTCTCGAAGTCACGCTCCTTTTACGGATGATATTCTTACTGTTGAACCCCCACGGCGATTCAGGATGCCGACTCCATGTACGAGGGAAACTCCAACCCCAACCAACATATTCTGAAATATGAATGGTCGATGAGCGCTGCCAGAGCTGACGATGCAGTGAAATGTCATAGTTTCCCCATATCCTTGGAGGGCGTCGCTACCATATGGTTCACTCGACTACCACCTCGATCCATCTCATCATTCGACTAGTTGGCCACAAAATTTGTTGAGCAATTCCACATGCATGTCGCAAGACCGAAAGACGTCAACACTCTGTCTAGCGTCACCCAAGCTCCTAGAGAGACGCCCAGACACTACTTAGAGAGATTTCATACTGCATGTGCAGAAATCAGCAATCCGAACGATAACTCCATCCTTATGGCATTGACTAAGGGGATTGACCCCGATTCTGAGTTTGGCAACTAGTTGGCTAGAAAACCACCTGCATCATTGGACCGTTTCCATGCCAAGGCGGCTCAATTCCTGAGAAGAGAAGATGTAAAACAGTCTAGGAAGCAGACTGATGTAGGGCCAAACACAGAAGGGATCCAAAGCAATGTCGCGATCAAACAGTCCAGTGAGAGCTCCGGAAAAGTTCAGTTGAACATTCAAAATAAACAAGCTCAGCGGAAAGAGAGCGTGAATCAAAATAGAAAATGAGATCAAAATCGTGGCCCACAGCGCAAGAATCCCATGTTTGATAGTTACACTCCTTTGAATACATCACTGGAGAACTTGTATTTACAAACCTGTAATACAATTAAATACAAAAAACCTGCTCCAAAACCATCATTAGAGAGGCAAATCCAGACGGGAAAATTTTACAGGTTCCATGAAAGCTACGGGCACAATACAAACGAGTGTCATCACTTATAAGATCTCATAGAAAAATTGATTAGAGAAAGAAAGCTGGAACAGTTTGTGCGGGCACCGCGGCCTCAAGAAGCGAGCCCATCAAATCAAAATAATGAACCCAATCGACCGAGACAGGAGGACTCTACATGTCTCCATGGGAAATTGATGATAAACGCCGTCAGTGGCGGACCCACTTTGTCAGGAGCCTGGAATGACGAGGATCTTCGTCACTGTTACACATGACAGGCTCTATCTAGTCTATGAATACTTTGCAATTTCCTTTGCGTTTTGAAGTTTGAATTTGTAATAAGGCACTAACTTTGCCATGTTTTTCTGTTCCAGCAATAAATTACTATCTCTTCAAGCTAGAGCTGTGATTCATCGAATGCGACATTCAACAATCACGACGCACGAAGAGCTAAGTTCTATCGCATGATGGAATTTACTCAAATAGCGTGACTGTGATACAACCGGCCACTCACTAAGTGAAACCTCAGCTCGGGGGCAAGCCATCACATCAAAGGCTGAATTGGACCGACACATGGCAGTCCTACAACTAACTTCAAATTCCCAGAGTGCGAATTGGAGTATAATCATCAACTTTAGGTTCCCAAAGTGCGAACCAGTGTATAAATCCTAACTCCACTTTCCCAGAGTGCGAATTGGAGTATAAACCTCAACTCTTGGTTTCCAGAGTGCGAACCGGAGTATAAATCCTAACTCCAAACTCCCAGAGTGCGAGTTGGAGTATAAACACATAAATTCAGTTTCGGAGAGGGTGGACCCGTCTGCCTAACGACTTCGACTGTATCCTAACCAAGTTTGAGGAGGATGGATCCGTCCATCTAACGACCTCTCTTGTTAACTCGGGGTGGATATGATCCGACCATCCACGATCCCGATAAATCCATCGTTCCCAGAGTGCGAACGAATTCCTAAAAAGCCAAAACAGGTGTGACTGACCATCTGTCGGCTAACTCCAAATTCCCAGAGCATGAATTGGAGTATAAACATCAATTCCAGGTTCCCGGATGCGAGCCGACACATCAATGCTAACTCCAAATTCCCAGAGCGTGAATTGGAGTATAAACATCAATTCAGGTTCCCGGAGTGCGAACCGAAACATCAATGCAAACTCCAAGTTCCCAGAGCGTGAATTGGAGGATAAACATCAATTCCAGGTTCCCGGAGTGCGAACCCAAACATACATGCTATCTCCAAATTCCCAAAGTGTGAATTAGAGTACAAATACCAAGTCAAAGTTCCTGGAGTGCGAACTATATTACAAGCATCGATAACTCTCAAATTCCCATAGCGCGAACCAGATTATCGATCACAGATTATCCTAAGTCCCCGAAGTGTGGGCATGTGCTCAAGATTTGCAATAGGTACGATCGACCACCGAAATACAAATGCTGTTCCCCGGAACTGGGGGCAAAAACCTTAAGTGGCAATCACTAACCAAAGCAATACAATATCCAAAATTCAACTCATTCGTCAATCACGGCATGTGATCAAGATTTTCAGACTTGGCAAATAAAACGAACTCTACTTGACGGTAAAAAACACCACAAGTACACTGGACTGAAAGCCAAATACTGCAAATACTTAAGCACAAAAGAAATGAGAGTTGAAGCAAAGAAACAAAACTTTATTTCAACTAACTGTATGTGAAGATTCATGTACAAGTTATTCCAAAAAATTCCTACTAGCAAGGGGCCAAGCCTGCATCTATACATAGCCTATGAAAGAAAAATAAAAGTGCCTTCCTAACTGCCAAAAATGCACCAGAGGGGATCGTCTACTTTTTCTTCTTCGGTTTTCTCTTCAACGCGGAACCACTGGAACCACTAACAGTCTTTCGCTTCGACCCTGTACCCTTTGGCGGATCTTCCTCTGACGAAGGCATGATATCATATATTCCTTCGAACTTGAACTTAAAGGAATATTCTCTTCTGGAGGAGTCGAAGGAGTCAGGTCTACCACCGGGGGAGGAATGGGCGCGCTGGTTTCGACAAACGTGTCCCAGAAGATATCACCGCAAGAGGAGTGGGGCCAACCGCCATTGTAACACACTTAGAATTACCACCGTGTGTTGCCGCTTCCATCTCCGCGTTGATTTGAGCCAGTATCTCAGCCTCACGAGCAGCACGAGATTAACGATAGACAGCGGTGGACTGTGACGATACAATAGAAACAGGTGGGAATGAGCCAAGAACAAATGGCATGTCAGCAAAAGGGTCACTGTGTTGGCCAAGAGTTCATTCGTCATCTGTTCGTCGAAAGTAATTGAACCCCCATGTGTCATCTCGGTCGGCGCAACTATCGTCGTGGTGATCGCTTCAGTAATAATGGCCTCCTGTTCTTGATGTGACTCTTAGACTGCAGGAGGCGCTGTCGGTGTAACTTTGCTCACTGGACAAGAAAGAAAAGAAGTTGTCAGAACATGCTTCAATACAAATACTTCAGTTCAGACACACAATAGATTTGTGCAGAATACCTTCCTCAACTTGACTCGTGACTGACTGAACAGCTTCAGAAGAATGCTCCTTTATTGGAGATAAGCGTGGCTGCTCGTGGTCATAGCCTGGGACCAACTACGGCTCAATCACTGGCGTCGGCTCCGATCCAGATGAAGTAATCATCTCTGAACTTGTAGCTGGGTGTGCGACGCCAGACCCCTCACCAACTTCCAAGTGTTGGGTACCCAGTCTCTCTCTAGCATGAGAGATCATGAAATCGTGGAGAACCTTCTTCTCATCATCAATCAATATATGGTTCTCCAACTCGAACTCATCAAAAGCTTCGCCCGACTGTGTTGCTTTCTCTTCTTCAGCTAACAAATTTCAGGCGTTGAATAAGTGTGTCGGATAATCGTCAAGCCACGTCAAATTTCTGTGCCTCAGTACATTAGCATTATAAGTAATGAGAAGCTCTTCTATCTCTATCTCTAGCTTGATCTCTGCTTGACGAACTTTCCCATCGACTTCGACTTCCATCTCGCGGACCTTCTCCAAGGCCGCATCTCTTTGTCTCCGAAATTCCACCGCCTGATCACACGCTTCCTGTGCGGAAACGTTAGCGGTGTCCCTCTCCTTCATAATCTCCGAAACTTTGGCCTTGAGCTCGTGTAGCTCTTTCAAGGCCGCATCCCGCTCGGCAGTTACGATGGTGTTTCGGTGGCCCATGTCCTCCACCGTAGCATAATGTTCACGCTTCATCCTATCCATGGCTGCCTGAGCTTTATCAGCTTTTCTAAGAGCCTCAACGTCTGATTTGCGAAAAGGCTCGGCCTCACTGCCGAGCGCCTGAATAATTCGGTCCTTTTGACCAAGTTCCTTTTCCAACTTCTCAATCGTGGCCGCTCGGGCAAAGGCCACCTTTGACGCTTTCTTTGCGGTTTTTGACCATTCCTGATACTGGAAAAATATATCTGAGAGATAACCATGCATCATAGGTGCAACTGACGCCGTTATCCTTTTTAGATGCGGGGGGAAGACAAAACCATCGAAGCAAATTTCAGGAAAATCTTCCTTCAGCTGAGCAAGCCTAACTTCTCCTTCCCCCGAAGGCTCCGTTAATGTCTGCTCTGTTGACGGGGAAGGGGGCCGCGATCTCCGTTCTACGATGAGTGTTAGACCTCGATGATTGGGAAGACGACTTGTGCCGTGAAGTTTCTAGAGGCCTTGAAACATGAACCGGAGGCGGTGCGGGTGCTCTAGGAGGTGGCATGCGAGATCGAGACCGACGCCTATAATCTTTGTCTCTGTCAGAGCGCTCATGACTCGAGTGCCCATGGTCATAGTCTCTATCTCCTTCCCTCCTATATGATTTAAAATATGAAGAAGACTTGCGTTTGCTGCGAAGACTGCCAAGCATCGAGCCTCTACCAGACATGGTATCTGCGAAGCAAAAACATAGAACGAAATTAGTAATCTCTCACAGTGAGCGTATTACACTCATAAATCGTGTAGTGCCGTGAAGTGTGAATGTAGGTGCAACCCCCCGACCAACCAGATGTGTCAACCGCACTAGTGGGCAGAGACTCGCTTAAAACTAAGGCTTCTGAAAGTTCGTCCAATCCGGCATCATGCTGCAAAGACACATCATCCGGAATTGGAAGATCGGCGAGCCCTTCATAAAGATTCTCAGTTCTTGGGGGAGACATCTTCGAAATTCTAATTCTGGATGCGGGTCGGGCCGTAACAACCGATTCCCATCTTTCCTTTTTATGTGGCTTAACAACGGCTGCCTTGCCTTTTCTTTGCTCTTCGGTATCCTGGGATACATCCGCAGATTCGCCCAATGGTTATTCATCGGTGTGAGTTCTTTCAGAGTCAGCCTCCTTGATTATGACAACTTTAGGTTTTCTTCGTTTAACTCGTTCTTTCGAGGCAGTCCTTAAAACACCGTCGAGCATTATACTTTGTCTTCGTTCATTCAGCCCAAGAATCCTAAGATTCCATTCTGTCAATAGCAACTCGATATTCCTCTCTTCACTTGGGATTTCTTGAAAAACCCGAACTATCTCCTTGAAACGTTCACCTTCGGGTGGCTGGATTATGGCTGAAAAGAAAAGGAGATGTGAGCTCGACTTCAAATACATCAGTTTTATCAACTACCCGAAAAGATAGCAATACTCACGTCTAGATAACCATCGCCTACCAAACCCTGGGGGGCATCTAACATAAAACCAATGCGTCTTGAAGTAGCTCAATCTAGTCCAAGCCCCTGTGACCACTTGGCAATTTCTTATCGCCTCCAGGAATGTGAAAGATGGACTATCAACCCGACTCTTGAAGTTAAACAAGTATCTAATCTCAATCGGGAGTGGCGGTCGATAGAGATACTCCATAAATGCAATGAACAAGCTATTGAGTGACACATATCCGTTCGGATGCAGCTGAGATGGGGCGATCCCCAAAAACGATAATACTTCTCTTATATACTAGTTAAACAGAGGGAGTGTCCTAGCTGCGCACGCGTGGCGACTGAATGCGGTGAATCCCTCCGGTGGATTGTGCGGTCTATCATTTGGTCACGGCAATAATACGTCATCCATCGACAAACCATGCCTTAAGCATATTCTTCCTAGCATGTCTTTCGAAATGTTGGACGGAGCAGAGTCTGATGGGTTACTAATGAAGGATGCGTCAGGTAACTCGTCCGGAGCTAGACCGATAACTTCAATCTCAATCTTCGGTACTTCAAGCACAGGAGGGCCTGAACTCTGAGCTTCTTGCAGCTGCGAACTTGAAGTTTCCATAACTAGCTAACTTATGAGAAATTATCTTTAGGCGGTAAAGAACCCATGTATTCCCCACGTGTAAGAGTGTGTGTTGTGCGGTGCTGTGCATTACTGGAAAAGATTTTGCAGAATTAAAGAAAACTTGCAAGCAACAAAGATAATCAGAGTCCAATAGGAGTGACCGTCATCGCTGACCGTCACAACCATATCATCCAGATGTTGGTAATCTATTCAAGTTAAAGTTCGTTATCATGGTGTTAAGTTATAGCTCCATCGGCGAGCTTCGAAAGGATAGTCAAGTGTGCAGTTTAACAGTTAAGTCCAGATATGCAAGAATGAAGCTCACCGGAGTCAAGTGTTGAAATATGCAAAAGGTTCTCTAATTCATCGAACCTCGGCTTGGGATCGATCACCACAGTTCAAGACAGTAAAGGGTCAGAAGCCTCTATTTCGCATCGATTATGTTCGAAACGATACATTTCATATCGATCGAGCTCGAATCGACACACTTCATATCTATCAATTTCGAATCGATACACTTCGTATCGATCGAGTTCGAATCGACGTGCCTTGTACCGCATCGGTTCGAAAATGATACCCCTCGTATCGCTCAGGATCGAATCGATACCCCTCGTATCGGTTAAGTTGCGCCAACCTCGTATCGAATGCGGATCGAAGAGCTTCGCATCGATCATGCAAACAACCATCACTCCTCAACCCACACAACATCGATGCGAACCCAACACCCAGCAATCGATACGAAATCAAACGCTAGTTTTCTTTTCATCGGTACGAAGTGGAGGCCACGCTACCCTCGCTCAATTGTTCAAAGTCCTTAATTCCTTCTTCCCCAATCGATACGAACATAGCCATAGCCATAGCCATTTACGATCGAGATCCGTCCCCAGATCTGGTTTCACATGTTGCCAGAAGAGATGATTGAAGATAAAAAATGAATCTGGGATAACTTTGCCACTTGGATTCGTAATTAGTTACCTAAGTTAAAATTAGGATTCGAGGCTGGGAAGATTGAATCGATTTGGAGGCTAAAGAAGTTCTTTCTCTTGGACTCTCAATCGATACGAAAGTACAGAAGGTATAAGCCAACAGTAAAAGTAAAAAAGTGAAAAATGGGCCTAGAAGGAACTGGGTCGATTCGCCTCCCAGTCCACTTTACCGGTCGCAACTGGTCAAACCACGAATCGAATCGAACGCCCTGTTCGAATCCATCGGACCAAGAATTTCTATCGATTCGAGATAGACAGTAAATCCATCGACACAAAGCATGCAGCAAGGACGGCTGAAGATTGTGAAGTCCATCGGCTCGAAGCCCTCGTTCGCATCAACAAGTTTGCAACTCCATCCACTGCATATTGATACGAACAACAATTTCATATCCATCAAAAACTCATCGATACGAACGAATATTTCGTATCCATCAAAAGTCAACGATACGAACGAATATTTCATATCCATCAAAACTCATCGATACGAACGAATATTTCGTATCCATCAAAAATCAACGATACGAACAAATATTTCGTATCCATCAAGACTCATCGATAAGAACGGTTATTTCATATCCATCATTTCTATTCGCATCAATATGAAAAACTACTTTTCAACCTTTTACATCGATTCAGGAGAGGATCGATACAAGAGGATAGTCAAAAACAACCATCAAGCGTTGTTTCAACTCGAATTTCAAATCGGTTCAGGAGAGGATCAACACGAAATTCGATATATAAAAAAAACTACAACAAACAACAAACTAAGTCAAGTTAACATATGTGCATGTATGTCGGACTAATATTCGATTTTCAACATTCATAGGGATCGAATACTCACCTCATTACGATTACGGCGACAAACAGCTAATCGCTATTATACAGCAATCAGTTATATCAACGCAAGGTTACTGCAATACAGAGTACAACTTTCAACAAAAGAGAGCAATGATTGTTCAAAGAGAAATTGCAGCTTTTCAAAGCAGTCATGTTTCCAAAAGACGTACTTTGAGGGGCAAATGTTATCCCGCTTTTTGGAAAAGCCGTGATACCAAAAGATCGATCGAAAACAAAAGACAGTTCGTCTCAAAGATTGGTTATACTTTGCTTTACTATGGATATCGCTGAATTTTGTCCGAGCCTGGATCAGGCTACAATTGATAGGACATGACAAGCAAAGCCATAAATGCCTGCATTGCAAATTTCAAGTCAATCCGAGTTCGTATGCTCGAGTTATGATCGATTCAATCTAGAAGAAGCGGCCCAGCTTTCGTATCCATCGCCATTGTTGATTTCGTATCCATCATCGAACTCCTGTTCGAATCAATCATTTTCGTATCGATCAGGTTTCAGGAACTTCGTACCCATCAAAATGCTGCGGCTCGTATCGATCAAGTTCGAATCCATCGAAGCGCCTCAGTTCGACTCGATCTCATTCGAGTCCATCGGCTCCTCCTTATTCGAATCCATTGGCATCTCCCTACTTCGCATCCATCGGCAGATAACCTACTTCGTATCGGTCAACTCCCTTGAGTTCGTAATGATCAGGATTGGCCGTGTTCGAACCCATCGAGTTCGTATCGATGGACTTCGTACCCATCCGCAGATGATGCGCTTCGTAACGATCGGCCAGTATCTTCTTCGCATCCATCATAGAAGCATCTCTTCGTATCCATCAGGCGACTTCTTGTTCGTATCCATCAACACTTGTCTATTTTGAACCGATCACCGCCTCCCAGTTCGAAACCATCAGTAGGTGGACCACGTCACAATGATTGCCTAGCATCGGCTTCATATCCATCAACGGGAATGTTTTCGTATCCATCGAACGGTCTAGCTTCGTATCGATCATTCATCCCCCAATTCGTATCCATCGAGCCAACAAGCCCAGGTGACGTGTCATCCCTCGATACGAACAAGCCGAGATATATGGAGTCGACGTGGTCAACTCGGAGTAAAGACCAGATCGAGGAGAAGTATGCGCTCCATGTCATCACGAAAGCGCGTGCCATCATCGATTCAAAGCAATCGATTCGAAGAGATGGATTTGAACCAAACAGCCTAGTGAAGAACATCATTTCGCATCGGCTTTTTCTCCCAATCCACTGATCCAAATGCAATGAAATTTTCACAGGACGTTTCCTACATGCCAAGGAGTGTTCACACCAAATTTCAGCTCGATTGGACATCATCTTAATCGATACGAAATGATTTCGTATCGATCACCGATTGAGTCGAAACTTCCTAAGATTGGTCGCGTGGGCCCACTCACGTGCCAGAACGAGTATCCCGAAGTTTAAGCGAAATATCAGCCTCCTACGCCTATAAATAGAGCCCCAGAGCCGACAGAAAAAGGATCTTTTGACTCTGAAGCGCCCAGACTCTGCCGGATTCAGATCTCCATCATCCTACACCATATTCTTGCCGTCAATTTCGAATTTCCAGTTGTAACTTGCTGTTGATTGCTGTAACAACTTGTAATCATTGAAAGAGAATCAATAAAACTGCAAAAAAATTCACAATGGATGTAGGCAACACGCCGAACCACTATAAATCGCTTGTTTACGCATTTACTTTACGGTTATTTGGAGTTTTTGTTAGATAATCCTCATTTTCAATTTATATTCTTCATTATTATCTCTTCAAAGACTCCCGAAGAGTGTTGTGACCAATTTTGGTGCAAACACTTTGAAGCATTATTTTTGCTAGATTTCATGATTTAATCAACTCACCTTTTTGTTGTAATAGAAAGACTCTGATTTTGGTTACAAACTGAAGCTTTTTGCAAGATAGAAGCTTCTAAGAACCTGTAAAAATCAAAAACAGTACATGCAAACCAATACACACATTAAATTAGAAAATATTTACTGCAACAAGAAATTTGTGATGAAATTAAGTAGTTTGGAGTTGATTACCTTTTATTTATCACTAGATTGCAAAAAGACACTGATTTGTTGAATTTTAATTGAGAAAATGGCTTGGATTTGCAAATTTGGTGAAGAGCGTTCAATTTTCTTTTACTGGCTAAAGATGGAAGAAGAAGTTGAGAAAAAGAATGTACAAACTTCTTTTTCTCACTTCTTACCAGGCTGAAAGAGGTAATGGGCCAAGTTGGTTTGAAAATTAAAAGAAGTAAGTAGGCCCAAGGTTGAAAATCAACACTTAACCAAAAATTTCACATATACACAAAAACAAAATGCATTTTCTCTCAAGTTTTACATAGGAAAAATGTGAAAACTTGTATACTTATAAAATAAAACATTTTCTATCATATAAAAAGATTAATTTCTATTTTTAAAACATTTTTTTAAATCATTATTTAACAAAAATGCATTATTTACTCAAATAAATGAATAAAACTCTATAATTAACTTCTAAAATTTCACAAAATTTATTTTCTCACTTAAAAAAATATTTCAAACCATATCCAAACTTTATTTATAGACAAAACAAATTTTAAAACCAATTTCTAACTTTTATTTCAATAAACCATCTTTCAAAAATAAAATACTCCTCTTAAAAATTATTAAAAGAAGTAAATGGGAAATAACTGATATAATCATTGCACACTTAAGTAAAATCATTTTCCATTTATTAACAGCCCAAACTAATAAAATAAAGTTCTAACTTTATTTTCACAATTAAATCCCAATGCATTTTTTATTTCAAATAAATAATTGATTCTCAAATTTTAATTTTAAGTCACAATATTATATTATAATCATCGTTAAAATTCAATATTGACAAGTAATCTCCAAACCAGTTGTCACAGACTCCTCCGCTTAACAAAATTGCATCCTTGCAATTTCTAGAGAAGAGTTTGCATTCAACTCATTTATTTCATCCATCAAAAGAAAGATAGATAAGCTCGAGTTTAAAATTTCTCACCCTCAACACAAGATGAAAGAAAAACAAGATAAAATTGCTCGATTAATTCTATGGTTTCCCAAGTGGAATTACTAGTATTTGTGGACCATTAAATTCTTTGAGAAATACATCCCTATTTCAAAGGCGTTTCACCTTCAAAGTAAAATATGGATAGGCTGTTACGTAATAGATAAATTGAATGAGATCGATTCCTAAGAAGCTTCATGAACAGAGTTGGGATTTAGTCACAATTTTATCCCAAACTCCAACCCATAAGATGATAATCGATACGACTTTCCGTATAACACTATGAAGGTAGTCATACCGATATTAGATTGACAACTATTACAGAAAGAAAAACTAATAAGAGGTAGGTGGTTTTCCCCCAATACCACCAAACCCATACGACTGCATAAATGCAAGTCGTAAAATAATTGCACAAAGGCAAGTTAAGACCCAATGAGCAGATTTTTATACTTCTTTTACGAAAAAAATATTCTTAAAGTTTTCCAACCCATTATCTTCAAGATTTAAAATTCTCAATTTTCAACACTTGAAAATTTCCAAAGTTTCTTACTTAGATTTAAATTCAAATTCATTACTCTTCATTAGAGTAAATTAAGTTTAAGTTTTTTATTCTCTAGTCCTTCCATAGGTGTTCTCTAGTTTGCAACATATTTTTTTTCAATTTGTTTCCCAAATTTTCCGAGTGTTAGAAATTTGCAGAAAAATCAGTGGAGTCACCTTTGTACGGAGAGCCATATATAATATTACAAAAATGATTTATATAATATACATCAACCATTAGGTTGGAAACAGAATATATATATGTGTATATATATATATATCATAATTTAACACTTCAAATTAATCCGAAAACATAACTGTTAGCACCAGAATTGGTCACTAACACCCTTGAGTAGAGTTATGAAGAAAGATTAATGAAGAAAGTAAAGTTAAACAGAGATCAGTATGCAAATTTAAATGCAGAAAATATGGACACCAGATTTATAGTGATTCGGCGTAATTGCCTATGTCCACTTTGAGGTTAATGTTTATTGCTTTCTCAATTACTTGAATACAGATACAATCCGTAAATCAATCACTTGAATACAAATTTGAATTAAAAAGAGGAGAGTATAAAAAATGGCAGAGTCTCCCTAGTGTTCTCGGAAAAAGGTCCCTTTCACTGTGCCCCCGCCTTTCTATTTATAGACGAAGACGGGTTGGAATTCCCTCACGGGCTTAGGAAAATGGTACCTCGGCCCATAGTACGTGACTTCTGTGCACCAGGCCAGGCATGCCAAACGCTCTTGCTTTGCCTTAGGCCTTACAACTTGCTAACACCTCTAGTCTGCACCATGCCAGGGATGCCAAAACATGTCGATTGCATCAAACCCTTGTACCTCTAGGATTTTCTTGGTAAGAATCTTGTCTAGCGCTAATAATAATGTCTTCACCTGTCGTTTTGTAGCCGGCCCATGGTGCCGGGTAAAACTTGCCCCCCAAAGTGCGTCGTGTGAAGCAACATGACACGCTTTGAATCAGCGAGTATTCCTTGTTTACAGAAAGAAATCCATCATGTTTCCTGAATAGTCATTATTCTTCAATTTTATCCTCTCAAGGTTTCGTAACCTTCTTTGGTCGTCATGACGCTTGGTCGATTCCTAATATTATAAATCCAGGGTTGTAGTTCATTATTGGCCATCCATGTCTGGTTCTATAGGGCCAATAAGCTTCAGCTATTTGATCCAGTCTTTTCTTAGTAACCTTAAGTGAGAATTCAATTCCCTGTTGATTTCAAGAAGTTGAACCTTTTTCCGGATGTACACATGCATGTTCGGGTACATGTTCTTACCATTGGCTATTGGATGCATTTTATATGCTCATAAGAACTACCCATGGGTCCGTGACTGGCCGTACTCCATTCACCCTTGCTTACTACTTTGAGAAAATACAAACGAGGAAATGCAATTGAATTGCAATTAAAATAGATGGAATTGGCCGCATTCTTCTTAATAGACTTCCTTCGGGACTCGTTTTATCTCATCATGGGCTATACACCGGAGTAAGGGGGTCGAGAATCCCCTTTGATACATTATTCCGCTCTCCATTACATATCGCGAAGCCTTACGAATGACTTGCCGTCTTTTGCTCCTTCTTTCGGGTAAGACCCCATGTAGTAAGTATTGCTTAAATGGGGTCATCCATGATTCCTTATCGATTTCGGTTTTTAACACGAAATCTACCTCCATCATATTTATACTTGGAGTATGTAAGGTTTTAACGGGAAACAATCCTATCTGCTGCGCATCGCCAGTGCTTGCAAATTTTGCCAATGAATTGGCTGCTCTGTTTTGCTCACGCGGGACATGTGAAATATCATAATACTCGAGATTCGCTAGCAGCTCCTGAACTCGGACCAAATACGGGGCAAGCCTCTACCCCCTTGCTTGGTTGTCTCCCCGCACTTGGTACACCACCATTTACGAGTCGTAAAAGATTTCAACCGATCTTACTTCCAGTTCTTTGATGAGTCTTAAGCTGGCAATCAATGTTTCATACTTGGCTTTGTTATTTGTTGCTAGGAATTCAAGCTTCAAAGCATAACAAACTGATCGGTTTTCAGGAGTCACAAGAATTATGCCATCCCCCAAACAACGGTCGTTAGATGCCTCATCGGTATTCATCTTCCATCGAATGGAAGGTATGACATTGTGGTCGTTTGAGTCGTCTGACACAGTGAATTTAGCAATGAAGTCTACTAGTGTTTGCCCATGTATGGCCCTACATGGCAGGTAGGTAATATCGGACTGACTCAATTCGATATTCCATTTTAGCATCCTTCCAGAAGTTTTCGGTCGTTGGAGTACCTGTCGCAGGGGTTGATCAATGTAAACACTGATTGAATGTGCCTGAAAATATGGGCGAAGCTTGTGTGATGCAATCACCAAGAAATAGGTTAATTTCTCGATCTTGGGCTAATTTCTTTTTGCCCTCGTCAGACGTTTACTAACATAGTAAACTGGCTTTTGAACTCAGTCCTCTTCGTGGACCAAATCTGTACTGATAACATGTTGGGATACTGCCAAGTACACATACAACATTTCGTGGTCTATTGGTCTCGATAGCACAGAGGGACTTTCTAAATGCCTTACCAGAGCTTGGAATGCTTCCTCACAATCGGATGTCCATTCGAAATTCCTCTTTCCTTTCTTTATCACATCAAAGAAAGAAATACACTTGTCTGTTGCTCTGGATATGAATCGACTCAACGCAGCCACCCTTCCATTCAAGCTTTGTACTAGCTTCATAGTTCTGGGCATTTGTATGTC
Organism: Allium cepa; assembly: GCA_030765085.1. NCBI lineage: Eukaryota > Viridiplantae > Streptophyta > Magnoliopsida > Asparagales > Amaryllidaceae > Allium > Allium cepa. The sequence continues at coordinate 747,935,801 of CM060928.1, forward strand.
TCAGATAGCTTAAATCTTCTTCGGGTTAGCTTCGATTCCCCTCGCATTCATAATGAAACCCAAAAACTTTCCCGACGCTACGCCAAATGAATACTTCAAAGGATTGATTTTCATTTCATAATGCCTGCGTATATCAAACATCTCCGCTAGGTCTCGGATGTGGTCGTTTGACTGCCATGTCTTTACGAGCATGTCATTCACATAGACTTCCATCGTTCTACCAATCTGGTCTTTAAACATTCGATTCACCGGACGTAGATAAGCTGCTCCCGTGTTTTTCAATCCAAAAGGCATTACTTCATAGTAATATAGCCCCACATATGTGAAAAAACTTGTGTGTTCTTGGTCTTGAATGTGCATCGGGATGTGATTGTATCCCGAATACGCATCCATAAAAGACAATAATTCATGTCCGGCCGTAGAGTCGATGAGCTGGTCGATTTTAGGTAAAGGGAAACTATCCTTCGGGCATGCTTTATTCAGATCAGAGTAATCAACACAAGTTTTCCACTTCCCGTTTGCTTTCCTCACAAGCGCAGGGTCAGAAAACCATTCAGGGTAGAGGGCATCGCGGATGAACCCGTTGGCTTTGAGTTTGTCCACCTCCTCTCTGAGAGTAGCGGACATCTCCGGGTCCATGCCTCTCCTTTTTTGTTTTACAGGGACATATTTTGGGTCTATGTTCAACATATGACTCGCAATAGCGGGAGAAATCCCGCACATATCAGAATGCGTCCAAGCGAAAACGTCTAAGTTCGCTCGGAGGAAATCAGTAAGATCTTCGACCAATGATGGGTCGAGTTGCGATGCAATCTTAAGGACTCATGATGGGTCATCCCGACTGACTGGTGTGTTAATCGTCAGATCAGCCCGTGCTTCATTCATTTCCCTAAGTCCCCCATCATCTCTCTCGGATCTATGTCTCTATAGATCCAAGAATGCTGCACAAGCCAGGGCTCAGGCACTACTTGCCAATTGTCAGTGTTTTGGATGCGGACGGATCTGTCCACCTTGCCTGCATCTCGACTTCTAAACACTATATCGTCTGTCATCATGCGTTGTTGTTTTGCAGGGGTTCCATCTTCCACATTCGAGCAACATTCATGATCCGCATGCCTCGGGTTGGAGTGACAGTTAGTTGCCCACTAGCTTAGGTATCGATTTAATGATTCTATCCCTAGGCATTCTTTCGGTCGTAGTTTTGAGTAGTTGTAAACATTATATAAGTTTCAATATTGAGCAATCGCAGCCAGTCTTTGGGTGACCACGCGTTTGCTCCCAGTCTCGGGTTGATAAATGTACTGCATGGACGGTTGAGTCTCGTCCTTGCTATGTTTATATCCCCACCTAAACTTTGAAAACATAGAGTTGATCAATGAATAGTCGGTTTACATTCTTGTTGCTTCTAGCTCATGCCCCCAGGTCTGGGGCATATATACCAATAAGTAGGAAGGTCAGCCATGCCCACTTTAGCATTACTCTCTTTCCCGTTGAATCGGGGATTAGGTAAATCGATGGGAGACGGGTCTCGCCTATCTTGGATTTTATCGTGGTTTTTCATTCCAAGAGGAATACTTCGATGCCTCGTCAGTTTTAGCGCGTAATTTGGACACTGGACGGTCATCCACGTCCACTTTGGTTCATGTTCTGTAATCAAATCTCGAGGTAAAGTTGGCTACAAATGCAGTCGGGTCATGCCCATCCTGTTTCGTACTCCTCCTAATGGATCGAAGGAGGGTGTTGGAGAATTTTTGACCAAGTCTTCATGGTTTACTCTCCTTTCCACACCCTGGAGGTTATAGTTTTTAAGAAACATCCCAGTCACATTCGTATGTGCTTAGTGCGAATCGGTATTGACCCTCGATCTGAGGTATGATATAGTCGGTTGCTCGTAGCTTTGGATGCCGTTTCGATTAGTTTTGTATTAAGGCCTCCATGCAGTTGTTGCCTTAAGTTATAAAGAATGCCAAACTAGAGCTATAGTAAGCCATCGTATTCAGCTTTTAGTGATTTGTACCCCCGCTCCCAGCATTGGTTTAGCCAGGCCACTAGTTGGATTATCAAGCTCCATCCTTAGCGAGTTAATAATCCTCCTGTCGATTTTAGACTGAAGTTTGAGGAATAGAGAATGGTTGGAATCCACTCGTCTATTTGTCGATGTTTATACACCACTCTGCATTCTGGTGACTTAGTGTTATTCTCTTCTCGTTCGACTCGCGCCCAATTTGTTTTCATGCTTCGATCCATCTCTAGGGACTTAGAGATTTGTCGAACGATTTATACTTTAGTCCACAGTTCGGGACGCAGAGATTTTCATCCATTCGCTATACTCTAGTCCGCATTCCGGGGACTAAAAGTACTCTAGTCTACTTCAGGGACTAAGAGGTGTTCAAGTCGTTTATACTCTAGTCCCGCTCAGGGGACTGAGAGTACTCTAGTCCGCTTCAGGGACTTAGACGGTTTTAAGTCATTTATACTCTAGTCCGCACTCAGGGGACATAGAGTACTCTAGTCCGCACTCTGGGGACATAGAGGTTTTCAAGTCATTTATACTGTAATCTGCACTCTGGGGACTCAGAGTACTCCAGTCCACACTTCGAGGACGTAGAGGTTTTTGATTCGTTTATACTCTAGTCCGCACTCTGGGGACACAGAGTACTCCAGTCCACACTTCGAGGACGTAGAGGTTTTTAAGTCGTTTATACTCTAGTCCGCACTCTGGGGACTTAGAGTACTCTAGTCCGCACCCCGGGGACATAGAGGTTTTTAAGTCGTTTATACTCTAGTCCGCACTTTGGGGACTCAGAGTACTCCAGTCCACACTCTGGGGATGTAGAGGTTTTTAAGTCGTTTATACTCTAGTCTGCACTCTGGGGACTTAGAGTACTCTAGTCCACACTCTGGGGACGTAGAGGCTTTTAAGTTGTTTATACTCTAGTCCGCACTCTGGGGACTCTGAGTACTCCAGTCCACACTCCGGGGGCGTAGGGTTTTTAAGTTTTTTATACTCTAGTCCGCACTCTGGGGACGTAGAGGTTTTTAAGTCATTTATACTATAGTCTGCACTCTGGGGACTTAGAGTACTCTAGTCTGCACTCTGGGGACGTAGAGGTTTTTAAGTTGTTTATACTCTAGTCCGCACTTTGGGGACTCAGAGTACTCCAGTCCACACTCCGGGGACATAGAGGTTTTTAAGTCGTTTATACTCTAGTCGGCACTCTGGGGACTTAGAGTACTCTAGTCCGCGCTCTAGGGACGTAGAGGGTTCTAAGTCGTTTATACTCTGGTCCGCACTCTGGGGACTTAGAGTACTCCAATCCGCACTCTGGAGACTTGGAGATTTTGATTCGTTTGTACTCTGGCCCACACTCTGGGGACTCAAAGTACTCCAGTCCGCACTCTGGGCACGTAGAGGTTTTGAGTCGTTTATACTCTGGTCCGCACTCTGTGGACTCAGACTACTCCAGTCCGCACTTTGGGGACTTAGAGATTTTGAGTCGTTTATACTTTGTCTTGCACTCTGGGGACTCAGAGTACTCCAGTCTGCACTCCGGGGACTTCGAGATTTTGATTGAGAGCAGTCGTATTTCCATTCTTTAATTTGTACTTTATTTACCGTATCGAGGCTAATGTTGTCGAATGAACGATCGACCCACGTTTGGTCATGAAATGAGATTCTGCCCCCAGCATGAGGGATGAAACTTGAAAAATGGACGGTTAATTCTCGTCCGTTTGGTGATTATAGCTCTTCCAATTAAGTCAAGAAAGGAAATATATGACAGATGGTTGGATCACATTCATGCTGTGTTAGATAGTCAAATCTCACACAATTTTCTTCGTATCTCCTTCTAGAAAATAGGATAATGGATTATTGAGAGCGATGGTTGACGAGTAGGTTGTCCATCACAACCACTCCAAGTCGGGCTTTCGGACAATCTTTTGTGTTCATGGTAGGATTTGATGTGTAGACGATCAAATTACGTCCACTCTAGACAGATCCCGACGTCACTGAGCTTCAAGAGGGGAATCTGTATTTTGTCGAACTTTGTTCCATGACTTGATTTGAGTGGATGATCGGGCCATGCTCATTCCAAGCCTCGGTTAGATCTCCAAGTCAAATGAGGAGGTCGATGAATGTGAGGTCAGTCGTGTTCACTTTGTATTGGGCTCTGATTGTGAGCTTTTCAATATCTAGTCCATATCCCCAAATCAAAGGCATATGGTTGATGATGAGTGATTGAATTATGCTCGTCTAGATGTAACTTCACACGTCCAATCATGGTCTGCATGGATTGGTTGACGACCAAATCTGAGTACCTGGTCACCTGCATCATTTTGAAAGTAGTTTAGTTCAACTTAGTCGTAGTTCATAGAACAATTGAAATAGAATTAGAAATGGAAATAATTCAAAGATTGGGATAAATCTCATTGATAAGTGAAACAGCATCATGTGCTCGCTATTTGACTTTGTCCCTGGATCCTTTCAAAGGGACGTCGGCCGTCGGCGGTCCAATTGATAAACCTGGCCCTTTATTAATAGGCATCTGATGTTCGTTGATGTTCGCTGCCCGCCATTCTGCAGGACTTGTACATACTATTGAAGCTTTCCTTTCCAGTTCGGCTTTTCGACCACACCTCGGAGGTGTTTGTAATCGCCCGTGTTAGGATCAGTGAGCATCTGGAAATATACAACATTCCCCTGATTTTCTTTAGAATTTGGTATACTCTCTCGAGGCTGGTTTCCAGTACCACTCCGAGTCGCGAGTCTTCAAGTAGAGGTTGTCAATTGAATATTTCAAGGAGCATATGAGTCGATTTTTGAGGTCTTATTCTGTCTACTAGAATCAGCGTCCTTAGCCAACGGGCCTTCATTATTATTTTTCCTAGTGTGTTCCACTTCTCCTCACTTTGGTTTTGACTCATTTTATAAAAGAAACAATCCATGGTCGCAGGAGGCTTTCCAGCTAACTAGCTACCAAAATATATATGGAAGTCGACTTTCCTCAGATGCGATCAGTGTGATATCCTTGTTAGCATTTAGAATAAATTGCTTAGAGCCAGACATTGGTCTACTAGGAGTCACTAAATTCAAAGTGTTGGGTTAGTGAATAATGGTGCTTGGAGTCATCTAGGCATTTTATTAGATTCATATCATCTATGTTCTCCAACCTTTGGGAGTATCGTTTTAGTAGCGGTTGCTTGTCCATTCCTTTGTTGTCGTTCAGAAGCTATCGCTAGATCGTCTATGCCCTGGTCGATCATGGGATGTAAAGGAAGTGGATAGAATGTTCTTTTATTAAGTTGATTTTTGAATTCACTATCCGAAAATATATATAATTTTTTTTGAAAATAGGGGTCGTATAAGAGACCGGTGTAACTTAAGTTTGGAATGGCCTGGATGCTGCTCTGCATAGGAATGCAGCTCGGTATGGATGCCGTTCGGCACAACTGGTTCGATCGGCATCCAAGCTCGTTCGGCTTCCAGGGATGTTTGGCACAACTGGGTCATTCGGCATTCAAGAGCGTTCTGCATTCAAGAGCGGTCGGCATTCAAGAGCGCTCGGCATTCAAGAGCGCTCGGCATTCAAGAGCGTTCGGCCTGGAGGAATGGATCGGCATTCGGATGTCGCTTGGGCTAGAGGTATGGATCGGCCTGGAGGTATGGATCGGCATTCGAATGTCGCTCGGCATAGAGGTATGGATCGGCATTTCGCTCGGCCTGGAGGTATGGATCGGCCTTCGGATGTCGCTCGGCCTGGAGGTATGGTTCGGCATTTGGATGTCGCTCGGCCAAAAGGTATTGTTCGGCCTGGAGGTATGGATCGGCATTCGGATGTCGCTCGGCCTGGAGGTATGGATCGGCATTTGGATGTTGCTCGACATAGAGGTATGGATCGACATTCGAATGTCGCTCGGCCTGGAGGTATGGATCGGCATTCGGATGTCGCTCGGCCTGGAGGTATGGATCAGCATTTGGATGTCACTCGACCTGGAGGTATTGTTCGGCCTAGAGGTATGGATCGACATTCGGATGTCGCTCGGCCTGGAGGTATGGTTCAGCCTAGAGGTATGGATCGGCATTCGAATGTCGCTCAGCCTGGAGGTATGGATCAGCATACGCCTTTTCTGGAGTGGTCGGCATACGCCTTTTCTGGGGAGATCGGCATATACCTTTTCTGGAACGATCGGTCGAATTGCCTTCAGAGGAGGGTCGGCCTTTATTCAACTCGAGTGCAAATTTCAATGTCCAATCCCCAGGTCTTACATACATCAGTGAGTCCAATCTACGGCTATCATCTTCCTTTAGATTTCTTTCAAATCTGAGTAGAATAGGAAATTTTCTAGTAGACAACTGGATCCATCTCGCGAATATGGAAATCCACTGGTAGACGATGAGATCCAATCAAGCCTGCGTTCAATTCTCAGTGAAAGTACCAAAATGTTAGCACCACAATAGGTCACTAACACCTTTGAGTAGAGTTATGAAGAGAGATTAATGAAGAAAGTAAATTTAAACACAGATCAGTACGCAAACTTAAATGCAGAAAATATGGACACCAGATTTATAGTGGTTCGGCGTAATTGCCTACGTCCACTTTGAGGTTAATCTTTATTGCTTTCTCAATTACTTGAATATAGATACAATCCTTAAATCAATCACTTGAATACAAGTTTGAATTAAAAAGATGAGAGTATAAAAAATGGTAGAGTCTCTCCAGTGTTCTCGAAAAAAGGTCTCTTTCACTGTGTCCCCGCCCTTCTACTTATAGACGAAGATGGGTTGGAATTCCCTCATGGGCTTAGGAGAAAGGTACCTTGGCCCATAGTAGGTGACTTCTGTGCACCAGGCTAGGCAGGTCAAACGCTCTTGCTTTGCCTTAGGCTCAACAGCTTGCTAACACCTCCAGTCTGCACCGTGGCAGGGATGCCAAAACATGTCGATTGCATCAAACCCTTATACCTCCAGGATTTTCTTGGTCAGAATCTTGTCTAGTGCTAATAATAATATCTTCACCTATCGTTTTATAGCCGGCCCAAGGTGCCGGGTAACAGTACCTTTCTTTTTAACATTTTAAGCGGGTTTGCACAATCTTATATATAACCTTTATGCTCAAAATATAGTCCAACTATCCTCTTTTCACCTGTACTTAACTCAAATAGATGATATTTGTTCATGTTTATAAATAAGAAGTGCTACATTTAATTATTAAGGGAAATAAATCAATTTCATTTCAGACCTGCTGTAAGGAAGACATGTTTTGACACAGCAAATGACAAAATCTGAAAACCTTTTGTCAAGTGAATTGTTCTACTCAGTCTAAGCTTTCCAGCAATATAAAGATCATCAAAATCAGATTTATGCTTTGAAAGTTATGCTAGATTTACTTTTAGCTTAGTCTTAAATTTCTTAAGAGGACAAAAATGTCTATCCACTTTCAACCCCATTTTAGACTCACTAAAAAGAAAAATCTTCCAAAGTGATAAAATGAAAACTTATAGCTTAATGAAAGATTTTTCATTACAAAAAGATTGAACTCATTTGGGGTTATAAATCTCAAGTGATCGCTGCTTTAGTATAGCACTTTTCCAAACAAAATTTCAGCTTTTAAATCAATTTAAAATTTAAAATTCACCCAAACCATTTTAGTCTCAAACTACATTTTCAAGCTAGCTTTTTGCTAAATCATTTATTAAATGATTTTCTTTTTCCCCGAAAAGCTAAGACATACAATTATGATGGACTTCATGCAATCATCATAAAACATTTTATTAAGTGGAAATATTTTCATTACTTTCCAAAATCCACTCTAAAACAATTAACTTGAAAAGAAGACATAACTAATCTCTTTCATTATCAAGAGATTATTATTGATTATCCACCAAAATAAATTTTTGGATATATATATATATATATATATATATATATATATTTAATATTATTCTCACAATTTAAAATGATTATACTACATGAATTGTTCATTTATCAAAACAATCCAAATTCACATTTCCACTTGTCACATAAAAATTAAATTTCCATCTAATTATCAAAATAAAACTAATTAAAGTTGATAATTAATTAAAACTTGTTTTCAAAAGAATTTTGTAATTTCAAACCCACAAGTTTTAATACCAATTAAGTTTAAACAAAAATTGGCTCATAAATTTATATTTAAATGTTCTAAACTAACACTTCTTTATTTTCGCTTAAGATAGAGATTTATATCTAATCTCTATTATTACTCAAATAACTAAGTGTCAAAAAAAAAATTTATAGTCATCATTAATAACTTGTACTAAGCTATTCAATTAGTATTTTAATTTTTCAAACCAATGTATTCTTTTACTTTAAATACATCATTCTATCAATCAAAGCATTAAATGATATTTTCTTCTAATTAAGACATTCCCTTATTTAGAATTATTCACTTTTACTTAGCCAAATTACAATACTCAATTTCTCAAATTTCAAATAATACAAAGGTATTGCCTCGCCATTGATTTATAGAGAATGACCCCATTGATTGGCTGCAGAGTTGATCAAATGATCAAAACTGCATCGCCACTCCTTCAACACTCACTGTGGTTCAATGGCTTCATTAGACATTTAAAACAAAAATTAATAGTCCACCATATTAATTATTTCCAAACTTTACTTATTAAAACTCAATTTACCATGTCTGACTGTCTCATTACAATGTGTAGGAAATTCCTATCAATAACGTTGGTCAAACGCATCAACCAGAATTCTTAAAGTACTAGACGGACAACCCAACACAAGAATTCATTTTCTTTAAAAAGAAATACCTCATATATGATACTCAAAATATTCTTTGTTTTTCCCAAAAAAATCCAATTTCTCTTAGAAACATATCTTCAATTTTTGAAAAATTTGAAAACACAATATATTACTTATTCTCAAAATCAAGGATCATAAATAGAGCTCATCGAGATATTCCTAGAATACTCGATCCTCAAGATTGATGGAATAGACTAGAGTGTTCATTATTTCGAACGATATAATGAACCACTACAAGACTCATAACGAGTGCAGAATGCGGTAAGAACAACGCTCTCCTCCACGACTCGTAGCTCATGAAAAATCAGTGTAGGATCAAGTTGAAGAATGACCCTATCACCATACAATAGATTAAAAAGAGAGAAATGAGATGTAAAAGCAAGGGTATACATCTTCTCAAATGAGGAGAAGTAACACTAACAACAAATCAGCAAAATGAGGATACCTAACATAGGATTCTTCGAATCACAGAATGTGGCTTGATAATAGGGAAAGTCACTTCATCTCAAACACTCCAAACCCTAAATAGAAAACGGCGTGCTAATTTGCACGAAAGATAAGCTATAAGCAACAATCCCAAATCCTCATACATCATGCCAAATATTGTGGACCCCCTCAATAGGATTCACAATCCTTCTAAAAGAACATGACAAGAACATCCAAAAGCATCAACAAACTCCTCCGATACGGATGGGTGTCAAGCACCTGTATTGAAGAGGACTTGAATGAAACAATCTTGATTAGGATTACCCCTAAGATAAGATGTCATCAATTCTATTTTTCGCATACTATTGAATAGAAATATTCCTAGACATATCCCAAACTTCAATCTCAAATGACATGATAAGATAAAGGGCACGATGAATAAGGAATTTGTAACACTTGTACTATACTTGGATATATCGTAATATATGATTTCGTTTTGTGTTTATCCTATTTTGTTTTGAACTTAGCTCTAATTCCAAGCTATGATGCTCCACCTCGAGACCTGCATTAACAAAGAGTATTACTGGATAATATTGTCTTCTAATGCATAGATTAGGGTTGGTTATAAGCGACCATCTATAATCTTGTCTTAAATATCTTTTGAATACATAGATTAGTGCTTTATATTATTTTTTCCTTTCTCAATGGATTGACATATCCAATAAATGCTTAATACAAAACAACAGGTGTCCATAGAATCTATCTGAACAAAATACAACAACTCAATGCATAACACATCATAGAACAACAAAAAGATATATATATATATATACATATATACTGATACATCCCAATACAATACAAATAATACATCATAAGTGGTATGACGATCACAATATGCACACGAGTCAAAACAATAAATACATATCAGAGTCATACAAAACGACTATAAAGCTACAAAAAGAGACAAGCTGCTAGCCAAGGCGAAAGCATCAAGTAAAGTCTAAAAGCAGGCGTCTAACTTGAAACAATTCGGTTTGACCCGAGTATAAAATACATAGGCCGGTCTAGCTAAACAAATCAGTTTATAGGGATAAGTGATAATATGAGCATATGGTAAAGGGTGAGATATCCTCTCGAATGAGTAGAAACAATAATAAGAACATGCCATTACTTCAAATAAGGTAATTACACTAAGTGCATGTCCTCGAAATAGGTAAACTCACCAAATAACACTAAGCATAATAAATGCCTCATATCATCGGTGAAATCCCAAAAGCCACTAAAATGGTTTCTATGAACCACATCTCCAAAATAGGAGAATCCCAAATCTCAAACTCAAAACTCACCATAAATGACAATCACAAAATATAATCTAAAGAGGGAGTCTCAAATACAAAATACACCAAAAATGGCAATCTCATATATCTCCAAATAGGAGAGTATAAATCTCAAATAAATGCCAAGTGTTAGCAAAACTCAAATCTCAAATATAGAACTCGATATGGAGTTCAATTTCCAAAGATGTAATTGCCATATATAATATCCCAAACGGTTCAAATGGCCAATAATGTAAAAAGGAGATACACCTAGAAAATCACAAGGAAACTAATGAAATCATCTCAAAGATATAGCACGTGCTTATTGCCGAAGACCGCCAGGTACTGTTCTCTCAAAATAAGGCGCCATGTCTCCTAGACAAATGTCTCGAAGGCCAAACATATATGTCCCTTAGACAAACATCCCGAAGGACAAATACGTCGCAGTGACAAAATTCTCTTAGACAAACATCCCAAAGGACAAATGAACCGAAGGTACAGTACTGGCAAACACGTCTCTAAGACAAATGTGTCACAAACTCTCGGATAGGAACCCGAACAGTGTTAAAGTGTATCCCATTCCACATGTTCACACTAAATGGTTTACTAACTGGTAGAAAATTCCACACTCAAAGCAGTAAACAGTTTACCTCATCTTATTGGTAAACTCGACCCGAAGGCCAAAACGATCAAATAGACGAGTCGAGAATTAACCGATGAGACAAACGCGTAAGTCCCATACCATGTGCTTTTCCAAACCATTTAGTCCTCCTCATTTGCTCGGATAGTGCAAAAACATGTATTATATATATAAAATAATTTACTTGAGAAAATAAGCTTTTAAAACCAATTTCCAAAATTAATTTTGAAAGCCATATTTGAAAATTCCCTTATTGTCGAGAATAAATGGATTTTATTTTGAAAATATTTTAAAAATATCATATAATAATTATTCGAAATACCCATTTATTTAAAAATTATTTCAAAATTGTTTGAAGAAAACCATTCTCGAAAACAATGAAAAACCAATAAAATACTCAAAACAGATAGCTCCAATTGAATTCGAATTCAATTCGAATTCAACTCAAAAATCACTTCAAATTCAATTCAAATTTGAATTTCAAATTCAATTCAAATTTGAATTTCAAATTCTCAAAATTTAGCTAGCCTATTGATAGGCATCATAGCTATCAAAACAGCAGAAATACATCATCAAAATCAAGTGAAATGGAGAGCTAAAGCACTCAAACAAGAATCAGGATACACAACATACAAGAGGGAATAGGTCCAGGCAAAAGTGCCTGGAGGTCGACATGCGGCTCGATCACAAGGTCAACCTCGCTACCCTCTAGATCAACCATACAGTTGACCTAGTGGACTTGAAGGTCGACCAGTAGGTCGACATGACTTTGCCCAATTAATTTCTACAGCTTCAACCTGATTTTCAAATAACATTTGGACATAGCATATTACCTTATTTTGCAGTGAATTTTTTCCAAGACAAAGTATAACATGCAATCTATCATTTGAAAGAGGTACGGCAATATTTCATTACTGGAATCGAAAGATACAAGCATCTAAAGAAGCACTACAGAACAATTTTAAACAAAAAGAAACAAGCTAAGAAATTTATCTACTGAAATTCACAGTTTTTGCACTTGCAGGCATTGTTTTTTGCTATATTTCATGAGTTAATCAACTCACTATGCTATTGCAATAGAAAAACTTGGATTTTGGTTGCAAAACTGAAGCTTTTTGCAAGATAGAAGCTTCTACGAACCTGTAAAAACCAAAAACAGTACATGCAAACCAATATACACAGTAAATTAGAAAAGCATTTACTGTAACAAGAAATTTGCGAAGAAATTAAGTAGTTTAGAGTTAATTACCTTTTATTTAACCCTATATTGCAAAAGGACTCTAATTTGTTGAATTTTAATTGAGAAAATGACTTGGATTTGCAAATTCGGTGAAGAGGGTTCAATTTTTTTACTGGTTAAAGGTGGAAGAAGAAGTCGAGAAAAAGAACATACAAACTTCTTTCTCTCACTTCTTACTAGGCTAAAAGTGTTACTGGGCCAAGTCGGTTTGAAAATTAAAAAAGTAAATAGGCCTAAGGTTAAAAATAACCACTTAACCAAAAATTTGTGTACATATCACATATATACAAAAACAAAATGCATTTTCCCTCAAGTTTTACAGGAAAAATGTGAAAACCTGAATACTTACAAAATAAAAAAAATTCTATCATATAAAAATATTAACTTCCATTTTTAATTTTTTTCTTTCAAAATCCTTTATTTAAGAAAAATGCACTATTTAGTCAAATAAATGAATAAAACTCTATAATTAACTTTCTAAAATTCCATAAAATTTATTTTCTCACTTAGAAAAATATTTCAAACCATATTCAAACTTTATTTATAGCCAAAACATATTGTAAAACCAATTTCTACCTTTTATTTCCATAAACCATCTTTTAAAAATAAAATACTCCTCTTAAAATCATTAAAAGAAGTAAATGTGCAATAACTGATATAATTGTTGCATTTTCACTAAAATAAAATCATTTCCCATTTATTAACAACCCAAAATAATAAAATAAAGTTCTAACTTTATTTTCAAAATTAAATCCCAAAATGCATTGTTTATTTCAAATAAACAATTTAATTCTCAAATTTTAATTTTAAATCACAATATTAAATTATAATCATTGTTATTATTCAATGTTGACAGGTAATCTCCAAATCAGGATTGTTGCAGGGATAATTAACTAATTTTAATTATTGAAATATAAATTTTTACAAGTCGAATAAACAAATTTTCTGATATTTGAATATCTGAATGTATAAATTTGATTTAAACTATATTAAATGTTAAAATATGTAAATTTATAAATAAGAGAAAAAATTAAAATATATATATACACACACAAGTGTAAATTTCATCGTTTCAAAACTCATGATAAAATATCTATATATCTATATATATGGGTATATGTTTATATATATAAATTAAAAATAAAAATAATACACATGGGGATATAAATATCTATATATATGAAAACATGTGTATATTTAGAAAGATGTATGTATATGTGAATATGACAACATGTATGTATGTATGTATGTATGTATGTATGTATGTATGTATGTATGTATGTATGTATGTATGTATGTATGTGTGTGTATGTGTATATGTTGGAAGAATAGTATATGTGTAAATAAGTATACATATAAGTGTAAACTTTAGGATGACAAAAATATATGTATGTAAATATATATGAAAAAAGATATGAATTTGTGAATATGCAAGCATGTAAATATATACATGGTGAACATATGCATATAAGAACACACACACACACACATACACATACACACACACACACACACACAGATATATATATATATATACTTATGTGTATAAAGACATAAGGAGACATCATCATGACAATTTCAAAATCAAGTCACACACAAATCAAAATAAAGTCAAAGCAAACATAAAATCAAGTTCACATGAAAAATCAAATCATTCAAAAATCAAATCGAAAATAAAATAAAAAATAAAATAAAAGATTATATAAAATGAAAGCCTGTACATGCATTTAGTCTTCGCACTCCCTCACTATTCCTCTCATCCTCTTCTATATATACACATAGCCTCTTGCACACTTGTTCATACATATAACAAAAATAAAAATACAAAGTGTGCAGCCATTATAACCTAAAAGATCAAGACATATAAAAGCTTGCGGAGGAAAATTTAGTTAGAGGCGGCAGTGGCTCATCTCTGTTGGAAATGGTGAGTACAACAACTTAATTTTTGATCACTAGTTATTACTTATGAATGTATATATACATATATGACAGAGTTATGAATAGATCATGGGTATATATCAAGTATGTATGACTGCAATATGAGTATGTACAAGTATGGGCATATTGGACATGGTGATCTACCTAAAAACCTATAAAGAACCTCCTTCGTTCCTTGTTTTGTAAAAATCTGTTAAGACTCAACTTCAAAAATCATTAACACAATATCTAATTCAATTTAAACTTTGATTTCAAAACTAAAGTTCCTTATTTTTGAATGTAGGATATCTTAAAATTTGTTTCATAAAACTTTATCAAGCATAGAGAGAGAAATGGTGTTTTACAGTAAATGGGTTTTACATGGTTGAAATTCTAACCATCATAATATAGGGAATGGATTATATAATTTGGTTTTTCATTGACAAACATGAATTTTTGAGGTAGTTTTGGATTTTTCTATATAGTGTGGAGTGAGAATTTCATAGATTAATGGTTTTGAGCATTTCGTCCAATTCCGACGACCCACACAATTTCTTGACTTGATGCTTGGCGTGGGGTAGGCCTGGAGGACGGGGCACTCATAAAAAATGCCGTATGATTTTTCTATTGGGTGGTTTGTCTGGTCGAGGCGGTTATAGGGTATTGATTGCGTTTGTTTTGGGTTTGATTCGTCTGCAAGGGTGACGTGAAGGAGGCGAAGTAGGGGTGCGGTCCATGAGAAAAAATTAAAGGAGGTCGTGGCGATGCTATTGGTGAATTTGGTGGTCGATGGTGGAGCATGGCATCGTGGCGAGGTGATTGGGATAGGCTGCTTTGTTCCAGTTTTGGGTGAGGAGGTTCGAAATTAGTATGGAAGCTTTGATCGTGTTTTCAGGTGGTGGACGTGGATGTAGGGTCGAGGGCAACTTAGATGGGTGATCGGTGGCGAACGATGATGACTGGAGTGGGCGTGCACATGCACATGTACGTGCACAACCTAGTTCTTGAATAAATAAGGAAGAGAAGGGAAGGAGTAGGTAGGAGGAGAAGAAAGGTTATTGTCTTTGGGCCTTTTTTCTTTTAGGTTTGGGTCGAGTGAACGTGGACAGGGTTGGGGTTGTATGGGAGTTAAGCAACCTATTTAATCTATCTAAGCATAATAACTAAATTCCTATTTCTTTTAAAATACCTAATCAACTATTTTATTTAATTTCTTCAATTACCTTAAAATGTTTAAAATATATTCCTCTTCCATTTTAAATTAAATCTACATGTAGTTTTTGTATCGAGTTCACATCGGTGAGTATTTTCGTCTGAACTATTATCATCATAGGTTTCTACGATGAAAATTAAATAATTTATAATAATTGAATTCTTATTTTATTAATTTATCAATTAATTTTTAAATGAACTATTTATAAATTGTTTTATAATTTTTTTGATTAACAAATAAACTTGATTTAAAAATATAACTTGACTTTTATTTCTATTTGATATTGATTTAAATTGTCTATTGACTGTGCCATCAAGTTGCCAACCAAATTAAAGTTGTTAGAATGAAAATGTTAACACGTTTATTTGAAAAGTGAATTGACTCGTACTAATCATTATTCCAGTTCCAAAAATTGTGACAATTGAAAACGAGTTATTTTCGATGGGCTGGTCATGATAAAGTAAACACATGGAATGAATTTCCATATGTGACTATGAATACCCTAAAGGGGAAGTTGTTTATTAAATGACTTGGCCTATAACTTATTGTTTGGATTCAAGGAGACCAGGATCGGATATCTGTATTATCCGAAACCACTTCAATCCAATAACCAGTATGAATCATTATGGTTTTGATTGGAGGTTCTAATATTCTAGAATTTAATTAGTTTAAAAAACTCGACCGTTTTAAATAAGTACTTATATATAGACACTATTATAACATCACGAGATTTTTATAAAAGTATTTTTGGTTATCCTGAGGTAAAAGCCCGTCATGTTTATGTGTGATGCAGTCTTATGAGATTCCCTTATTTTCAAAGGATTTTGATAATTTAAGTAATCCAAATTAAGTGTTTTTACTCACACTGTTTTCCAGCCGACTCGGGTGTTACTTTACTGTAATGCTCGGGTCAGACCGAGTATTACAGTTTTAGGTTAGGATGCTTTTGGAGCCCAGGAGATGAACTAGATGGTAGAGACGTATTGCACGTACTTGATAATATTCTGCTGTGTATTTAGGCTGTATTTTCAGCATTTGCGAGGACAAGTTATTTTAACTGTCCAGATTTATATGTTAATGATTGTACTCTGATAATTTGCATGTATATTAACTGTTACAATTCTTTGTATAAAATCTGTTATTATATTATATTTTGTTCCGCTAAGATTGTAAGATTTTGTGTTGTTTTTATTTCTGTTTCTTCTTCTATCTCCTTTGTTCTTAAACCTTAACGATCTGGTATTTTCGGCACTCGATTGCTCACCACTCTATACAGTGAACGTATTAGTGTTGATTTTCGAGGGTCGAAAATCGCCAGGTTGTTACATGTGGTATCATAGCTAAAGGTTAAGCGAGAATCTTGGCTCTGGTGGGGATTACTCATTAGAGATAGAGTCAATAGTACCTTAGAATGAGTTGAGCGTATTATATATGAGATCGTACTTGTTATTTTCTTATATAGTAATTTTAAAGGATAAACGATTTTGAAATAATGTTGATATAAGATTATGTTTTGATATAAGAAGAAATAATTATTCTGAAATTATTATAGTATATTAAGGTGGTTGATTGTTGTTATTGTAATCTAATAAGATTATGAAATTTTAGTGGTTATATATATATATATATATATATATATATATATATATATAACCAAATAGAAATTTCATAAGAATGAACTATACAAATGAGTTAAGCTAAAAATAGACTCAAAGCAGAATTTAAAAGTCCAAAAATTTTGGAAGTGTTTTGAAATGAAATAAGTTTACCCTGATTATATTTTATATATGGAAATAATTTTTCAGGAAAATAGTATGGAATGTATGGTGTTTTTGGTTTCTGTATATGATAATATTGATTATTATCATAAATTGGTTATTGGGTCTTAATAAAGGATGTTTATTACAAAATAAATAATGAGAAGATATTGTGAAATATATTAAGGGAGTGGAATTATATAAGCATAATTTATAAATGTGACTTATAAGTTAAAATGGATTTAAATTGAGAAGTTTTGAATCTAAGTCCTGGAAATTTTGAAATGTGTTTCAGAGTGTTTTGAAGAAATAATAATTAATATTATTTAGAATATTTTTGATATGAATTTTTTTTTGAAAACAAGGGTGGTTTTGAAAATTCCAAAGGAATTTGTTTGGATAAAAAAATAAGGTTTGTTTAAATTTAAAAGTGTGATTTAGTATATAAATGGGATACACACACACACACATATGATTTCAAGGTGATTTGATATAAATACCGGGTGTTTGAATTGTGGGATTCCGATTGAAATTAGAATTATAACCCAAGTAAAATAAGTTTTGAACTTATAAGTGGGAAGTGGTGTTAATGAGAAAAGAAGTGCGGAAAACTGAATTTTGGAATGTACAAATTTAAATTGAGTAAGTTTAAATGGATTGAACGAATTGGAAATTAACTCAGAAGTTTTCAACTTATAACCTAAAATTGGAAATTTCAAGATAAAATAGAATTTAACTTATGCAAGTTAAATAAATAAAATTGCAAAAGAAAAGGTATATATTTGATAAAAGGGTGAGAAAGAAGTTATGTATGTATGAATGATTTCAAACAATTTTTGAAATAAAACGGGTTTCGAATTTTGGAATTCAGTAATAAACCGAATTATCAAATTAGTGGATTGAATTATAAAATTTAACCTTGGACATTGAAATCTAACTTGTGTTAAGTAAATAAGGAATTCGAAGGAAATCAAAATTACCTTGTGATGAATAAAAAGGAACAGATGTGGATTTTGTGTCATAATTAGAATTTGACTTAAAAAGAGGCCAGCGACTAAATACGTTTTGAATGTGTTAATGAAAGATATTGATGGTAAATCGAGATAAATAGATTGAATGAACTAATGAGTTAAAAATGATTAAATGTTGGGTGAAAAAATGAATGTCTGATTTGGATGAGAAAATAACGTTGAACCCAAGTAAAACCCAAATGAAGTGATGTTTGAGGAAAAAAATCAGAGTTTGAAAGACGGAAATGATCTAATTGAATAATGAAATGAAGTTAAAGCAAACTCAAATTGAATTATAATTGAAACAACTCCATAGAATAAATATAGATTGGGTTGTGGAAAAGCAATAGACGATATTCAAAGATGGATTAGTGGAGCGAATTAAACTAAATAAATGTATGGATGAATGGATGTAATTTTTGAACTTATTAGCTGTCGTAGCATGTTGATGTTGTAAAATATTTTTGAATAAATATGATCTTATATGAAACCACTTTTTGTATTGATTTGAAATTAAATTTAAAATTACTTAAAACACAAGTGTGGAAATTTACTAGAATGAAGATTGAATAGTTGTTATAACTGGAATTTACTTTATAAGAAGTAAGAAATGTTACAAATTAGTTTGTAGAGTAATCGAACTTGGAAATTTTTGATTTGGCATAAATTAGATTATATATTAGTTATTTATTCAAACTCCCCTTGTTGAACTTATAACTAGAAGGAAATGATCTTTGAAAAGTATTTGAAAATACTAAGTGAAGTTTATACAAGTATGAGGCAAACTCAGAATTTGTTGATCCTTAAATTATTCGAGTTGGAAAGAATGATCTTATACGTATATGAGAGTGAAATTGAAATGCTTTTGGAACCTATTGATTTTTAAAGACCTTTTATTTTGGAAAATAGTCGATATTGGAAATTGAGTAAACCGAATTCAAAAAAGACTACCGATTTTAAAAATATCTATTTTATATAGATAAAATTTATATGTGATACATATGAAGTGTATGATTTGAAAGGTATTATGAATATAGTATGATATATTTTGAAAACTAAAAGTATGGAAAGGCACCTCCACGAAAGTTGAAATTTATAGAAGGAGATCCACTAGGTGGGTCTACCTTGGAATCAACCGGGTGGGTTCAATGAAAATTGGGATTCTAGAGGACATCCGGACAAAAACTCATGAGTTCATGGTGATCATTTGTTTGTCTAGCGTAAACCAAGGGATAATATACCTACAGGTACATATGGTTTTGCTGTGATAGCAACGTATCCTTTGTGTAACTGCGATCTATCGTGGTTCCATAGCATAATTCGAGAGGCAGAGATTGCTTACAGTCTACGTTTGATTTTGCTGGGATAGCGATGTAACATCGATAGATTGCGATCTATGTGGCTTGATTCCATAGAGTAAACCGGGAGGCAGAGATTGCCTATAATCAACGTTTGGCTTCACTGGGATAGTGACGCAATCTTTGTGTAGCTGCGATCTATGTGGTTTGTTTTGTTTGATAGTGTAATTCGGGGAGCAGAGATTTCCTACAGACTACTTACAATTTCATTGGGATAGTGACGCAACCTTTGTGTAGCTGCGTTCCCATGGCGTAAGTCGAGGGGTGTTGATGCCTACAGTTTACTTATGATTTCGTCGGGATGGCAACGCAATCATCGTGTTAACTTTGATCCATGGTGGTAAACAAGGAAAAAGAGGGAGGGGTGATACTTTCCATATCATTTTTGAAAAGGTTTTACAAGTATTTTCCCTAGATGTTGATATAGGTCTACTAAGTACTTAGATATTTTTAGTCCTACGCCAGATCAACGTATGACTAAAATTCTGTAAGAATAAGGATGGAGTTGTCAAGACATCAAGTTATGAAAAATGTTTTAATGTAAAAACTAGCTGGGAAATACTATGTAATTTAAAGTATATGTATCTTTAAATGTAAAATAAAAGAGTGAGGAGTTTAAAATGTTTAAAGGATGATTAATTTAGTAGTATACATCAAAATTCTAGTTCTTGCTTCGTTTCTTTTTAAGGACAAAAAGTCTTAAGGGGGGAGGAATATAACGACCCGGATTTTTATCCATCTAATATTAGGATAATTAACTAGTTTTAATTGTTGGAATATAAATTTTTGTAAGTTGAATAAACAAATTTTCTGATATTTGAATATCTGAATCTATAAATTTGATTTAAACTATATTAAATATTAAAAAAATGTAAATTTTTGAATAAAGGAAAAATTAAAATTAATATATATATATACACATGTGCGTATGTGTAAATTTCGCCATTTCAAAACTCGTGATAAAATATCTAAATATCTATATATATATATATATGGGTATATGTTTATATATATATATATAAATTAAAAATAAAATAATGGACATGAGGATTTAAATATCTATATATATGAAAACATGTGTATATCTAGAAAGATGTATGTATATGTGAATATGACAAAATATATATGTGTGTGTGTGTGTGTGTTGGAAGAATAGTGTATGTGTAAATATATATACATATAAGTGCAAACTTTATGATGACTAAAAATATATATGTGTAAATATATATGAAAACAAATGAAATTGTGAATATATAAGCATGTAAGTATATATGTAACAACCCGTAATTTTCGATAATTAAAATAATTAATTTAACGATATTTTGTGATTTAACATTGGGAGTAATAAAAATTTGTGATTTATTAATGAAAATAATAACTAGTGGAAAATGTAACAATGTTAATTTAAGTTAATTATTAACAGTTTTAATGAAATTCCGATTAATTGAAATGATTTAAATGTTATACATGTTTGTAAATTGAATATAAGAAAATAAATGTAAATGTTGTATTAATTAATGACATAGTATGTAATTAACGGTAAATGAATAAAATTATTGTTGTATAAATAATCATAACATTTTTGTAGACAATCAACTTATAAATATGGTTAAATTAAGCTAAAAGTGACAATTGTTATTTGTTACCTATTTGTTTAACTTGTTGAAATCTAATTAGAAATAAATTGCAATAAATGTAAACAAATATAATGTTAATATGAATTAAGATAATGACTGAAGAATATTAATGTAATAAGATATAAACCAATATTAACTAATGTCCATAGAGTAATGAATGATTGAATATAAAGATTGAAATCAAGTTTGATCAATTTATTGGAATTTAAATTATAATAATTGGATTTGTTGCAACTAAAGATAATTAAGTATCACGCTAATGAAAAATTAAGAAGATAACTGTAAAATAATAGTGTAATAAGATGTAAATAAATGTTAATGATAGCCATGGGATGGCAATTGAATGAATAACAAGATGAAAAGGCAAATGAATGGATTTGTTGAAATTTAAAGTAATAATCACTGTATTTATTTCAATTGAAATTAAACACTATAATTAGTAAAATAATTAACATTGAATTGATATGTAAATTTGTTTTAAATTATTGTAAATATCCAAGAAATCAAAAATGATAAAAATTGTTAGCTATAAATTTTGAAATTAAAAGTGATTTAATCAATCTGATTATAATTTATTTAATTAACGTAAAAATAGCCATTTTAGCAACTATGTCTGATTTCGACGAAACTGGTTTCATCGGATCCGTAATGGTGAATTTTTGCAGGATTTCAAATTTTATACTGATCGGACTTGTCGTTTAATCATACGGACGCAAAACGCATAGACATCAATTTAACTAAATTCAATTGGAATCAATTTGAAATAAGCTGATTTTAAGCTAACATCTTCATACGATGGAATTAGGACTTGAAACATGTTTCATTGATTTTAAAAATATCAAAAACATCTATTTTGATATGTGGAATGACCCATTTTCATTTCAGGATCGAAACAGACTTTTCGAGTTGTTTATGGTTTCAATCCAAATCAATCCGGTCCATTCTTTCTATTTTTAGCTTTGCCTATATATAGGCTGTTATAAACCCTAATAGTTTTCCATATTCTCGTCACAGTACGTACATATATTTCTATCGCTCCTCCTTTCTCAATGGTTGAAAACCTAAATTCTCAAATACCAATCCAAATCAAATTCCAATTTCAAAATTGAAACTCCTCTAAACCCTAACGTATTATATACCGTTTTGAAGCTCTCATACATACGGCATGTATTTTTTTCTAAAATAGTGATTGGATCTATGGTAAATTTAGGTCAAAGTTGAATTAGGTTTTTTTTCGGGGCATCAATCCACAAAATTGAAATATGGGTTTGATAGAGATCATTGAGGGGAAGCTAATGGTGGTGGTTGCCTGACTTAAATCGAACTATGATGGCTGAAATTGGCAGATTAAGGTTCGAAAACCCTAATCTTTGAGGAGGCAGCGGCGTCGAAGGGGGCAATGAACGTGGCGGCCTTTAGGGCGTGGGTGCATGAGGCAGAGGCAATTCGAATGGAGATGGCGGGGTTGGCTAAGATGGTCGGAGGGTGGTGTATTTGGGTGGTCAACGCATGGCTCTGGCCATGATTCGTGGGTTCGAATGCGTAGAGGTGCATGCCTCTATGTGTGATGACGTGTTAGCTTCCGTGAGGTAGCTCCCTTTTTTGGTTTATTTTGTTTAAATCTCAAATTCAACCATTCTAACGTGTATATCATTTAAGAGATTGGATTCATGCGCGGTTCATTCCGTTGGGATCATATTGAAATTCCGGACATTATGAAACTAGTTTGGATGAATTCTAAGACTGTTCAAATTTGGATCATATTTTGGATGTCAAATCAATTTGAAATCAAAAGTGAGTGTTTAACCCACTCACAAGTACTAAATTATCTTATGTTAGTTAAATTGGATTTATGATGTGATTAGAAATTGATTGGTTGATGTTTGGTATATTTAAATTTTCATGCCTGTTAAATCTGACTTTTATTGATTATTATTGTCATTTAATTTAATATTAAATTTTAATTCATCAGCTTATGATGTTAGGAACCGAGATGTTGGTTTTGATAACAATAACTTTTTTAACTTATCTTATTATAAAATATACACTAACATTGTTGTCTAGATAGATATGTGTATGTAGGATATATATATATATGTGTGTGTGTGTGTGTGTGTGTGTGTGTATGTATATATATGCAGGTATTGATTACTGAAGACTGATCGGTATAAAGACTCAAGACTCAAGATTGAAGACTCTAGAGTATCGAGATCAAGATTTCAAGATATGTGCCTAGTTTTTGTTAAAACTTCATAATAGCATGGAAATCTTCATTCCGAATTTCATTAGGGATGGAACCCATTTCTACCTTCTTAGTGGCTTACAAACCCACGATAAATAGCTTATAAACCTATGACAGGTGGCTTACAAACCAACGAACATCTTGGTTTTCTACAAGTTCTCAAGTCCTGATATGATGAGATATTCTGCAGGAAGAAGCTTACAAAACTACTTCAAAATGGTTTTCCAAAATGATTTTCAAAACTACTTTTCAAAATATTTTAGCCTTAAATTATCTTTTCAAATGATTTTTCAAAACATGTTTTAGCCTTGAAATATTATTATTATTATTATAAAATAAACTCTTGTTTTAAACTTCATTTTCAAAAAAAAATTACATTGTTTTTTACTTAGGGATGTCGACATCATGGGATACCCCATGTCGACATGGTGGCCGTTGAATTCAAAAGTTTCAATTTTCAAAAGAAATGTCTATTTGTTTAAATCTCTTCATGAATGGTTATGATCGTTGGTGCTTTATAAATAGGCTTCATAAATGAAATATTTTAATCATCTATTTTCATATTTTCTTCACTTCTTCTTCTCCACAAATCCATATTCTATGATTTTCATATTTTTAAGATTCGTGTCGAAATTCTATCGAATTCTTAAGTGAATCAAATTAGAATCTCGTTCTTGTTTGATTCACTTCCCTCACTCGAAGATCAAAGTGCTATTCAGAGTTATAGGATCAATTTGTAATCAAAAGTTTATCGAGTCTCTCTGTAAGGTGAGGTTGTGCCTGGAAATCAATTGCGTAATCTTGTGGTCCGTAAATTAAGAGAGTTTACCCCGGACTCGTGAGACAGGAGGGTACCTCAAGGCCTTTAGAAATTGAGGAATGTAATCTCGACATTGGTATAATAAAAATCTGTATGAGGTGGTTTGCCTTGATGCAGGACAGGATGTAGGGTAACTTCGAACCAGTATAAAATCTGGTGTGTCCTTTCCCTTTACTGTTTTTATTTACTTTATGCATCTGTGTTTGATTCTGTAATTGTTATGTGATTAAGTTTTGCATTTGTTTATGTCATAATTTTAAGTTAGTTCATGTAACTCTTAAAATCTATTAAACATTAGTCACCCCCCTCTAGTGTTAAATAGCCTTAAGATCCTTAATCCGCACTCTCTTTCAATTGGTATCAAGCATAGGTTTTCATATTTTCATAATTTGAAACTTGAAAATTGTTTTAATGGCTACCAACACTGGTAATGTCAACTCTGGCACTAGTTATGTTATAACTAGCACTAGTTCATTTGTAAAAGGTCAGTCTACTATCAGACCGTCATTTTTCAATGGTAGTAATTATGCATATTAGGCTTGTATAATGAAAATTTATTTACAGTCTATAGGATTAGACGCTTGGAATATCACACGAACTGAGTATATTGAGCCAACTACCAATTTTTCCCAGTGGACTGTTGAGCAAAAGGGTATTGCACAAAATAGCTCAAAGGCCATGAATATATTATTTTGTTCACTAGATAGGAATTATTTTAATAGAGTGCCTGTTTGTAAGTCTACATTTGAAATCTGGAAAACTTTGCAAGTTACTCATGAAGGAACAAACAAAGTTAAACAGACTAAAATTTCCATGTTAACTAATCAGTTTCAATTGTATAAAATGCATGCAAATGAGTGCATTTTCGACATGTATTGTCGATTTCAAGATATTATTCATTCACTAATTGCACTGGTAAAAACTTTTCGAAGGAAGACCAAGTTAGAAAAATTCTAAATTCACTCACTCCGGAATGGGATCAAAAGACACTTGCAATTTAAGAAGCAAATGATATCAGTCTCATGAAAATAGAAGAATTAATTGGAAATCTGATGTCTTATGAAGTTCAAATGCAAGGAAGAAGAGAAAACTAGGCTACAGAAAAGAAGTCATTAGCATCCAACGCAACCACTGAAGATTCGAAACCAGATAGTGATGAGGAGATTGCTTTCATGACATTTAACTTCCAAAAATTCCTAATATATAGAAAAATGAATAATTACAAAAGAAATGATTAAAGGAATTCCATAAATAATATGGAGAATGTCAACAATGATAGATGCTACAATTGCAATAAGGTCAGGCACTATAGAAAGATTGACCGTGTCCAGATAAACAGTTATTCCCTCCAAACAATGACTCGTCAAGGAAAAGAAAGAAGGCATTCATAGAAACTCTTGATGACTCAGACTCATCATCCAGTGACAATGAAAAGAAGATGGATAATTCAAATTAGTGTTTGCTTCTATTCATGAATCAGATGACGGTATGAGTATGGATCTAAAAATAAGTACGCATTTACATTATTTTTGATTTTTTCCTATTTGAATGGATGCTTGTTTGTTTGCTTGATTATTTAAAAATTTCTTGAATTTTTAAATTCAAATTTATCCCTTGAAATTTGAATTTTAAATTCAAAAATAATATCATTTTAATAATATTTTGAATATTAAATTATTAATATTTAAGTATTATTACATTTAATGTTATCATAGGAATCATATAATTAGAATATAAGATATAATATATATATATATTAGGAATTAGGAATAGAAACTTGTCCTTTGATTCAATAGGCACATGTCGACATACCCGGATACCCCAACATGCCCCTCAGAATTTGATTTCAAAATTTGAATTCAAAATTTTGAGTTTCCCTCCACCTTTTTACCAACTTCAATGCTCTAAAAAGATGTCTCTTGACCAGAGAACATGTCTATAGAATCTCTATTTATCTCACTCCCTCTATCACCACTTTTCACTTTTATTTCAAATTTCAAACTTATCTTCATTATCTTCAACTCCTCTCAAACTTCTTCAATGACCTCTTTAAGCACTCCTAATACTATTAGGTTTCCAAAATCTATCAAAAACTTTCTTTTTAATGACCCTGAAGCTATGAAAGCTTACATCAACTATGCAAACTTTGGTAAAATTCATACGGAAAAATTTACTATTTTTTTAAAATTTTCCTTCTTATGAAATTGAAAATCTTTTCAAAAATGTTCTATTCTTAGTTTAGTTGACAGCAAACAAAATGATTTTGTATGTTATCCAAATCTTATTAAGATGTTTTATGTGAATTTGAATCTTGGTTTTTATGATGCGAAAGATGGACAAATTTGGAGTAGTGTTAAAGGAACACAAATTGTTTTGGATTGAGAAATTTTGGAAAATATTTTGGGATGTAGGTATATCGGAATGAATCTCTCGGAATTTCAAATCAATGAAAACGATCAAGAGATATTTCATCGCATATTTGAAGGGGATGACAATTTCGAATTCAAAAATCGTTATTTTCATCTAAAAGCAAGAATTGTTAATCTTCTTATCCAACATACTCTTCTACCAAGATCGAAAAACTACAACAACCCGACTTTAGAAGTTTGCAAAGCTCTTTTGCAACTTTTGGAAATTATGATATTAATTGGGCTCATGTTATTTTGGATGAGCTAAGGCCCAAGAATTTTACTATGGGTGAAAACACATTATATCATGGAATTTATCTCACCTAGATTTTTAATTACTTTAGAGTTAATCTCGAAAGGGAAGAATTTATAAGTAGAAAAGTGTTCATCCATGGAAACATTTCCCTAAAGCAAATTCCATTAGTGTTTCAACCATATGAAACACACACGACAAAGGAAGAAAGATTTGCTCATGAAGAAATAAACGAAATGAAGGAATGAAAATTGAAGAGGAGGAAAAGGAAGATCAAGAAACCTCCTTAGAAAGTATTGAATATCCTACTAATCCCACTAATCCATCCAACAAGACCATTCTCAATAATCAAAGAATTATAGTGGAAAATCAAAAGACACTTAAAAGATCAATGAGTAAGAAAATGGATAAGATTTCCACGAAGTTCTTCGAGAAAAATAGTAGAAAGCATGGACTACCATCTTCTTCGTCTTCATGTAACTACTTTTAGTTCATGTTATCTTAAGTTCTATCTTTGTATTTCCTTTATTTTCATTAATATTATATTATCTTATGATAATGTTGACTAGAATTATTAATGGAATCTTTGATTTCCTGTTATTCAACTTCACTTGTCTCTGTAATTACTTGTTTTTATATTATACAAATTTTAGTTTAATAGATTTGTTTATAATATTCAAAACAAAGAAAAATGTCATTTTAAGTAGAGGTATATTGACATACACCATCCCCATTTCAACATCAATTGGGCAAAAAATAATAACACTTTCAAATTTCATTTTCATGTAACTAACTTGTGTCTATTCATTTCAAAAGATTTTTTGCCCCTATTTATATCTGTTTCTTCTAGAATAAACTGTAAAACTTCATCTCTAATCACTCTCTTTCATAGTTCTTTCTATTTCTTGAATTATGTCTTCTTCGATTAAGAATCTAAGTGATAATCTTGAAGAAACTCTCACTTCCTTCAAGAATATTCTTACATTAATAGTTCGTAAACAGCGTCACTTAGAATTGAGTTAAATACAGATGATCAAGGAGCAAGAGAGATATTTCGACGCCCTTCGTTGCATGATCTCTGCCCTTGACAAGGACGATCTCGAAAGAAATCCACCAGTCAGTCTCGACAAAGATAAAGAAGAATGGAATATCATCAAAGCAGACCCTATCTTGGGAGAAGATGGATGGGTGGAAGTACCAAGGAATGTCTAGTCATTCTGTTTCTTATTTGTTTGAGTTGATTGGTGTGTTTTAAACTTGAGTGACTTAACTTATTAGGTATGGTTTGTATATATGTTAAGATTGAATAATTACTGTAAATATGAATGGTTGATGATTGATTTACTTTTTGGATTACACTTATGATCACATTTAGCACTTATTACACTTATATATGGTTTACCCTATTTTATTATGGTTGTTCATCTTATAACAAGTTCAGGGATTTTTAAGAAGTTTTTGTTGATGACAAAGGGGAGAGGTTATAAAATAATAGTTGGCTTGGGGTAGGGGGGTTATGGAGTAAGGGGGAGTCATGATAGGATTTATGGTATGATAAGTATATTTTATAAATACAAGTAGTCATCATCAAAAAGGGGGAGATTGTTAGGAACTGAGATGTTGGTTTTGATGACAACAGCCTTTTTAGCTTATCTTATTGTAAAATATATACTTACATTGTTGTCTAGATAGATATGTATATATAGGATATATATAGATATATATAAATATGTAGGTATTGATTACTGAAGACCGATCAATATAAAGACTCAAGACTCAAGGTTGAAGTCTCTAGAGTATCGAGATCAAGATTTCAAGATATGTGTCTAGTTTTTGTTAAAAACTTCATAATAGCATGGAATCTTCATTCCAAATTTCATCTGGGATGGAACCCATTTCTACCTTCTTAGTGGCTTACAAACCTACGATAAGTGACTAAACCCACAAACATACTGGTTTTGTACAAGTTCTCGAGTCCTGATGTGATGAGATATTCTGCAGGAAGAAGCTTGCAAAACTACTTCAAAATGGTTTTTCAAAATGATTTTCAAAACTGCTTTTCAAAATATTTTAGCCTTAAAATTAACTTTTCAATTGATTTTTCAAAAAGATGTTTTAGCCTTAAAGTATTATTTGTTTTTGTATTAAAATAAAGTATTGTTTTAAACTTCATTTTCAAAAACAAATTTTGCATTGTTTTTTACATAGGGATGTCGACATCATGGGATATCCCATGTCGACATGGTGGTCGTTGAATTCAAAAGTTTCAATTTTCAAAAGAAGTGTTATTCGTTTAATCTCTTCATGAATTGCTATGATTGTTGGTGCTTTATAAATAGGCTTCACAAATGAATTTTTTAATCATCTATTTTCATATTTTCTTCACTTCTTCTCCACAAATCCATATTCTATAATTTTCATATTTTTAAGATCGTGCTGAAATTCTGCCGAATTCTTAAGTGAATTAAATTAGAATCTCATTCTTGTTTGATTCTCTGCCCTCTCTCGAAGATCCAAGTGCTATTCAGAGTTACAGGATCAATTTGTATTCAAAAGTTTATCGAGTCTCTCTATAAGGTGTGGTTGTGTCTGAAAATCAATTGGGTAATCTTGCAGCCCATAAATCAAGAGAGTTTTCCCCAGACTCGTGAGAAAGGAGGGTACCTCAAGGCCTTTAGAAATCGAGGAATATAATCTCGACATTGGTATAACAAAAATCTGTATGAGGTGGTTTTCCTTGGTACAGGACTGGATGTAGGGTAACTCCGAACCAGTGTAAAATCGGTGTGTTCTTTCCCTTTACTGTTTTTTATTTACTTTCTGCATCTGTGTTTGATTCTATAATTGTTCTATGATTAAATTTTGCATTATTTTGTGTCATAATTTTAAGTTAGTTCATATAATTCTTAGAATCCATTAAACACTATTCACCCCCCCCCCACCCCCCCTCTAGTATTAAATTAGCCTTAAGATCCTTAATCCTCACTCCCTTTCACGTATTTGTTATTGATAATCAGTTAGCTATTGATGTCAATTGATTGTTTTGGATGATGATTTTAATGGATGTTTGATCATTGATATTGGATGACTAGATGTTATATTTTATATTGTTGTAACACTACAAGTTCCCTATGGGTTGAAATGACACATACCCAAAAGATCTGAATGATTGGGGAGAAATCGTTATGGGTTGAAATGATTGAATCAAGCAATTTCATGTATATAAGATTAAATTTTAGGATTGCGGCTTGAAATGATATATACCCGTAAAATTTTAAATTGCGGATTGAAATGATAAATATCTATATCACATGACCATAAGGTAGAAAATTATATAAGGACACTAGATTAGTTAAATTAAATGATTTTTAAGTCTTTAAATTTTCGATTCAGTTAACTAGTATTTTGAAATAGAAATTGATTTATATAAACTAAATTATTTTCGAAAATCCAAGCATTATTTTTGAAATTGAAATTGATTTAATGGATTGTTCAAAGGATTTAAATTGGAATTTCAAAGTTAAATGTCAAATATAAATGAATTTTATCGAAATTGAGTTAATAAAAATGTTTGAATATAACTTTGAAATCTATTTTAAACTAATTTAAACTATTTAATTAGTTTAAACTATTTTAGTTTATTTTGATATATTACAATCTATTTAATCCAATTTAATCTATTTTACCTATTTTAAACTAATTAAATGTATTTAATCTATTTTAAATCTATTTGATACAATTTAAATTTATTTAATCTATTTTAAATCTATTTAACTATTTTAAACTATTTTAAATCATTTAAAATATTTAGAGTATTTTAACTATTTTAAAACTATTTTTAAAACTACTAAAACAATTTATGACTATCTAAACTATTTTCTAAAATTTCAGACTGTAAAGTTGAAGTATTTATATTTAAATCCTTGATGATGATACAACCTAAGTTGGGATTTGAAATTGATACTTTTTTGTGAAATGACATATTGAGTAAATATAATGATTTTGGAATGAGGATTCAATTAACCTATCGTATCAATAATTTCAAAAGTGAATATGATTTTGAAAGTGAATATGGTTTTAAAAGTGAATATGAATTTTAAAGTGATATGGTTTGAAATTGAATATGATATTTTGATATTAATTATGAATTGACTTTTCAAATGTAAAAGAACCAACTGGTGTGAAATAAGCATTTGGTTGTTAAAGAGACCAGGAACGAATATTTTCATACTCTCTGCCAATAAAGAAAACCACTTTAACAACTGTATACGTGGTGGAGATTCCAAAATGAAGTAGGATGGTTTGGCGAACGATTTTGTATGAGGTATTTACGTGACCCTGACTCCTGTGAGTCAACTTAGATGTGACTAAAATAGGAGCCATGTCGGGCCAAGTGAGGTTATTCCTCTTATCGGACATGCTTCTTTGATACCATATTATGACTTTATGATGATTTGGTGGCTAACCCTTGATTTTGATTATGGGAGTGTGTTTCGAGGTGGGCGACAGTAGCCACTATGTGTTACCACCAGTCCGGATCCTCAATTGATAGAATCCTATCCTGGCATTGCCTCGAGTGCCGTGTTCACATGCCCTATCGTACATTCTACATGTTTGGTTTGTACTATGCCTATGGAGTGCCCTCTGAGTAAACCTTACGGAGGATCTTAGGGTACTGTATAGACTATGTAAATATATAAAATGGGCATTTTACCAGAAGGATAAACTTTACAGTCCAATTAGTTTCTAGGACACACATTGAAAGAAATTACTTTCAAGGCCAAAATCAGCATAATAATTACTTTCAAGGACAAAGCCAGCAGTCCAACTACTTTCAAAGACATAATTTCATCGGTTTTTAGGCCCTAAAATCTAATTATTTTGTGTTTTGTCCTTGAAAGTAATTATTTCAGTTGTGTGTCCTACAAACTAATTCCATTTACTAAAGAGGCCCTTGTGGCTAATTTCCACTATATAAAATGTGTTAACGGGGATATACGTAATGCCTTGACGTTATTTTATTACTGTAGACTCTATTATAACAGCGTATGTATTATGTATATATAGATAGTTTAACAGATCCTTAGGAGATGTAAATCTCGAACATCTCTTAAGTTATTGCATTCACATTGACACTGGATAGGAGATGTCAAACCCCGTAAACATATCCGATGCCGTCACAGTCATATTTATTTACTGTTGATTTAACTTACATAAATCTTTTAGTTCTGACTCGATTGTTTTGTCTTTTCAATTCACTCGGGTCGACCTGAGCTTTTCAGTTTATCGAAGATTGCTTTCTAGAGGATGAAGACGAAGATTTTGTACTATTATTATTTATTATATTTATTCCACCGCATCATGTTGTTCCGCTGCATTTATTTATTTATTCTTGTTGCATGTAACTCTGAACTATGTTGTAAAAGTATAATCAAATGTCATTTGTAAACAGCTTCATGAACTATTTATTTGATTATTATATTTTGTCATTCTGCTGTGAGATTCTGTATTAATATATATTTTCTTTCTTTCTCCGCTTTTTCTTATTTACCCCATAACAGTCCTCACTTTTGAATAGTTTGAGTCTGGCCTGTGTGATCTATCGTTGATACAAACCATCCAAAAAGACAGGTCATTACATTTGGTATCAGAGCTTTGTTTAGCGATAACCTTAGATTTATGGGGTTTGACTCATTAGAATATAGGAGTAACTCCCTAGAATGAGTCGCTGAGTGTACATATGAGAGAGCGTATATTTCAGTATTATAAAAGGCTTTGTATTGTGTTAATTTGTTCTATTTTGTACTTATAAATTATGATCGGTACATGAGACG
Organism: Allium cepa; assembly: GCA_030765085.1. NCBI lineage: Eukaryota > Viridiplantae > Streptophyta > Magnoliopsida > Asparagales > Amaryllidaceae > Allium > Allium cepa. The sequence goes on from CM060928.1 coordinate 747,968,672, forward strand.
CTATGTCACCGATAGAGATTTCTAAATACTAAATAGGGCAGGCCGACATAATATTGTTTTGAAATATAGGTAAATGAAATAATTTTACCTAGTATTATATTTTGTATATAAAAGAATAATTTAATAAATAATATGATTAGATGTGATATAATTGTTTGTTAGGAAGTGGAATTTATAAATCTTGTTTGTAAATTAGAATTTACAAATAAAGTAAATATAAATTTAAAATTTAAGAACTTAAGTTCCGGAATTTTTGAATATTTCTTTTGAAAGATTTTGGAATATAATATTAGTATTGTTTGAAAATATTTTTTGATATAAATATTTCAATACGATTTTGAAGAAATGTTTCTAGGAATTTGAAAATAACTTTCGAAAGGAGATAAGTTCTGTACTTCTCTTTCTGTCGCTGGAAAATAATTTCGGTGATGAGTGCACGCATCATCGACGTTCATTTTCGAGTTTTAAAGTGGAAAGTCCACTGTAGTTGTTTTACTACCCGATTGTTTTGATAATGAATCTTAAATTTTAAATTCTAAATATAATTGATATATATATACTCATCAGTATATATTATTTTAAAATGATTTGAAATTGAAACCCAGTATTTAGTTCTTTAGTTTCTACAAATTAAAAATTGTAATTGTTACAACGAATGAAACCTTAGCTATTTTAATAATTGGAAACCTCTAAATGAAAATAAGAAATTAGATGCTAAGGGATAAATAAAATAGATAAGAAATTGGAAATTTGTAACTTACATGTTAAAGAATAATGAAATTTTAGAAGATGTAATTATTAAATATTTTGTTAACTAAAATAAATGAGATAAATTGTGTAACTTTCTATTGCATTGTGAAAACAAATATATATATATATATATATATATATATAACTTACCAAATTGTTAAAAGTTGAAATGTTAATAAGAATATGTAATAGATATCATACAAGTAAAACTTAATTAATGAAAGTGTTCTGATGGAATTATTTCTATAATAAGAATTAAGATGTATAAGAATGTTATAAACTTAAGTTAATAATTGGAGATATGATTAAAAGCTTAAATTAATTATTGAAGTTACTTATAAAGAAAAGTGAAATAGTAAAAGTGAATGTTATAAATGAGAGGAATAAAAGTAAAAGGAGAATAAAAAAAGATCTAAGTATGAATGCTTCACAAATGAATGTTGATGTTAATAGTAAATAATAAATGTGAGGTAAACTGAAATAAAAAGTATGCAATACTTAAAAAATGAATTCATTGATTATTTTAAAGAATTGAATGGAAAAAGTGATCACGTAAGAAATTGGATGTAAAGTAGTTAAAGAAAAAATAGTATTGTATAAATGAATGGAAAATGAATTTTGTAAGTGATAAATGTAAAGAAATTAAACAAGCACTATATGAACAAATGAAAATGAATAGTAAATAATGTTAAAAAGAAGAACAATAAGAATAAAACTTAAATAGTATTTGAAATTATTTTTTGTTTGACTTATGGATTGGTTGGGAAAGGATACTTCTACTGTGTAAGGATGTATAAATGATCTATTGAGTTTTACCTATGACTGTTGAGTGTATGGTATAATTAGTAGTTTATTTATCATTTTATACGATTAAAAATTTCTGAACCCATACAAACCCTTTGTTTCGATTGCTATGGATGGTAGGTTGATTGCTACGATTGCATGTGATGACTATATGGTTTTGTTGCTTGTGACTATCGTATGTTGTGTTGACTTGGTTGTGACTAATAGAAATAACATAAATATTCTCTTTTTTATAATTATTAACTCTTTTGGATTATATAAGTGAATATAGGTTATGGAAGCAATTGCGACTACATTCGGTTTCATAAAATAAGTCTTGTTTGCCCAACAAATAGGTATGTTTTCGGATTACGGTTTTATAGCGATATTATATTATTTTTCTGCATTTTGGGATATATTATTTTGAAATATGAGATATATACTGTTATTATTGATATTATTATTTCTTCCGGACCTCTCCATATAAAGGAGATTTTGTTGAAATTTTCCTTGAATTTCGGACTTAAATTTTTTTTGTGAAATGTTTTTCAAACTTTTATTAACTTGAATATAAAAGGATTTAATTGTTTATAAATTTATATATTTAATTTAAGTTATTTAATTTTGTCAATTAACTGTTTATAAATGTAATACTTCGAATTTGATATATCAATTCCTTAATCCCTTCTTTTCCCTTTTTGATTACAAAAAGTTTTAAGTGGAGGAGAGTGCAACGACTCGTAATTTTCAATAATTAAAAATAGATAACTTAATAAGATTTTGTGATTTAATATTGGAAGAACTAAAAATTTGTGATTTATTAATGAAAATAATAACTAGAGGGAAATGTAAGAATGGTAATTTAAGTTAATTATTAACAATTTTAGTGAAATTCCAATTAATTGAAATGATTTAAATGTTGTACTTGGTTACAAATTGAATATAAGAAAGTAAATGTAAATGTTGAAACAATTAATGATATAGTATGTAATTTATGGTAATTGAATAAAATTAATGTTGTTTAAATAATCATAACATTTTTGTAGACAATCAACTTATAAATATGGTTAAATTAAGCTTAAAGTGAATGTTTGTTATCTATTTGTAATCAAGTTTGATCAATTTATTGGAATTTAAATTATAATAATTGGATTTATTGCAATTAAAGGTAACTAAATATTATGCTAATGAAAAATTAAGATGATAACTATAAAATATTAGTGTAATAAGATATAAAAAATGTTACTTATAGCCAAGAGATGACGAATAGATGAAAAGGCAAATAAATGGATTTATTGGAATTTAAATTAATAATCAACGTATTTATTTCAATTGAAATTAAACATTGTAATTAGTAAAATAATTGGCATTGAACTGACATGTAAATTTGCTTTAAATTATTGTAAATATCCAAGTAATAAAAAATGATAAAAATTATTAGTTATGAATTTTGAAATTAAAAAGTGATTTAATCAATTTAATAATACTTTATTTAATTAACGTAAAATAGCCATTTTAGCAACTATGTCGGATTTCGAAGAAACTAGTTTCGCCGGATCCGTAATGGTTAATTTTTGTAGGATTTTAAGTTTCGTAGCGATCGGACTTGTCGTTTGACCATACTGACTCGAAACGCATAAAAAATCAATTTAATTAAATTCAATTGAAACCAATTTGAAATAAGTTGATTTGAAGCTAACTTCTTCATACGACGGAATTAGGACTTGAAACATATTCTATTTAGTTTAATATTTTTAAAAACATCTATTTTGATATATGGGATGACCCATTTTCGTTTCGGGAACAAAACGGGCTTTTCGGGTCGTTTATCATTTTAATCCAAATCGATCTGGTCCATTCTTTCTATTTTCATCTTTGCCTATATATAGGCTGCTATAAACCCTAATTGTTTCTCATGTTCTCATTACAGTACATAAAGAAATTTTTGTCACTCCTTCTTTCTCAATAGCTGGAAACCTAAATTCCCAAATACGAATCCAAATCCGAATCAAATTCTAATTTCAAAATTTAAACTCCTCAAAACCCTAACATGTTATATACCATTTTGAAGCTCTTGTCTATACGAATCTACATCATGTATTCGTTTTATGAAATAGTGACCGGGTCTATGGCAAATCAAGGTCAAAGTTGAATTGGGATTTTTTTAGGGAATCAATCCACAGAATTGAAATATGGGTTTGATAGAGATCATTGAGAGCACTACAAGAAAATCTACATTTAGTTGCATTTATTAGTAGCGTTTGTGGTGTGAATGCAACCAATATTATCTTTACTTTTGTTTTGGGGGGTTTGGATACGTTCTATTGTAATTTTTCTGAAACATTGCCGCTCGTTACATTTATTTTTCAACCTTTCCTCCACTGACTTAATTTTTCCGCCTTCAACAAAATTTCCCTCCCTCGCTTCAATTTCCTTCGCTCCTCAAAAAAAATCCGCCTTGCTCAGAAGCAAAATTTCCGTTAACGCTCCGCATCTTTGCATCGTCAATACCCTAAGCTCTGACTAAATTTTCGCCTTTGCTCCTTAACAAATCAGATCTACAGCTCCGCATCTCCGCATCATTGATACCCTTTGCTCTGAGGATTTGCTTTTGTACAGCCGATTCAAGGTACGTAAATTGTTTTTTGTTTATCAATTTGAAATGGTGCGTTCATGACAAGGGTTGCTGGAGCATGAAGCTGCAGTTTTCTTGTCCACTGTAATCAAGTTGAGGGTTTTTAATCTTGATGTTTTCATTCCTTTAATTTTGAATGTTCTATCACTTATGGCAAGGACCCTCCTCCTAGATGGGTTTGCCCTCTTAATTAATTATTAACCTACTTGTTTTAATTGCTAATTAGGTTGTTATGTGTTATGTTGTTTGAGTATTGCTTTTGGTGTTGTAGTGTCGATTTGTTTATCGATTTTTAGGTGTTTTGGTGTTGGGTTGATTAGATGGCTATCCGCTTTGGATTAGCTAACACAAGAATAGCTATGGACCTTCATGAAAGTATTATTGGGTGCTGGTCTGCCTGCAAATATCTTCATTTTTTGATTTTGTTTCTCAATAATGACCGCTAAGATATTATACTTAATTCTTCATTTGTTGTTCAAATTTTCAGACAATGACCTATCATACTTTATTTTAAACTGTATTTATCTAACATTATATTATAATATGACATCTGTTGTGTTGGCTTAAAGGCAATATATATTAAATCAACTTCAGTATAAACATTAGTTTATGTAAAATTATTTGCACTGAATAAACACTAAACCTTTATTTATTTATTTATTTATTTATTTATTTCTGTATTCCAATATATAACACAGTAACGGGAAAAATAAGCAACACGGATCTAAGTAATTTTTGGTGTCTTCGTGTGTGTATTACGTATTTATATTGATCTTAAGTTAAGATATCGCAATATGGGTGAAAATTGAAATAGGTTGGGATATACGATACTTAAAACTGGGATTAAGTATCAAGCCACTTTGGTTGAAACCTACAGTTTTGACTAATCACATTAAGGCAAGTAACAACTTGCATATGTAATGTTGTACTTTTGACACATTTTATACATCATTAATCTATTCAAATTAACAATTAAGTGCAGTCTTCAAGAACAATTTATAGGGATCATGAAAACATCATTAGTTCCTTGTATTATACCTATACAAGCCAAACTCTAATCTTGTAATAATTAAGATTCCATTAACCTAATCATTCCATCTTCATGCCTCTTAACTATAATCAAACATATACACTTAGGGTTGCAGTCTTGAGTTTGATTAGGCAATTGCAGGTTCTATATATGCACATGCATCCAACATATATTTGTCTTGATCTGATGCAAATTTAACATGTAGAGTAATTATGATACCACTATTATAGTATGCATAGCAGTCAATTATGATCCCTGCTTTGGACATTTATTTGTTCAACCTATATAGTGATCACCACAAATGATCAGTCTAGCAATGTCTAGGCTCTGTCTATGTTTATATTTTGACCTTCACATCAAGTGTTGACATTGTTGTCATATAAAGGTTGTGCCTTACTTGTGGCATTGTTTGCTATTCACGCGTATTTAACTAGCACTTTTCTTCTTCAATGACAACCCACATCGTTTATGTCGTCTAAGTTTAATTTTGCATTATCCTTTTGTTAGGAAAATTAAACAGAGCATTACATGAACAGTTGTTAGTACTGTTTATGCATGGCAGTTTACAAAAAACTCTGAGCCATCTGCTTTAAAAATAAGTCATTAAAAATATATCTCAGTTTGTATATTTATTTATCGCAATGTATTAATAGCTGCTCCACAAAATAAATAAATTAAAAAAAGGAGAAAAAGGCATGTAATATGTTGCGATGGTTGAATAGATTTAATATGATAATTTCAGTTCATAAGCATGTTATAGACATGTAATTAAATTGAGGCAGCCCTAATAGGCAATAGTTGTGACGTAAATCCTTGAGTTTGCAAATATTTAAGTTACAAATTGTTAGTACAGCTATAAACATAGCCTACTTTGTCCAATCACTGTGTTCAGAGATGGGCATGTTAATGTATGTGAGCAGAGATAGATAGTGCAAGCCTGTAGTTCAGATGATGCAAGTTTCAAGTGTTCGATTTGGTCGTGGTGTTGTTGTGAGTTCGCGATGGAGTTCTTGATTTATTATCTGGTGATGATTGTAGCAGTCAGGTGGAGGAGTTTGTATTGGCAGAGGGAAGTAGTTCGAATTCAAAGTGATGGTTTTGGTTGAAGTAAGGGAGGTCTGTGGTGGTTTGGGTCAGGTGACAGTGAAGTGGGTCAGGTGAAATTTGATGCTAGGGGAGTTTTGATGAAGTTGTTTAAAGACGTGTTATGCAAGTATGGTGGAAGTGATGTGGTTTTCTGGTAAGACGGGCAGAAGTTGTTATAGAAAAGGGGTAGTGTTTTGTTCTAAAGTGGAGTTGATGGAGGTTGAAAGGGTAGTGGTTGGTTGAAGTTAGTTTGTGCAGGCTGTTAGTAAGAGTGTTCTCTGTAGCATGCAGGCAGAGTTAGTTGATGTATGCGGGGGAGATGCTCAGGTTGATGACTGGGTAATGTGCACTGTTGCAGTAAATGGAAGTGGTTGCTTATGACAGAGGATCAAAATTGTGCAGCAATCAGAGAAGATGGTGGTAAGTGATGTAGTTGTTTAGTTTGTAAGCTTGTAGTTTGTGATTTGGAGTATGGGTTGTTTGATGAGGCAGAATGACTTGATCTAGTATGATAGTGCAGTGGAAGGGTGTGCTTGACTGGAGATGGAACCCAGGGGTAAATGGAGGGGGTGACTGATTAGAACAGTGGTGTGGTCTGGTAGAGTAAATTGATGTGCAGTGGTGATCAAGTTTGAGTTGAAGGCTGACTGTTTGGTGATGTTGTTGAAATGAGGAGAATAATGGGTACAAGATCAGCATCTTTTAGACTTTTAGTAAAAGCAACGTATAATTTTCACATGTCCACTCTAATCACTCCTATTCACGATTGGCCAAACTATATTTGACAATTCTGTAATTTTATCATAAAGTTGGCAGGCTAGCGTTTGACAAAACTATATTGGAGAATTTAGCCATTCTGTAATTTTATTGATAATTAAACTTTCCATTAACGGTTAAATAGGAGATTGAAAATAGTTTAGGCTTCTATTTTGTCCTTGTCTTTCCACACTGCTAGCACTGTTGTACAATACACGCAGTATCTATACTAATACTTCCAAACATATATTATCTTGTTTCAAATCTCATAGATATACTTTATGGAATACCATAAATATAAAGCTATATATGATGTATTGTATAAGAGATTCTTTGTGATACTTGACTTAAACAGGTACATGGTATAGCCGATGGAAAACGATTGGGTGTATTTAAACAGGTGGCTATATAAACTTTATTTAAAGTGTATTTTTAGAATCAACACATATATGTCAATATTAAAACTCAATTTTTTTATGTGTTTAATTTTTGTCATAGGACTAGTACAGAGTACTGACAAGGAGCTTTGAATTTTGTGCATGTGGCAAGGAGAAATTTGAGAAATGTGGAGAAAATTTTGTGCCCATGCACAAGTTGTCGAAATCTTAGTCGTCAGGATGACTACATCATCGTTGAGCATTTAATTATAAAAGGAATGGATCCCATATATAAGAGAAGTACATGGTATAGCCACGGCGAGCAAATAAATGTGGATAAAAAAACAAAGTCTTTTGACACATATGACTTATTCAAGATGATTCATTATGAAGATGAAGATTTTATGAATCATGATTTTTTTGCTGATGATAACGATAATGTTGATTCCCAAGGAAGAGAAGAAGAGTTACTTAAGAATTTCGAAGATGCGGAAACTCCACTGTATCCTGATTGTACAACTCATACAAAATTATATGCCATCACCGTCTTGTATAATCTTAAATGTGAGACTGATTTGTTTGATACTGGGTTTGACAAGCTTCTAAATGTGCAACAATTGTTTTTGCCGAAAGATAATGTACTTCCTAAAACTTTATATGAAGTAAAGAAATTTCTTAAAGTTTTTGACATGGGTTTTGAAAAGATACATGCTTGTGAGAATGACTGTTGCCTTTTCAGAAAAGAATACAAAGATTTAAATACTTGTCCAAAATGTGGTTCTTCAAGATGGAAGATAAATCAAGATACCAAGGAGATTATATAAGGTGCTCCAGTTAAAGTGTTGAGATATTTTCCAATAATTCCAAGATTTAGAAGGATGTTTAGATCTCAGAAGATGGCTGAAGATTTAAGATGGCATTTCAATAGTAGAAGCAATGATGGAAAGATGCGTCATCTTGTGGATTCTATGGCATGGAATATGGTGGACGAATGATGAAAATCTTTTTCAGCTGATCCACGCAATCTTAGACTTGGTCTTGTTACAGATGGATTCAATCCATTTTCTATGTTGAGTTCAAAGTATAGTTGTTGGCCGGTGATGCTTGTGACATACAATCTCTCACCCATGTTGTGTATGAAGAAGGAAAATATTTTGTTGACATTGCTTATTCTAGGTCCAAAACAGCCCGGGAACGATATTGATGTATATTTGGCACCTTTGATTGAAGATTTGCATTATTTGTCGAGCAATGGAGTTGATGCTTATGATGCATTTAGTAAAACGTTGTTTAAAATGAAAGCAATCTTGCTATGGACAATAAATGATTTTCCAGCTTATGGAAATCTTGCTGGGTGTTGTGTGAAGGGAGAAAAAGCTTGTCCATTGTGTGGTGTTAATACTCATCATCGTTGGTTGAATTATAGTCGAAAGACTGTCTACATGGGTCATAGAAGGTATTTGTCTATGTCAGACTCACGGAGGAAACAAAAGGCTTGGTTTGATAACACCGTGGAGAACGGTAATGCTCCTAGAATTTTAACTGGAAGAAATATTTCTGCATTGTTAAAAGATTTTCCAAATGATTTTGGGAAACAGAAGGAAAAGAATAAAAAGAAGAAGAAAAATAATAAGAAGAAGACAATTAAGATAAAATCCATTAACATGAAAAAAAAAGGAAGAGGAAGAGCGCCCATGACATGGAAACGAACACAATGAAGATAACGATCCTAAAAAATTGGAGCTATCAAGGTGGAAAAAGAGATCGATTTTTTTTGATTTGCCATATTGGGAGGTTAGTGGTAATTTTTTTAACAATTAAAAATAATATAATCATACGTTTCAATATTGATTTTTATAGGAACTTCCGTTACGTCATAATTTGGATGTAATGCATGTGGAGAAAAACATCGGTGAAAGCATATTGGGGACAATGTTGCATGATAATAAATCAAAAGATGGAACCAACTCAAGAAAGGACCTAGAGGATTGGTGAATTCGGCATGAACTTTATGCACAACCTCGTGGGAAGAAAACATATCTTCCGCCGGCTCCTTATACATTGTCAAATTCCGAAAAAGCAATATTTTGCAAAAGATTATACGATTTCAAAGGACCCGATGGTTATTGTTCAAATTTGAAAAATCGTATATCATTGGAGGGTTGTAAAATTAGTGGTTTAAAATGACATGATTACCATGTTTTAATGGAACATTTATTGCCTGTAGCAATAAGAGGATTATTGTCAAAGAAGGCAAGAAAAGCAATAATTCGTTTATGTTCATTTTTCAACAAATTATGTCAACGTGTCCTTGATAGAGAGAAGTTGCAACAAATCAATGTTGAGATTATTGATATTTTGTGCGAGCTTGAAAAATATTTTCCGCCATCATTTTTTGACATAATGGTACATTTGCCAATTCATCTCGGTAGAGAAGCACTAATATGTGGACCGGTTCAATTTCGTTGGATGTATCCCTTTGAAAGATATATGAAGACACTTAAAGATTATGTAAGAAACTATTCACGACCCGAGGGATGTATTGCAGAATGTTATCTTGCAGACGAATGCATGAGATTTTTTTGTGAATTTTTAAAAAAATCAGGACACATTGAAGAGACAGAGGCTCGAAATGAAGATTATGAAAGCCTAGTAATACTTGAAGGACGTCCAATTTCAATGCCTAAGACAGTTACATTATCCTCTAATGAGAAAGAAAGTGCTCATTTAGCCGTGTTAATGAATATAACCATAGTGTAACCATTTTTAGAGTAAGTATATGTTACATTATATTTCAATTATTTTAATATATATATATATATATATATATATATATATATATATATATATGTTTCTATTGGTAAATATATGCCTTGTTTTATTCTAGTTTGCATTTGGAGGAATTACAAAATTCAAGCAAGCGCATGGAAAGAAATTCAACCTTACTTTGGGAAAACATACAAAATATTTTGCTGATTGGATTAAAAAAAAGGTTAAATGATTTTTTTAATAATACTTTCATTTGCTTAAAAATATCATTTAAAAATATTTGTTGTAAATTAAACTTTTTACAGATATCTATGAACTCCAATGATCACAATGAAATGCTAAAGTGGATTGCATATGGTCCAAAGAATGATGCTTTGTCTTACAAAGGATATATCATCAATGGACAACGATTTCACATAAAAGATGTTGGGAGAGAAACTCAAAATAGTGGAGTAATTTATGATGCGACCACTATGTGTAGAGCAAGTGCGAAAGATATTTATCAAGTAGTTGATGTGGTCACTTATTATGGAATATTGACTGATATAATTTTATTAGATTATCATGTGTTTTATATTCCCGTTTTTAAGTGTCGTTGGGAACATATTGGAAATGGAGTAAAAGTTGATGAAGATGGTTTCACTCTTGTCAATTTTCATCAAAATCAAGCATCATTTTTAAAAGATCCATATATCCTTGCATCTCAAGCTAAACAAGTATTTTATTCAAGAGAAAATGATTTTTCAAATTGGTACGTTGTAATGAAAGCACCACCAAGAGGTTTTCATGATTTAGAGACAGACGATTATGTAGAAGATGTTATCAATGTTGTGGAAGATTGTTACGTAACCAATATGGATGTTGAAGATGTTAGCTATGTTAGGGAAGATTGTGAAGGCATTCTTGAGTAGTTTAAGTATTGTGGATTATGGATTTATTTTTTTGAGTACATGGATATGTCAAATTTTTTTGTTTTTCCGTTGTTTGCTAATAAGATCAATGATTGTTTTGTAAGAGATGATGTTGCAATTAAGGTAAATGTAATTATTATTTGTGTCTAAATTAGTCAAATATAATTAATATGTTTGATAACCAATTAATATTTCATGTATATAGGTATTGAGTTATTGACTATCATAGAGATCTACATACTTGAAGACGTACCGAATCTCCATCATGAAGGGCTGCACTTCTGTTAAAAATAGAGGGGTAAGCAGTTTATTCCATTTAATATATCACATGACAACAAAATATATGATCACTTTTTCTCGACCGTTGATGTAAATCATTCATAACATGTTGATGTAAATCTAAAAAAGTGATAATTGTACCAAGTTCATTGTATGAAAACTCCATACTTTACAAATTTTGCTCGAATTTCATATTAAATTGAATTTAGAATGAACTGTAATCCCTCACATTAAATTGAATTTAGAGGGGTAAGCAGTTTTATTTGTGTTCATGTTTTAACATGTATCTCTCAAGTAGATATTCATAACCTCTCACATGCACAAAGTAGCAAAAATTGAACAAATTTATTGTTTCTTCATTACCATTCCATAATCATAATTGAACCATAATGTGCATGTTTGTTGTGTTGTCACAGAAAAAGGTTATGTATACAAGCTGTGTACGTACTCGTCATCAATTGAAGAATGAGAAATCGCGGAAGTATAAGCCAAAGATCAAATATAGTGAGCCAACTGGTGAAGCTTGTAATGTAGACAAGGAACAAGAATTAGGGCACGAGACAATACAAATGCCTTGTGAAGTAAATGAAATGCACGAAGAAATTGAAATGTCCCGTGAAGAAAATGAATTGCATGTAGAAGATGAAACAGCTTGTGAAAAAATGTTGATGCCGAGACGGAAATCGAAAGACCACGTGAAGTTGAAACCGCAAATATAAATGTAAAAAAACGTGGTAGAGGTCCAATAAAAGTGAAAAGACTCCCGTTAAATATTGAGAATCGAATTGAAGTTGAATTCAATGAGGCCGCCATACCAATAGGAGAAGGCTCGGTACACTTATCTTCTTATCTTGGACCGCTTGTACGGGAGCATGTTCCGGTTATGCTTGACGATTGGAGGCTTCTAAGTGATGAATTAAAAAGTGTCTTATGGGGATCAATTGAGGTATGGAAAAATTACTATTTTTGTGGTATAATAATCGATTTGTGTACAAAAATAAACTACTTAACAAATTGTCTTTTTAAACCATTTTAATATGAAATGACAATTTTTATTTATTTATAGGCTAGATTTAAAGTGAAGGAATGGCAAAAAAAATCCATATTTCAACAAATGGGAACTGTTTGGAGAACATCAAAAAGCAAATTGGTTCGAAAAATATTAAATGCAACAACCGAAGAGGAAAGACTTGGTTTGAACCGTACAACGTAAAAGACGTGAAAGAGTGGAAAAAGTTTGTAAAAGCGAAAACAAGTTTGGAGTTTAAGGTAACTTTCATTATTTGATAGTTTTCCTTCAAAAGCATGTTCAAGTACATCTTCCATCCGCTTTGCAAACAGTATTTGTGACATTTAACATGTATTCTTTTTTTGACTTGGCTTACCAAATTTGAAATAATTAAATAAATTGAAAGAGATTGGTACATTCTATATACATTCCACTAAAAAAATCGAATATCCCTGAAGCAAAATAAGAGCCAGTACCATGTGATGTAGTTAGCTCGTACAGTTGTAGATTGGGGGTCCAGATCATCATGCATTGAGTTGATGTCCTCCACAGGTTGAGGGTCCCAAACGTTATGCGTTATGTTAATGTTGTCCATTTGTTGTGTATTGTTAACTGCAGTTGTTAAGTCTTGATGTACGGAATTAATGTGGTTTGAGTTTGGGCCTTGGTGCATTGTATTTACTTCAAATGAAACTGTGTGTACAGGACATTGGCTATCAATTGTAACCTTCTGAATCGATTGTTCTGCAGTTTTATTGATTCGGTATTGGGTTGTGAATTTGTATCCATGTTCGACATAGTCTCTATACATTCTAGTTCCATATCATTATCATTTTGCTTTGATGTGTCGTAGTTCATAGTTCCTGTAAGATACATTATTTTCCATTAAATCAACTTTTGGTAAAGCAATTAATCAGTGGATATTGAATTATGGTATCGTTCTAGGGAAAAAGATAATACCAACAATAAATGTTTGATGGAATTGATAAGGATGAGATTTTTCAAAAAGAGAAGACAGAGAAAAATGGGTAGCGTGAGGTGAGCAGTGACTTTAAAGAATAAATAACAGATTTACATCTTCATGTTTTACTAATATTTTAGGTATGCTATCTTTGAAGTTTGAGTTCTCTTTATGTCGATTGAATTGTAATATGATTACATAATTCCTTATTTTTCTTCTCTAAAACAATAGCTACCACTCGATGGATAAAAAACTAATGATTTTTCATTTTTCGTAGAAAGCCCATATGTTGTGTTACCTAGATATAGTGGTTGAAAACTAATGAATGGTTTTCTCAGCAATTGAATTACATTTTGTTATGTTTGTCCTAAAGTGACTGAAATGCCATTCTACCATCCTTACAATTTTCTCCCTATAGATATATATCATTCTATTATCTATTTTTTAAATATATTATTTCCTTAAGGTGAGGGCCACTATGCAGTATTAATAATAGTCATAGTCATAATCAGGAGCTAAAATCATTACATGCACAAAGTGGATTAACAATAGATTCACATGATATAGAATTCATTTTAGACAATCAAACCTTAAGACACTTGAGTATTGGATCGAAAAATGGTTTGGTCGCCTTAGTATTAATTCTCATAAATAAAATCTGATGATGTTTTATGACATATATTATCAGCTAATCCAAAATGGAAAACTAAGTCCAAAAAAGTGACTTATGATTATTGATTAAACTGAATAAATATTTACTACAAAAAAGTGAATAATTATTTTGTACACAAACAGTATGTACTGGCTCTTATTTTGCTGATCACTTGAAAGTTCAATTGTAAAACTCTACGATGCATCAAATGCTTCATAATACCATCCCGACCAATTTAATATGTGAAGTTCACTTCTTATTTAAAATGTAGGTGATGCATTTTTATATATTTTGCACTGCTATGAAAGAAAAAATTGGCACTGTTAACCTTAAGAATTAGCACAGCGAAATAAAAATGTTATAGATTTCAGTTATTATACAACGGTTTGGAAAATTTTAGTGCAAGCTCATTGTACACACATTAAAGTTGCGTTTTCAGAAACTTAAATTTATGTTAAATGTTATTTTGTACACGTTCAGTAATTTGTAAAGCGTACATTTGTATTTCTTATTTATCTATCATTCAGTAGTAATAGATGACCCTTGATGTTTTTCTTCTATTTCTACTATGCAGGTAGATTTATCCTAACATATTAATTTTTATCCTAACATATGCAGGTAGATTTATTAAAGCATGCTTGCGAGCATTACATTTTAACTTTTTAGTACACATGTCGATTGATGAGGAAACAGTTTGTTGTTTTATTTAAAATGAATACTTTACTCATGTAGTTATTTATTTTCTTTCAGGCACGAAGTGAGAAATTTAGAACCATTAGGCAAAAACAATTACCACATGCGACTGGACGTAGAGGAATGGCTAGATTGACCGACGATGTGGTTAGTTAATTAACTGTAACATTATTTACCTATCAAGTTAATTAACTATTGTTTAATTTTTTTTAATGTCTTTCTAAATGTAGAAAAAACAGAGGCAAGATTCATCATCCATATCTAGAGCTGATATTTGGATCAAATCTCGCACTAAAAAAAATGGTGAACCGGTGCATGGAAGTTGCAACTATTATTGTAAGAATATTTGATTTTGTTAGTAATTAAACACTGAAATTTTTACCGTCGTGCATAACCTACATTTATATTAATTTATGTAGGAGGAGATTAAAAAATAATAATGATAAACATTCCAGCTCGATAAGTAATGTCAAAGAAGATGTAATTGCACAAGTATTGGTACAAGATAAACCAGGACGATTAAGAGCACTAGGAAGGGGATACACCGAAACTAAGTTAACTTTGGCACATTCTAGAGATAATCAAATAACTAATTTTCAAAAAAGAATTTCGGAATTGGAGAGTATGGTGCACATGCTAATGAATAAGCAGGTAAACTTCATGCTAATTACATTTACTTCACATGCTAACAAGTGAAGCTGATAGTCTTTCTATATGATTTAACTGTAATTGTAAAAGCGAAGATATATATTAAACCTCAATCAATTAGGATTGAAGCATTAGGATTACATAGATTGGTGAAATATTGTCTATTGAATTTTAACTGATACATTTCCATAGTTTTACTGTTTTCTGCAAAGTATACCTACTATTTTCTCCTTTGCATGGAATACTTTTGCTGTCTTTTCCTGAGTAACAAATTTGTATGCATATTTTGCAATTTACTCAACATATGTTCATAGTACGGATCAGTGGACGTACATCTATCTGCTGTTGAATCCAATATATTTAATGTTGTCCCGTGGATCTGAGTTTTATGACTGGCATTAAAATCATTATTACAGTTCACACTACAAGTTACTTCATTGCCATAATAAATATCCGCTTTTTATAGCTTGAAGTACCATATGCTTCTGCACATACTGCTGCTACATTTATATTGCAACTAGGCTGCTATTGAAAATCCGGGACATGTGTATAATTACAATTAGACGTTAATTTTTCCCCGTAATCTTGCCCTGTCGTATACGTGACTATTTGATAAATAATGCAGCCACTTATGTGTCCAATATTACGTGTACTGGTTTGATCGCCGCTGCATGATACGTAAACACGTTAACCATGTCTGTTGTGTCAGTGCATAGATATGTATGAAACGTCTGTCCACCCGTATATCTGAACTATACTTGATTACTAGAACTAATTTTGAAGCCACAATCTAAGCATCTCCCGTCTTTGCTATCTGGATGTGACTACTGGGTTGTTGCAGTTGATATGCTATTAGCCTCACGTCTGTAATTTATTCAACTAGTAAAAAGAATGGCAAAACTACACGTACTTCGGTCTATGAACGCACGTAGTAGATTACAAAAAAATGTTCATTGTTCAGTTATATTATGAAAAAAGGTACTATAAAGGTCTACTAAGTATTAAACATCTAAGTTCCAACTTAGTTTGCTCGCTGTTTTGGGTTGTCGTACATTTAACTACTACTGCTATTTTTGCTTTGGTAGGGTAAAGAACGTTCGAAAGTGGGGAGCACATCTGAAATGGTAGAAACACTTGTATTATTCTCTATTTATATAACATCATTTGGAGTTTAGTTTTTAATCCCAAGATAATTTTTGGTTGAATAGTTGTAGAACAAGGACAACATGTGTGAGTTGTTGAATTGGGATGGAATGGATGAAATTGTGGCCGAAGGGAGAGTTGTGTCAGATCCAAATGAGGTTGTGGACGGCATTCGTATTGGACCAAATGCTATGAAAATCGCTATAGATCATGTAAAGAAAGCAGATGCTTATTTATGGAGGCCTTCACCTAGTTTGTCACTATTAGGAGAAGCCGAGAATAAGACAGTAGCATGGCCTGCTAATTGTGTTGTTGCGCTACGAGGATACATGGAGGAAGACATTGTGGTAAAGTTTACAATTTACGGTAACTATTTGTAGTTCTCTACGTATTTTTTAACATTAAATATATTGTTCTTTTTAGAGTAAAGCTAGTAGCACAAACAACAAGTGCAAGATTTATGATTGGAACGAGGGTGAAGTTTTGGTCGCCGAAGGAAGATTATGCTCCAGTGATTCAAAAATGATCGTGAATGGTATTCCACTTGGTCCGTTAGCTGTTGTGGTTTCAGTAGACTATGCCAAAAAGGAGATGCTTTTTTGTGGCGACCCACTGTTGATATGTCATGCATTGAAGATGCCATCGGTAGGAAAATAGCGTGGCCGAAATCAAAAGTTGTAGCTGAAAAAACAAGTGTTTCGACTTATTCTTGCAAGGCTAGAGCAAACATTTCGACTTCTCCTTGCAAGGCTAAAGTAACTCCTCAGGTAACACTTGGTAGTAGTGAAGTGGTTTTTTGATTATATCCGAAATGTTCAATTTGATTATGAACTGGTTCTTTTATTCAGATTGTACTCCTGGATAATATCAAAATGAATATTTCATGATGTGAACGTTAAGACATCAAATATATGACAACGCACGGTTTTAACTAAGATATGTCCACTAATAGTAAACAGGAGTGAATCATCAAACAATGTTTGATGATTATTTGATTACGAGTTAGCTGTGATTTCAATGATAACATGTTAATCCTTTTTTTCAAACGGTTAATCCTTTTGCTTATTTACTTGATGATTACGACATATTTGATGATTATTTATTTATTTGCTTATCCAATAGGGTGCAAATCTGGTATCAAATAGTAGATGTAAGTTGATTGATGTGGGTGAAACGGGACAAATAGTGGCTGAAGGAACTATCGCTTCAACTGATCCAACAACGATGGTTCATTGTTTTCCGCTGGGAAAAGGTGCGGTAAAAGTTTGGGTAAACTTTGTGAGAGTTAATGACGCATTACTATGGCGACCTACATCTGAGTGTACGTACATGGAAGATGCCTTTGGTACTACGATAGCTTGGCCAGTAGCATATGTCATTGGAGAATCAAGTTCCGGTAAGTATTATTTTTCAGTACATCATATCTCAACATTAAGTTTTAATTCTGTTTATTTGGGTATTAAAAAAAAAATCTGTATCACAACATTTAAGTTTTTATTAAATGTTGGATCATATATTACATTATAAATTTACCATACAATAAACCATTATATCTCAACATTAAGTTTTAGTTCTGTTGATTGTTAAACTCGTTTGCAGGTAATTAGCTATTTCGAAGCGAAGACTGTCGACAACAAAGAACTATTGGTAATCAAGCAACGAACATGAATTTAATTGTTATATATGTTGTCGTATTTTGTTAGTACCATTTGTGGAAACTTGTCTGTGAATGCTTGTAGTATGTGACTTATTTTGTTGAAAAACTACTATCGAATTGATTATGGATATTATATTTGATTGTGAGATTAGCATGTTTTTGCAATTATTTTAATATGATGATCATATGATTGATTGTTTGTATATGCTAATTATGTGATTTAATTGTTTGTTTGAATATATGAAAATTATGTGATTGAACGTTCGTTTTAATATGAATAGTATATAAGCGATTGCTAGAAATGGTATAAACCATCAACCGTAAATAGTAGCATTTAAAATATGCTACCAAACAACCATTAACTTTTAGTAGCGTTTCAGAACTGCTACAGAAACAAATGTAAACTAATAAAAAAATATAGTTGCATTTTAAAAACGCTACCGAAAATCAAAAAAAGCATATAAACAAAAAATGCAACCAAAAACTGAAGACTTATGGTAGCGTTTTTTTAACCCTACAGAAAAAACCTATAGCTGCATTTAAAAGTGACTTTTGGTAGCGTTTACTACAACGCAACAAAAAGTTTTAGACTTTTAGTTGCATGTCGTATAACAACGTTCTCTGAAACGCTACCATACGTTATGGTAGCATTTTTTCAACGCTACCAAAAGTCTTTTCTGGTGTAGTGGAGGAAGATAATGGTGGCAGAATCGACCTACGATGGTGGAAATTGGCAGATTAGGGTTCGAAAACCCTAATCTTTGAGGCAGCAGCGACGTCCAGGGGAGTACCGGACGTGGCAGCCTTCAGTGCGTGGGTGCGTGAGGCGGAGGGGAGTCGAATAAAGGTGGCGGCGTTGGCTAAGATGGTCGGAGGGTGATGTATTTGGGTGGTCGACGCACGACTCTAGTCGTGATTCATGGTTTCGAACGCGTAGAGATGCATGCCTCTATATGTGGTGACGTGTTAGCTTCTGTGAGGTTGCTCCCTTTTTTTGTTTATTTTATTAAATCTCAAATTCAATCGTTCTAACGTGTATATCTTTACCATACGAGACCGGATTCACACGCGGTTTGTTCCATTAGTATCACATTGAAATTCGAGACATTATGAAACTATTTGGACGAATTCTAAGACTGTTCAAATTTGGGATTTATTTTGGATGCCAAATCAATTTGAAATCAAAGGTGTCCACTCACAACTACTAATTATCTTATGTTAGTTAAATTAAATTTATGATGTGATTAAAAATTACTTGGTTGATTTTGGTAAATTTAAATTGTACTACTTATTAAATATGATTTTTATTGATTATCATTGCCATTTAATTTAATATTAAATTTTAATTCGTCAGTTTATGCTTGTTATTGATAATCAGTTAGCTATAAATGTTTATTAATTGATTTGGATGATGATTTTGATGGATGTTTGATTGCTGGTATTGAATGACCGGATGTTATATTTTATATTATTGTAACACTGCAAGTTCCCTATGGGTTGAAATGATACATACCCGAACGATCTGATAGATTAGGAAGAAATTGTTACGGGTTTAAATGATAGACTCGAGTGGTTTCATTTATTTAAAATTAAATTTTAGGATTGCGGGTTGAAATGTTATATACCCGTAAAATTTTAAATTGTGGATTGAAATGATAAATATCTATATCACGTGACCATAGGGTAGAAAATAATATGCAGACATCGGATTGGTTAAATTAAATGATTTATAAATCTTTAAATTTTGAATTCAATTAACTGGTATTTTGAAATAGAAATTAATTTATATAAACTGAATTATTTTCGAAAATCCAAGCGTTAATATTGAAATTCGACTTGATTTAATGAATTGTTCAAAGGATTTAAATTGGAATTTCAAAGTTGAATTTTCAATCATAAATGAATTTTATCGAAATTGAGTTATTTAAAATGTTTGAATATAACTTTGAAATCTATTTTAAACTAAAACTATTTTAATCAATTTAAACTATTTTAATTTATTTTAATTTACTAAAATCTATTTGAACCAATTTAATCTATTTTACCTATTTTAAACTAATTAAATGTATTTAATCTATTTTAAATCTATTTGATATAATTTAAATTTTTTTAATCTGTTTTAAATATATTTAATATAATTTAAACCTATTTAATCGATTTTTAATCTATTTAAATCATTTTTAATCTAATTTAATCTGATATAAATCTATTTAACTATTTTAACTATTTTAATCTATTTTGAACTATTTTAATCATTTAAACTAGTTTAGAGCATTTTAACTATCTTATAACTATTTTTAAAACTATTAAAACTATTTATGACTATCTAAACTGTTTTCTAAAATTTCAGACTATGTAAAGTTGAAGTATTTATATTTAAATCCATGATGATGACACAACCTAAATTAGGATTTGAAATTGATACGTTTTTATTAAATGACATATTTGAGTAAATATGATGATTTCGAAATGAGGATTTAATTAACCTATTTTTTCGATAATTTTAAAAGTGAATATGATTTTGAAAGTGAATATGGTTTTGAAAGTGAATATGATTTCGAAGTGATATGGTTTAAAATCGAATATGATATTTTGATATTAATTATGAATTGACTTTTGAAATATAAAGGAACCATTCTGTGTGAAATAAGCATTTGGTTGTTAAAGAGATCGGGATCGAATATTGTCATACTCTCTGCCAATATCGAAAACCACTTTAACAACTGTGTACGTGGTGGAGATTCCAAAATAAAGTAGGATGGTTTGGCGAACGATTCTATGTGAGGTATTTACGTGACCCTGACTCCCGTGAGTCAGCTTAGATGTGACTAAAATAGGAGCCACGTTGGGCCAAGTGAGGCCATTCTTCCTATCAGACATGCTTCTTCGATACCATACTATAACTTTGTGATGATTTGGTGGCCAACCCTTGATTTTGATTATGGGAGTATGTTCCGAGGTGGGTGGTAGTAGCAGTTATGCGTTACCATCGGTCCGGATCTGCAATTGATAGAATCCTACCCTGGCATTACCTTGAGTGTCGTGTTCACATGCCCTATCGCACCTTCTACGAGTTTGGTCTGTACTATACCTATGGAATGCCTCTGAGTATAACCTCACGGAGGAGCTTACGGTACTGTATAGTCTATGGGAATATGTAAAATGTGTTAATGAGGATATGGGTAACGTCTTAATGATGATATTTTAATACTTTACATTACTGTAGACACTATTATAATAGCGTATTGTACTATGTATGTAGATAGTTTAATGGATCCTTAGGAGATGCAAATCCCGAACATCTCTTAAGTTATTGCACTCACGTTGACACCGGACATAAGATGTCAAATCCCATAAACATCTCTGACGCTGTCAGACTCATATTTATTTACTGTTGATTTAACTTACATAAGAATTTTTTGTTCAGACTCGAGTGTTTTGTCTTTTTAATTCGCTGGGGTCAATATGAGCTTTTCAGTATATCGAAGATTACTTTCTGGAGGATAAAGATGAAGTTTTGTACTATTATTATTTATTCCACTGCATCATGTTGTTCCTCTATATTTATTTATTTATTCTTGTTGTATGTAACTCTTATCTGTATTGTAAATGTATAGTCAAATGTTATTTGTAAACAGCTTCGTGATCTGTTTATTTGATTATTATATTTTGTCATTCCTCTGTGAGATTTTGTATTTGTTTTTTCTTTCTTTCTCTGCTTTTTTTATTTACCCTATAACAATCCTCCCTTTTGCAAGGTTTGAGTTTGACATGTATGGTCAATCGTCGATTTAAACTGTCCAAAAAGACGAGTCATTACAATATATATGGTAAACATATGCATATGATAACATATATATATATATATATATATATATATATATGCTTATATACACATAAGGAAACATCATCATGACAATTTCAAAATCAAGTCACACACAAATCAAAATCAAGTCAAAGCAAACATAAAATCAAGTCACATGAAAAATCAAATCATTCAAATCAAATCAAAAAGGAAATAAAAAAGTAAAATAAAAAATTATATAAAATGAAAGCTTGTACATGCTTTAGTCTTCACAGTCCCTCACTATTCCCCTCATCCTCTTCTATATATACACATAGCCTCTTACACACTTGTTCATACATATAATAAAAATAAAAATACAAAGAGTGATGCCATTATAACCTAAAAGATCAAGACATATAAAATCTTGCAAAGGAAAATTTAGTTAGAGGCAGCAGTGGCTCATCTATGTTAGAAACAGCGAGTACAATAACTTAATTTTTGATCACTGGTTATTATTTATGAATGTGTATATACATATATGACTGAGTTATGAATAGACCATGGGTGTATATCAAGTATGCTTGGCTTCAATATGAATATGTATAAGTATGGGCATGCTGGACATGGTGATTTACCCAAAAACCTATAAAGAACCTCATGTGTTCCTTGTTTTGTAAACATCAGTTAAGCCTTTCAACTTTAAAAATAATTAACACAATATCTAGTTAGTTTTAAATTTTGATTTCAAAGCCTAAGTTTCTTGTTTTTGAATGTAGGACATTTTATAATTTGTTCCAATAAACTTTATCAAGCATAGAGAGAGAAATGGCATTTTACAGTAAATGGGTTTTACATGGTTGAAATTTCAGCCATCATAATATAGGAAATGGATCATATAATTTGATTTTTCATTGAAAAACATGAATTTTAGAGGTAGTTTGGGATTTTTCTGTGTAGTGTGGAGTGAGAATTGCATAGATTAACAATTTTGGGCGTTTCTCCAATTCCGACGACCCACACGATTTCGTGACTTGAGGCTTGGTGTGGGGAAGGCTTGGAGGATGAGGCACTCACGAAAAATGGTGTATGATTTTTCTATTGGGCGGTTTGTCTGGTCAAGGCGATTTTAGGGTTTTGGGTGTGTTTCTTTTGGGTTTGGTTCGTGTGCAAAGGGCAACGTGAAGGAGGCGAAGTAGGGGTGTAGTCCAGGGGAAAAAGTTGGAAGAGGTCGTGGCGATGCTATTGGCAAATTTTGGTGGTCGATGGTGGAGCGTGGCGTCATGGCGAGGTGATTGGGTTAGGCTGCTTCATTCCAGTTTTGGGTGAGGAGGTTCGAAATTCGTATGGAATTTTGATCGTGTTTTCAGGTGGTGGGCGTGGATATGGGGTCGTCGGCGACTTGGATGGATGGTCGACGATGAACGGTGACAATTGGAGTAGGCGTGTACGTGCATAGCCTGGTTCTTGAATAAATAAAGAAGAGAAGGAAAGGAGTAGGGAGGAGGAGAAGAAAGTTTGTGTTTGGGCCATTCGTTTTTTTTGTCTTTTGGGTTTGGGCCGGGTGAAAGTGGGTTGGGTTGGGTTGGGTTTATGTTGGAGTTAAGCAACCTGTTTAATCTATCTAGGCTTAACAACTAAATTCCTATTTCTTTTAAAAAACCTAATTAACTATTTTATTTAATTTCTTTAATTACCTTAAAATGTTTAAAATATATTCCTCTTCTATTTCAAATTAAATCTACATGTAATTTTTGTGTTGAGTTCACATCGGCGAGTATTTTCGTCAGAACTATTATTGTCATAGTTTTCTACAATGAAAATTAAATGATTTATAATAATTGAATTCTTATTTGATTGATTATAGATTACTTTATCAATTAATCATTAAATGAACTATTTGTAAATTGTTTATTGGGTTGGGTTTATGTTGGAGTTAAGCAACCTGTTTAATCTATCTAGGCTTAACAACTAAATTCCTATTTCTTTTAAAAAACCTAATTAACTATTTTATTTAATTTCCTTAATTACCTTAAAAAAATTAAAATATATTCCTCTTCCATTTCAAATTAAATCTACATGTAATTTTTGTGTTGAGTTCACATCGGCGAGTATTTTCATCTGAACTATTATTGTCATAGTTTTCTACAGTGAAAATTAAATGATTTATAATAATTGAATTCTTATTTGATTGATTATAGATTACTTTATCAATTAATCATTAAATGAACTATTTATAAATTGTTTTAGAATTTCTTTAATTAACAAATAATCTGGATTTAAAAATATAACTCGACTTCTATTTCTATTGGATATTGATTTCAATTATTTATTGAATGTACCATTAAGTTGCCAACCGAAGTAAAGTAATTAGAATAAAAATGTTAATACGTTATTTGAAAAGTGAATCGACTCGTACTAATCACTTTTTCGATTTCGAAAATTGTGGTGATTAAAAACGAATTATTTTCGATGGATTAGTCATGATAAAGTAAACATATGGAATGAATTTTCATATGTGATTGTGAATACCCTAATTGTGAAGTTGTTTATTTAACAACTTGGCATATACATTTATTGTTTGGATTCGAGGAGACCGGGATCAGATATCTACATTATCCGAAACCACTTCGATCCAATAACCACTACGAACCTTTACAGTTTTGATTGTCAGGTCTAATATGCTAGAATTTAGTTAATCTAACAAACGCGGTTGTTTTAAATAAGTACTTATACTTAGACACTATTATAATATCACAGGATTGTTGTAAAAGTATTTTTCTTTTATCGTAAGGTAAAAACCCGCCGTGTTTATGTGTGACGCGGTCTTAGGAGATTCCCTTGTTTTTAAAGGATTTTGATAACTTAAGTAATTCAAATTAAGTGTGTTTACTCACGTTGGTTTTCTGCCTGGCTCGGGTGTTACTTTATTGTAATGCTCGGGTCAGACCGAGAATTACAGTTTCAGGTTAGAACGCTTTTGGTGCTCAGGAGACGAGCTGGATTGCAGAGACGCATTGCACGTACTTGATTATATCCTACCGTGTATTGCCAGCTGTATATTTGGCATTTTTTAGGACAAGTTATGTTAACTATCCAGATTTATATGTTGATGATTATACTCTGATAATTTGTATGTATATTAACTGTTACAGTCCTTTGTATAAAATATGTTATTATATTATATTTTGTTCCACTACGATTGTGAGATTCTGTGTTGTTGTTAGTTTTTTTTCTTCTTCTATCTCTTTTCTTCTTCTATCTCTTTTCTTCTTAAACCCTAACAATATGGTATTTCCGGCACTCGACTGGTTGACACTCTATACAGTGAATATATTAGTGTCGATTTTTGAGGGTGGAAAATCACCCAGTCGTTACACAAAACAACATTTAAGTGTAGATCTATGTTTTTAAGCATTCTAATTAAATTGTAATTCTTCATATCTGAATGTTCACATGTTTGAAATGATTAGCTACTTTTCTTTACTTTGTTAAATTGAAACTAAATCTATATATTTTAAAATACAATGTTTTATTTTAGTTATATGTTTTAATATTTAATTTAAATTCATTTCTTTAAATCTGGAAATTTAATTTTCATGTTGATTGATTAAATTATATTTAAATTTATAAATGAAATTTATATGGAATCAGTATAATGTTTCAATCGTAAATCTATGCTTTAATCTTTCATAACAAAGTGTAATTTTATTTTTGAATTTTAGTACATGTATGTATGTATGTATATTTGCATGTATCACTTGCACTTTTTATTGCATTAGATAGTTACATATGAACAAAAGAAATTTTAACAACAAATCAAAGTTTCAAAATTGATTGTAATAACTATATCAAATTTATATTACTAAAAAACTTTGGTTGAATTCCGTATATACTTATTTGGATCTATTTGATCATATAAATTTATTTTTCTTTACATATATTGTTATAGTATGAAATACTTTCTCTTTTTCTAATTAACATAATAATGTATACATACAATTTATTGCTTGCCTTCCATATTCTTACATTATGGTACCTATTGATTTAATATATTGCATTAATTAAGTTTACTAAAAGGGAAACTGTATCAATCGCTCTTGTCATCCTTTTTTATTTTCATTTCAATTCCTATGTAATAACCATTCAAATTCTACTTGTTTATTTTATGTATACTTATCAATCACCACAAACTTTGCACACTCCGACAAGCACCATTGTCCAAGTGGTTAATTGATTCGGCTTTGGTGCAAGAGGTCACAAGTTCGAAACTTACTTTCGAATGTTTATTGACATGGGATATGTTGTCCCAATGGTTTGTTGAATATAAAGTACCATTTCAAAAAAAAAAAAAACTTTGCACACTCCCTGTATGTTGGACTTGCACAATATTTAATGTGAATATATTTACAATCCATGCCATATTTAGATTTATCATTAATGTTATTTTATTAATCAATTATTTAATTTAATTAAGAAAAGGAAATGAACAACTTCCTTCTGTAACTAAATTTATGATTCCTTATTAACTGAATAATTTAAGAGAAAAAAAATGAAAAGTTTCATTCCCTAAATTTATGCCCCCTCATTAATCGAATAATTTAAGAGAAGGAAATGAAAAGTTTCCTTCCATTAATTGAATAAGTTAAGAGAAAGGAAATAAAAAGTTTTCTTCTCAAGTAAATTTGTGCCCCCTCATTAATTGAATAAGTTAAGAGAAAGAAAATGAAATATTTCCTTCTCTATATAAATTTGAAAAGTAAACATTACACACAAATTTGTATATAAGAGTATATTTGATATACTCTAACTTACATACACATTAAATTAAAGTGAAACTTTATTTAAGAAGTTAAATAAAATATTGATTTTTATTAAAAGAAACTTAGAGAAGCTTCAAGTATATTTAGACTTCATAGGCCCATTAAAGATCCAAAATGGCTAAAAAAATTGAAATTCACCCAATTCTTCTGCTGCGGGCTGACTCAGTTCCAACAATGGATCTACGGTCACGATTCTAGCAGTAACAAATGGACTATAGAAAACATGCTATGGTCATTAGCGGTTTCTGGAGTAGTGCTGCGGTACATCAATCTCCCATTTAGATGATTTAGGTAGATGCATTGATGAAAAGATATTCAGTATCATCATCTCACTCAAGATGATGATTATATAGCATTGGAGGCTTATTGTATGCTCGTTTGTCATTTAAGATAGCCTAACTCTGCACCAATTGTATGCTCATCTTTCTATATAATATTAGAAACTTGCTACGTGCTTGTTTGTCATTCACTCTTAGAGTCTTTGGACTGAGGGATTCGTTGATGTGCTATTTATGTATAGAGCCATTTAGTTGGGAGTACTTCCTCTCATTAAAACTGTTGATTAAGGTAAATTATTCTGTTTGTTTGTGTGTTTCATTATATTTATGTGTTATTTATAAGTCTACGTACCCTATTGTTTATATATGTATATATATAGTTAGGATCAATGACCCCCTCAATTTAGCACCATTTTTTAGACCCTTGATATCGGCAATAAGTTTCTACTTAAATATTTGTTATTTCTCTCTCCTGTCATATGGACCAAATATTTAAATATAAATTTATGGCTGATACCAGTGGGATACAAACGGTGATAATAAAGAGGGTTATTGATCCAAGCTAATATATATATATATATATATATATATATATATATATATATATATTGATTAGAGCCATATAGTCGCCTCTCATTAAGGCTAATGATCGAGGTACTCATCAAGGATGGTTGTATTTGTTTAGTAGTTTGGTTGTTTAGATGATGATTCGCCTATTTTATCCTTGAACCATTTGATGTGTTAAATGATTGGATTTACGAGTGATGTTATATGTGCATGGTTTGGACGATGTTAATACATCTGAGACATGTTGATACCTTAAGGATGTTTATATGCCACTTGTGATATCCGTGTTATACGACGTCAGTTATTATTATATATTGGCATCTATATTCTAGACATAACCCGTATGTTATTCATATAACACTTGGATCGGTCCAAGATATTTCAGGTATGGAAACCCGATTTATGGTTGTTGGGCTTAGTTCCGGAGGTTAATTATTAGTAGATTTTTGTATCCTTATCTATTTATGTAGCCTGCAAATATCCATGATATGTTTTTCTCTATAAAATAAAGCTATAGCTATAAAGGACTTGAAATACCTTGCTTAGTATCATTGGAAAGTGCATTCACATAAATACGACAGTAAGAAGTGGAAATACAAAAGTGTGTAAATTATAAAAATGAATTAAGGTAGATTGAGACAATTGTGCGGTTTTGTTATTTACAACTATTTAGCTCAAAAGTGGTTACTCTCAAACTGTAACTCTGAATCTATCAAACTTACATTCTAAACTGATCAGCTCACAAAGGCCTATGCAACGGTTTTAAATACAACATCCAAATAAAATTTTCAATTGAAAATTAATTTTAACTAATTTTATGTTGACTGATTTGAATTTTTGGGTTGATTCTATTACCTGATTAGTTTAGAAGATTTATACATATAGTGTTTATACGTGTAAATAGTTGTGTGCTACGATTAGGTTTTGGGTTCCTTATAATGGTCGTTAGAAAATCATCATCCTTGGGTTACTTTGTGAATAAGGGATCCTATTATAAGTAAATAAAAGAGAAGTGTAATTATCCAATCGGGTGGGAAAAGATACAAGGATAAAAGGTAGGAACTTTAATGTGTGCTAATAACCAATAGAACAGTTTCTTTATGCGTGATGCGCAAAATTATAAGAGCATTAGGTTGATACTCAACATGAATACATAAGCTTTGTACTAGTTGTAGTTTAAATGGATTGGTTAAAATCTACGTCATAATTAACCGACTAAAGTTGGATTTAATCATTATGTATTGAACCTAGAAAAAGGCCTCTACAATAGTTGGACGGTAGTAAAATGTTAATGGTCAAGGTACTATGCCCGTACCACTTCCTGTGATATGTTATAACATCTGCTATGCAGTCAGACTGGTTACTTGAAGAATTTCGAGCAGAGGGATCATAGTTCATTACTCAACAAAGTCGATGCTCTGCTTGGATCTACTGGATAAGTAAGTTTCTAGTAAGTTAAATACTTAAAAGTAAGTGCTCGTAGGATGAGTTAGTGCCCAACAGTGTGATAGAGATGTGACAGGAGGTTTGTACTTGGGTTGACGCATAAACATTAGTAACCAGGAAATGGTGGGGTTTTCTGATAGCACGATAATGTACCCATATCCACATATTCTATTGATGATAATATGCATAAAAGTAACTTACACCAAACTTTATAGTTTGACATGTTTATTTCCTTGTGAAAATTTCAAGTAAGAATAGTTTAGGGAGTTATAGGTAACTAAGTCGAACAATATGGAGAGCAACGCATGGAGTCTATAAAGGTGGCTATGTAATGAGAACTCATGTAGATTGTCTACTTTATCTTTTATGTTTTAACTAGTGTCTAGCAAGTGCGTTGCATATAGTAATATTGTAAAATATTGTATTTATACTTTTAATGATAAGACTAGAGCTTTGTTATGCAACGTTGATAAATTCAACGAAATAAATGAATTATAAATTAAAAATAAAACCCTATTTTTTATTTTAATAAAAAGCGGATCTCTCTCTATAATTTTTCATAAACTAGGTCCATACTCTTTTAACATCACACCAGATAAATGACATCTGCCATCTCATTTAATAAAAATCTTTAAAACATGATAACTTATTGTATATTAAATAAATCTAAGAATCGTTTTTATCATTAAATCACAAATTTAATAAACTTTACAATGATATCCATTGTTGATACATAAAAATAAAATCTTAAAAATCAAAATTTTACATAGTAGCTTTAACTGCATCTAGGTAATGTAGTTATTTGTGTTACTGTTTTATATACCTGCATTTATGTGACTGCATTTATTTTAGATGACCATAAGTTTTTATATAGTTGTTTTAACTACATTAAGATAATGTAGTAATTATCTTTCAACATGAAAGGAATTTGTTTTTATTTAATTTGGTACAGTTATAATTTAATTGCATTAAGAAAATGCATTTAAATTTAAATGCTTTTAGAAAATGCAATTATCCTTTGTTTGTGGATACATCAAATTTAACTGCACTAAGAAAACATTGTTATAGCTACATAAGCCTACATTACTATAATGAAGCTACAATTTTTTATGCATACCAAATGCAAAATTGAATTTTAGTTGCATATTTATTATTTTTGAACTTAGCAATTTGAATGATAAAATTAGAGATTTTGAATACGTTACTCATATGAAAAGGTTACAATTTTAAAAGAAAAGAAAATAAATGACTAGATATTTACATAATTTGACTATATTAAGAAATGTAGTTAAATTTAAATGCTTTTAGAAAACATAATTATGATTAAATAGCATATTTTGAATTAATTTAACTGCATTTATGTTGTGCACTAATAATTTATGGTTGATTTAAATGCTTTTAGAAAATGCAATTATAATTTAATAGCTTCCTTTGAATTAACACTTGTAGATTTAGGACATATCAATGTTTTGTGCAACATTGATTATTGCGAAAATTTAAGGTTGATTCACACATGCACTTTAATTAAACTGCACTAAGCAAGTGCAGTTATATTTAAATGCTTTAAGAAAATGCACTATAATTTAACAGCATTTTTTAAACTAATTTAACAGCATTTATGTGATGTACTAATAATTTTGGCTGCATTTGATAATTTTATTCAAATTTAACATAGTTATAACTTAATTGCATTAAGAAGATGCAGCTAAATTCAAATGCTTTTAGTAAATATAAGTATACTTAAACAATTTTTGAATTAATATAAATGCATATATGTGATGCAATAGTAATTTTGGCTACATTTAATAATATTATTCAACATTAATGCACTTTATATTTTAACTGCATTAGAAAATACCTATTATATTCAATCTTAACGCAGAATTTAACTGCATTTAGAAAATGTAGTTATAGTTGCATTGCTACAATTCAACTATAATTTTCAGTGCATGCCAAATGTGAAATTGACTTTTAAATGCATATTTATTATTTTTGAACTTAGTGATTTAAATGATAAAATTATGGTTTTGAATACATTATTTATATGGCAAAGTTACAATTTTTCAAAATAAATCAATGACTAGATATTTATACATGCATAACGTATATCATTTAAAAGACAATAAAATTTACAATTTAACGATAAAAACGGTTCATTAATATGATATTTCTACAAAAAGTTATTTTATTTTAAATATTTAAATCAAAATAAGATATGAAATATCAATATGTGTGTGGGAATAGCAACTAAATGCATACAGAAGATGCAGCTAGGGACCTAATTTAATAAGGTTATGCGGGAGAGTATTTTATGTCTTAAAATTATTTTTGGGGATCTGACGTCCAAATTCCCCTTTATTAATTTTTATGTATAAATTATATTACGTAGCTTATACATCTTTATATTTGAGTAAAAAAATATTTTTCTTATTATTATTACTATAAATATGGTATACATGTTCAAACTGATATATACTAATGATTATTAGATGAACTAACAAATATTATTTAACTGAATTTTTTAAATATGTTGAATTTGAAATTATATAACTAGTTTAAATATATATGGACATAAATGTAGATAGTATGAAAGAATAGAAAAGGATTTAGAATATTTAGTGGCGGAGTTATTTGTAGTTATAAACGGATTTTGTAATGCACTATATGAATTTTTTTGAGATAAACGAATTATGATTGATTTAAAAATTAACTTTATCTTTATTATCTACATATATAATTTACTCTATGCGATATATATATATATATATATATATATATATATATATATATAGACACACACACACACAAATATATCTTTATGGCTGAAAGGAAAACATATTTCATTATTTTTGTTAATATGAATGCGCATATGTGTGTGTATAAAAATTGGCACATATTTTTCTGATTTATTAAAAGAATAAACTAACTATCTGCTAAGATTATTTAAATAATATAAATCAAAAATTTCTTATGTAGTTTAAATAAATGGATTTAAATTAGAAAACAATAGGAAAAATTAAAGGGCACGTGTTGTAAATAATTGTAGAAACTTCAAAATGAATGTATTTGAGGCTAAAAACAAAATTTTGCAATGCAATGTGTGATAAATTTATTGAGATAAATGAGTAACAAATTCAATTTTTTAACATTGTTAATGTATAATTTTTATGTTATATGATTCAAATATCTTTATATTTGAATGAAAAAACAATTTTGATGCTTTTGTTTATATGAATATGGTATACATATATTGAAATGTCATATTTTAGGATTTGTTAAATTATTAACAAAATATTTGTTAACTTAATTTATTAAAATAGTTCATATCAAGATTAATTAATTAATTAATTGAAATACATAGACTTAAATGTAGAATATTAGAAGATATTGAGGATGTTTTTATTAGTTAATATTGAAATTCAAAATGTAGGTAGTTGATGTTAATAAAAGAATTTTATAATATAATGCATGATAAAAATATTAATATAAATGAATTATGAATTAAATCTGTAAATATTATTTATGCATATAATTTTTTATGTGATTAATGTATTAATATATCTAAATGAAAATTTTATACCCTTTTTCTTAATATGAATATAGTATAAATATTGAAACTTTCATATATATATATATATATATATATATATATAATATATATATATATATATATTTGATTCTTATTAGAAACATCAACGAATATATAATAGTTTACTGAATTTTTACAAATAGTTCTAAGATCACGTAAGTGATTTCAATATACAGACTTGAATGGAAGATAGTAAAAGGGAGATCATGGTATTTGTAAATGATTATAGAAATTTTAAAATGCAGGTATTTGAAGTAAAAACCATAATTTTGCAATGCACACTATATGATGGAATTATTGAGACAAATGAATTATAAATTTATTATTATCGTTTATGTATATACCGTATGTTATGTGATTATGCATCTTTACTTTAATGAAAAAGTAATTTTATCATTTTTGTTAATATGAATATGATAGACATATTGAAATTTTCATAATTTGGTAGACAAAATTAAGGAATAAGTTAATTGAATTTATCTATATATGGACTGAAACATAATATTTAGAAGAAAAGCGAACTGGATTTATACATGGTTATGGTATTGACTGTAGGTATTTGAAGTTGGAGATAGAATTTTATAATGCAATGTATGAAAAATTCATTGAGATAAATAAATTACATTTTTTAAAATAAAAAAAAAAAACTCAACCCAGAGGCCTGATGAAATCGAAGGGATAGGAGGAGGAGCCCCCTCCTGCCTGGTCCGACCATAATAAATAAATTACTAAAGTCATAGAATCAACGAGAGAGCTAAAAATTATTCTACTTTACTATTATTTAATAGATTTTTGTTCTAATTTCTGGTGTGTCGATTGAATGGATTGTATTTTGATACTGGTTACCCTACTTTGCTATTTCAAAGTATTTCCTAGTATATGTGGTATGTTTGGTTCTTAAATAGTCAAAACGGCAACGGTTGATAGGTTTGTCTACTGTATACTTATTAAACCAAATTGTGTGAAGCCAAAAAAACAAGGAACAATATTTTTAAATCTCTTCAATCTAATTTACTTATACTCTTTACTAATCTTCTCTCTATTAATGTCTTCTTGGATCTCTTCAATATTAATATTTTTTCACTATATTATTCTTTGATATTTAAATAAAATTAATAAAAAAATCAGACTAAATATTTTTTGAATTATGCTATCTAGCGATCGATTCCATACCGTCATACGGTTGTACTAATATTACTAGTATTATATGTTATCTTTTGCAAGAAGGATCATCGAGAAAGTGTTTGTTTTATCATTATGAGATCTTTAATTCTTCCTTAGCGGTTGGGATATAGATGTATGCACTATCGTTGCAGTTGACTTTTCCATTTCAATGCACCGTGTTAACTCTGAACATTAAAATGTTGCAAGACACTGACATTGCTTCCATACTTGAATGACATAATAAACCGTGGATCATTCGTATATGAGAAAAATTCACCTTCTATTTATGCATTCTCAAATGCCGATTAGGTTGGCAACAAAGATGACTCTATCTCAATTGCTGCTTAAATTTTCCGCATTAGTTGTCATCTTATTTAACCATGATTAAGAAAACAACATACAGTTGGCCGATCGCCCAAATAAGCTCAGTATAATCCACCACTTTGGAAATTATTTGGATTTGCCTCTCACAGAACTTGGCATTGCCCTTCCTATATATTATGTTATCTATTGAGACAATATAGACGTCATCTATTCATGCTCTAATCAAGCTTTTCATTCGCGCATGAAACATGTAGCAATTGACCATCACTTTATTTAGGAGACCGTTCAATTAGATCCTCTTCGTACTACTCATGCTTGCTTAGCTGATCAACTTGCCTTTGCTCCTACCAAACGATTTCTAATAATCTGCTTTCAAAAGTTAAACATCAAGAGGGACCTTCCTCCAAAGCTTCATGTAAAAGGAGTATATTAGAGTTCAATAAATTAAATGTATTGAAGAATGAGTTACCCCTTCAAATTCAATTTTTGTATCTGAATTAGTTGTCTTTGAGCTTTGAATTTTTTTGGTTTTTTAGAATAAAAGTGATTCTCGGATTTTTAGAATAAATGCTAATTTAGAGAAAAAAAACACTTACTGTTATTTTGATCCAAAGGGCGATTGAACTACAATTAGTTACAACTGTAGTTTGTTTGTTATTTTACAGTCAGAGATTTTGCTCGCATGTTGCGATAAATAAACGTGCTATTTTCCGTCTAATGCGCAAGTGATTTGAGCAGCTAGGTTTTTGACCTTGAGCCCGCATGTACAATAATCTGTTAAAAGGAGGAAAATAGCAAAGATGGTTTTTAATGCATTTGACACGCTTGAGCCAACTTCATTAACTACATTTATTTTGTACCTCTAATAAAACAACTATTTAAAATATCAGATTCACCAGAGTAAACATAAAAATAAATCTTACACCATACGGTGAATAGCCATTGAGATATTTCCATCTACAGTCATGCACAGAACATAAATAACATAACAGGAAAAATAAAAATTCGAGGAACGATATGTTGATAGCAGGAGCAACATCTTGATGCTGCATGTCGTTGAAATGCAAAATGCAGGTGTTGGAACATGAGATATGCTCTCAGAGCAACGTCACCACAGCCGGATTCAGTAATATTGAACTAGGAGCTTACAGCTTCCTTTCCAACTCTATTCTTGGCATGCACTTCTCATTTTTGCCATTGAATCTCGGTTTTCATTATTCCAACTTATTACCCATTAGGATCCTGTCCCCAAGAGGTCACTGAATATTTTATCCGTGGAAAAGAATGAATATTGGGAAGAGTATAAATCTGGATAAAGCGAAATTACACACGTTATTATAACATAATGCTACTGAGATATCCCCAAGCCAAACTGATAATTAGGTTCAGTTTAGGGGCATGCACAAATTCACTCATACAAGATTATACTTTAGGTCTACATCACATATTACCAAAAGCACACGCATTTAGAGACGCAACTGGAGATACGAGATTTTGTAGCACATGAAATTACATAAACCCTACAAATCCAACGGTCCACAAGCTTTCTAGAATTGATAATTAGCTAACCAATTATCGTCCATCTATTATCCCATATAGAATAAATTATTAAGCCTAGGGGCCCTTAACACTACATAGTAGTAAGCTTTCTTCTCTTCCTAAATTTACACCAGTAATATGTCCTCATCATGCATAATGCTCTTGGAAGATGTTGCCATGTTGATCAAATTCTTCTTTACCAAGACTTACATATAGAGTTACCATTTAAAACCTCTAACCCCTTCCATGGCAGCTTACCATGACAAAGGCAATTAAAATAAAGGAACATCTTGTGTTTTGACAGACAACCAGACACAAGAGGGCATACAATTCCAGTCATAGTGTCTTTGTCATTGACTCGTTACAGTTCTGTTCATGTCTAAGAGAATCTACAACAGTGGGGTTAGATGTTACAAATGCATAAATTTGAACCCCAAACATCATCCAACAGTTGATTAAAATTATAATCTTGGGTAAAAAAAAATCAGCCGTACAACAAATACATGATCATCATAAACAAGCATCTAAATTTAGATGCTTGTTTGATAGGCACTTACTAGTTAAGAGAATGCTATTAGATGCTTGTTCAACAAGCATATGAAATCCAAATGTTTGTTAAACAATCACCTAGATATATACAAGTATTTAACAAATGTTTGAATGTCGAAAGTCGCTTAAACAAGCGTCTAGTTTTACAATTTTAAAATTTAAAAAATTCATGTTGTGATATTACAAACGTTGAAATTTGAAACTCTAGGACTGTTCCACACTCCATGCATTTCTCCCATAAGATGCATCAAAAACATTAAATACAGTCAATATAACATGTAGATGCAGTAAAATGAAAGTGTAGCTTGATTTGCAATACCCCCTATTTTAAGGAACAAAAACCGCAACATTTTGGCAAAATGAAAGTTAACAACATCAAGAAATCATTTGCATTCAATTTAAGTCATAATTGGAAATAAACAAAAACATATTGTTGCTTTGGTTTTATTCCCATAGTTCCAAACTTTCAAGGAGGAATCACATTCCATCTTTATTACAAATCAAAACGCACAGAGTCCCTCCCACTCCGCATTTTTACTTCACCCCTATCGATGCTTCACTTTTTATTTACAAAAACTGTCATTGCCATTGATATTATCACTTTTATAGTAGTGAAGGAAGTTAACATTTAAATCCTGATGAAAAATTTGAGTGAAAAAAATAACAGTAAATCGCAAATTTTATGACTCCCTAATATGATTCTACTTATATATAGTAAATTGCAATATTTAAACTTGTGGCTGATATCAGAAAGCTACAAATGATGATGCTTGTGGCTGACATGCATGCATGCACACATACAAACATGTAGGAAAAGTCTATTTAGACACAAAATATATACACAAATGTTGACACAAAGAATTTCCACCATTAGATTTTCTCATACACATTCCCCATAAAGACAAAAAAAATCCAATGGTCCAGATTATTTGTGTTACCATTTTATGTTTAATTTTGTGTTCAAATAGCCGGCTCTATACACACACATATATTCATGTTCCTCCACATTTCAAGAAGAAAGATGATATGTTTTGTCCGAGAAGAAAATGGAAATAGATCATCTTCCCCCACAATCTCCATGGAAAAATTATCATCTTTTTCGGTTTGAAAAGGACATTAATATTTCCTTCTGAAAACCAAGATGATTTAGTCAAGCAAGTGTTTATGAAAATGCCTATTTATACGTTTAAATGACAGTAAGAAGCTATTATTTCGATTTTTATACAAACATAAACATCAAGATTAAATGTTCACCATTACAAATTTAATTTTATTGGTCTATACACAGTCTATTATTAAAAATATCAATAAAATTTGTGATTCAATAGCAATATGATGCATCAATCCAATTCTTCATAAACACTTATCTTATTTTGAATGTTGAAATAAATAATATTTTAAACAAAGAGAGTGATAAACTAGAAATTAATCTTAGGCGGATTGAATTTTGCTAAGCTGAAATGAAGTAAAGACCCAAATAATATTAATCAACGAGAGGGATTAAGTTCACATGTCAAAATAATTAGAGGTCGTGTTTAAACCCCCTGCACCCCAACTTGTTTGGAAATAATGACTTTGTTGTTGTTGTTGTTTAAACCCCCTGCAGCTCCAAATAAATAAATAAAATTATTGCTTTTAGTGAAATTTTCCAGAATAAAAAGTCAATTTTCACTCGTAAAACCCTGCATCTATTTTAAAAACTAAATGGCCTAGAATCTCTCTCAGCTATACAAATCAAATGCAACTTATGCAAGTACTTTTCCGCATTCTCTCAATAATGATGCCATATATAATTAATGTCATTTTCAAATTTCAAAGGTCTGCTAATAACTATTCTTAGAAAAGTTAATCAAAATGTATGTTTTCAATATGAAATTGTAAGATCACGTTCTTCCATATAAACTATGGCATATTGCTTGTTGATACACCGTTTTGTGGTCATACATAAGAAAAATAATTTATACAATTTTACACATTTTCCTGTGAAGTACAATATATTTTTACATTACAAAAAAAGTGTAAAAATTCATCATTTGTTGCCTTTTTTACAAATAGTGGATCAAAAAGCTTTCAAGGACTTCAAAAGAGGGGCATTATGGCGGATCCCATGCATACTAAGCCATTCGAGATATTACCAAAGCAGCATCACACTTTGCCATCGGTGGAGTTCTTATGTGAGCTAGTGGTTATATGGTGATAATGGTTATCTAGTCAGTGTTGATATTATTATTTACTAAGACAAATACACTATCGTTTTTCTTAAGTGTGAAACTTTTGCAATGTAAATAAAGAGCAAACAAAGTTGTACTGCAAATTGAACACAAATTTTCAGAATGTTTAGTAGAAAAAATACACGAGAAACCATAAATTAACCTTTCCATAATTAGAGGTGAGCAATTTTCAATTAGAACTAATAGACCAACCAAACCAATTCACTTTGATCGATTTCGATTCGACCATTAAGTTAAATAGGCAATTAATTTTATTTGGTTATCCATCTAACCAAATTAACCTAACAATCATAGCATTTTCAAATTTACTAATGTTTTAACAATGGTTTAAATTGGTTTAGTAATCAAAGCAACTTATAATAAATTATTCAAAATTACAAATGCACAAAGCTAGTAAATAACATCACTTTTTCATAAGTTATTTTAGTTTGAAGTATGTTGAACATTATAACCATGAAGCATGAACTATTTGTTAATCTGGTTAAACCAAAAAAACAACCAAACCCATCAAATAAACCATGAAGCATGAAGCATGAACTTTAGCTTGATTTCCAGTTTTCTCGATTATCGCTCGATTTAGTATTTTTATCGTGATTCGTGAAACCGACCGAATGAACCAAATAGTCATCTTGTTCACATTTTACTAACCATCTGCATCACCAATCACGCAAAAAGTCACTGAGATCAAGTGCATTCATGTACCAACATCATATGTGAGTATTGTTTTTTTTTTAATCCATTGGCTTTCGCTAAAGATGCGACTTCATATTCATATCAATTAACGTGGATAAATTGTCAATCTAATAGATAAATTCACGTACCAACATCATGATAGGAAGGGGTGGACTAATGTCCATGTTGACCTTGCAATTACCAATAAAGATTGCAATATAAAGCCATGAAATTATAAAATGAAGAAATGAAGCAAAAAGACGAGAAGAAAAAAAAAAAGTAATAAACATAGCATGAACATACATCAGGAAACACGGGTCAGTCTTTCACAATGTTGATTGAAAGATAAGGATGTGTGTAGATCAAAATGCAATGTATCATCCATTAGTTTTGAAAACGAGACTGGAAACAAATATCCATTTTCTTGTAACATGTGTACCCTAGGCTACTAGAACTTTGGCTCGTCATCATTGCAAAATCAAATTGTGTTTCCATCGACTGTGTTTAAGACTGAAACAAACTACATTTTCAAAAAGTAAAACCAATTCATAATAGTAGTCCATCTCAAACCGTTAAATAGTAGCAAATAAAAGTAAAAGGAATGAAAACGATAAACACATATTTTACCTCACTGTTTTCATCTTTTCAGCAAGTGTGCGTGTATACACAGCATAATGAAGAAAATACTCGTTTTGTTAGTTTTCAGTAAGGAGTGCCAGAAGAGGGGGTAAAAGCATATTTGAAAATTCCAACAAAAATATACAGCATAATGAAGCTAACGTTTTAAACTCAACTAACACTAATAGCTAGAAGATCTTTAGATAGTGGGTCGAATCCCCCATTAATCAATAGCTAATTTTCCAAGAATTTCATATTTTAAAATCAGACACCATCTCTGCGGGTTTTACATTACATTGTCAAATACAGTGGGATATTGCTTACATATGAGAGATCAAGCAAAGAAAGAGACCAAGAAATACAAAATATAATTAGAAAGAAGGGTTTGGAAAGCTGAATAACACCTTCCTGTTTATGAGGGATTATGTGATCCTAATTGAAAAGTCAAAAAAATACCAAATTCTCATAAGTCAAAAAAATACTAGCTTCTCATAAGCCTGATTTCCTAGGGAGGAAAGGAGAGGAAAAAAATAAAAAAAATCTAAGATCCCCATCCACAAAAGTTTAACAGTAATCCTCATTGTAAATTTATAATACTTCAGCAATAGTAAAAGGTAATTATTTTAGCAGATCTATCTAAGACACCAACAATACAAGGTGCACACAGCAACACAAAGTTCAACCTCAGAAATAATAGTAACTACAATATCCAACTTTCAACGGTTTGAAAAACAAACACCGTTCATAATTTATGGATGAACTGTCGCACAAAAAAAAAATAGTTCGTGCAAAATAACGGAATCACCAAAACACACAACATTTGCGTCTAAAGTATTGGTTCATTATGAAGATACGAAACGCCTCCACGCATATCGCACTCTGATAAGGTTCCGTCACTCACGCATCGAAGGAAACTTGAACCTACAAAGGCAGCGCGTTATTGGACAGTTTAGAGACTTCGTTAAACTCGCTAAGGTATTTTCATAGTAATATTTGCGTAAACGTAAAGTGAACGTAAAAAAGAACCAACCAAGAGTTTTAACGTCTACCGCGGGGCCCACCGCCAGATTTCGGACCAGGGGAGCGTGAGAATTGGATCCTTAATCTTTCCGAGTCACGATCGTGCTCATCAAATTTGTAACCTGCAAAATCGAATCACTACTGTTTCACGATGCACATGGGCCAACTACTCAAGCTGAACTATGAACACATGTAATGCTAAGTTTGCATTGCCACTATTGCAAGTTAGTCCTACAACTTAAGTTTCAGGGTGCATATTTGAGAAATACAGCAAATGTAAATTAAGCTTTTAACAGTACGAATTAGCCATATAAAAAGGATACACACACAAGCGTAAGTAGCTTATAGCATTACCAATCATAGATAATAAATTAGGAATAGGATAATATCAGAAGTTTAGATTACTACACGGTTTTGAATGAAGGATGTAGGCTGTAATTCAAAATCATTAATATTTCTTTCTGTCCACGACTTAGGCATCCTATCCAACTAATATGATTTAAGAGATCTATTTATCTTGGATATTTTTCATCATTATAATTGATACTTAGTTTTGTTTGTTTGTTTTCTTAAAAAAACAAAAACAAAAAACAAAAAACAAAAACAGAACAAAAACAAAAAACAATTTATGTTTGCTTTTTTCCCCAAATCGGCCCTCCATGTTATCATACATTTGGCCAAAAATGTGTTTCGCCTATCCCCACCAAGCATATAAGCGGACGGAAAATACAACCAAGAGAAAACAAAGGGGCAGACTTAGTAAGCATAACGTAGGTTAATGTCTCGAAAAATTTCTTCTAATGAAGTTCGACCAATCCCAATGACGACCTGTCCTAGATCCAAACGTAGAGAAAAACCATGTGCACTAAGTATGCCTTGAAATCATATTAAACAAAGGCTCATAAGTCATCATAGCACTAGGGGAAAAAATACAATCTTAGGCAAATTAGGCAGCAAATAAAAAAAACCATACTAGCTAAGATTTTTCCTCCATGCCTATAATAAACAAAAACTCTATGGGTGAACTTTGATCTTCAAGGATAAGAAAATTTCTAATGAAATTCTTAATATGTTGATGTAGGAAAGACGATGAAGCCACGCAAAAGAATATGATGTGTCGCCATATAAATGATGAGGTTTGAAAATTGCTCACCTTGCAAAGCATCCAAAGCAGCTGAAGCTTGAGAAGCATTTGTAAAATCGACAAAACATAAAAGAAATTTTTCTCCTCCACGCTGAATGGAAGAAAAAAAATTAGCACAAACAGAATGTAAAAGAACGAAACTAGTTTAAACAAAGCACATGAACTGAATAGGAACTTACATGTTTGGATTCCTTGGTGACAAGTCTAACCTCACGATAACCTATGAAAGGACGAAAAATATCTACACAGAAAACTTAAGGAGATACATGACAGGTGATCAAGTTACACATGCTTAGAAAAAGCCATTTGCAATGCAACCAACCAAAAGGGCATTTGACTTGTGAACTCTTGCCAAAATATGAGCAGCAACATTGCCTGTGGAAAATAAAATATTTGCTCTACAAGTGATGTATTTGATGGATTTTGAACTTCATGCATGTCTTTTGGCCTTTTACACAGGTGTGCAATAGACTGGAAAGAAAACGGTCTAGAAAGTATTGCAATTAAACAATTTTGCATATAAACCCTAAAATTGAGATCAAGGGCTATAGCAAAACATATCAAAAGGATACGAGAAACCTCTCTGCGAGAGCAATCTGCAGGCAGTCCGTCTACAAACAAAGTATTTGTAGCATCTTGAGGAAGTGGTGGAGGAAGAGGTGCCTCAGACCTTCTAACACCGCCATATGCACCAGGTCGGCTATCCATAACCCCAACGCCCAATGCACGTGAATCATCAACTGGACGAACAGGCAATGCTCCAGTCAAGCCATGTACAGGATTCGCAGCACCAAAAGTACCCATCTAGAAGCATGTGCTTACGTATTTAGCATATCCAGATATGTAGTTTATATGTAAGGAAAAAATATGTATTTATCAACGATACCCCATTTCGTAAATATTGATCATAAGACGCATTGATGGACTCTGTGTCTGCCATTGAACTAATTGATGTCATAGCCTCCTCACCAGGGTAAATAACACGCTGCCCTGAGCCAACAGGTGCAGCACCTTCAACATTAAACATTTTGGTTCAGAAACAAACGTGAAAGATTGAAAGTTGAAGCAGAATGGCATACTATAACCCAGAATATGGTTAAAGGGAAAATTCAGTTAACCCTTTCTGGATACAACAAGTGACCGATTTTATAAGCAATTTGATACAAACAAAAGGGAGAGTTCTATCAAAATTTAGTGGGGGAACCTGGAAACAATAAAGCATACTCTCTCCTCATGAGTGTGTGCACGCTCATATGCATATGCGTGCGTGTACTCTCAAGAAAAATAAAATAGGCAATGCATAATTGGAAAAAAAAAAACTAGTTTATCCAAATTATTCACAGGTATATTATGCTGAGTAGAGGGGAAAATCATGGACTCTCCTACATTCCACATTTCACTCTACAAAATTGA
This sequence comes from Allium cepa, assembly GCA_030765085.1. Taxonomy (NCBI): domain Eukaryota; kingdom Viridiplantae; phylum Streptophyta; class Magnoliopsida; order Asparagales; family Amaryllidaceae; genus Allium; species Allium cepa. Next base: position 748,011,972 of record CM060928.1, read on the forward strand.
TCCTTACTGTGCTTCTGATTTTATATTTTCAGTCATTGTAGCAAAGTTCTTTGAAAAATGCCTAAATACCAAAATTTGCTTTGAAGCTAACATTGAATCAATTCACAGTATTCCACAATATATTGTTGTTATTATTATTACCAATTACCAATATGAAAAGGTAAGAACTTATGCAAAGAAAAAGATCAGCACATAACCAAGGTTTTCAAAATGGTATTCAAATCATAAAGTTAAAATTTTAAAGAGAAACTGGATTTAAATTATAAATTGTAGATTCGATGGATTTTACTTTATTACGCATACATACTTGTATGTTTTTTTTTCTTTGCCCTTTATAAATTAATAAATAATATTTGAATACATAAAAGTATCGATTCTTCTTTCCATGGTGATAATCTACATATTTAAACTTGAATTTGATGTTTGAGTTTTTAAACTACTATAACTCAATTTTCTCCCTTCTTTCATCTTCATTTTTTATAGAAAACTATAAAATTTGAATTGTAGATTCAAATATCTTGAAATTTTCTATTTCAACATAGATTGGATGACTTCTCGATTGTTGTTTTAGTTTAAATCGGAATTTCAGAACCATGATGGAAGGGATTCAATTTGAAACGGGATATTTTAAGATTTTTAACAAACATACACACAACAGCTATCATTATTTGTATTTAAAACAAAAAGTAGCAAGTTCAAAAAATATGATAGTTATATGCAATATTACAATTAAACAAATAAAAGAAGCATGCCGGTAGGTTTTATATGCCAAGCTTTAAAACGAAACCACGTTCAGTGTCAAATTTACAGGACACACAGACTGTAATCCGTTGATTCCATAAGTAAGACTGACTGGATTTATTATTATTCATACAGAATTTATATCAGTCCATCAAGGATTCAACTTATGAGAAGATTAAGTGATTATCACATCAGAGCATGAAATCATTAATATGTTTGTGATTTACCTTTGGTTACTAAATAACCCTTCCGTCAAGTTTTTGGGAAATAAAGTGCTATACTTAGCTTCTACTAAACCTTCTAGATAGTTGCAGAAGCAAATTATAAAATGCTTTTGACTTCTGGTTATTTTTTTGTTTACTGCTATCAGCACCTAACTTTCTTCTTGCGACCATCACCGTTGGCAACCAACCACCATGTGAACTCTTGGCTCCGGCGTTTGTTTGCCGACTAGTGTGTAAAAAAACGCGTTGTGGCTGCTAGCACTAACCTGGTGCTGATAGTAACACATTTTTTGTTTATAGTCTTCTAAAGATTCATTTAGAGAAAGGTAATTCTACAACCCATTAACAACAAGCTCTGGAACATAAATCTTCATTTTAGAAGTAGAAACACAACTCTTGCAAAAATTCTGAAATTTCAACACTTGTGCACCCCAATCATCCCCAAATCGACAATTTTTGTTCAATTCTATTCATTCTGAATATAGGCTATCAATAACGGAATTTCCAAAATTCTTAGGGTTTCCTAATGCCATGGACGTATAAAAAAAATAACAGTCTTTACAAGGGTAAATTGCAAAGATTTAACCTAAAACCCTAATTCACCCAACTCCAATATACCTAACCGCGATCAAAATTAACATAAAATAAAACACTAATCATGACATAAAAAAATTCATAACAAAGGAAACAAATTAAAGTACCATAATCAAGATGACGGCGTTTCAACGGAGGAATCGCCGCCCCAGAAGTGGGAGCTACGGCGACAGGTTGCTGGAAACGAGGACGATAACCCAAATAAGCATCGGCCATTTCTTAGATTTAATTTAAGATCCACAACGAAATACGAAAGGATTAGGTTAAACTTTTGCCTACAATTTTCTCTCCTGTAGAATTATTTATAGGGAAAAAAAATTCGGAGGTTCGCACAGATGTGTAGTTTTTTCGAATTTGCCACTTGAACTTTTTAAATTGGCAAATTATATTTACAGGCAATTAGACAGAAGAAGGAAGTTGCAAAAAAATTTAGTATCAAGAACAGCAATTTTACTTTTTAGTCTGAAGCACACTTTTTTAATGTAAACTGAAAATGATAGTTACAACTATCATTCTGTGATTTACACTAAAATGTGCCCTTCAACCTAAAAAACAAATTTCTTGTCCCCGAAACTAAATTTTTCTCTAACTTTTTTCTTTAGCCTAAAAACCCCTTATATTTATGTCTAGAATTTGCTAAGTTGCCCTCTATTTTTTTCAAATAAAAATCATGACAAAAGTATCCCTTCAACTTATTTTTGCTTAAAGTTGTTTTGCTTTTTTTTTTCTTCAAATTTTATGTCCACCATGCAGTCAATGCGTGGTGCTTTGAATGCATCACGCGGTGACAATACGTGGTGCATTGAAGGCACCACGCGGTGCTACTATGTGGAAGATTGAGAGTATTTTTGGATTTTTTTTCCAATAGAGACAGGTCAGGAAATTGAGGGATTTTTTTAATTATTTTAAAATCCGAAGGGCACAGCAATTGTTAATGTTTGAATAGAATTTGTCTTCTAAATTTTTGTAAAACCCATGCCTGTTATAAACTTATAAGGTCGATTAGGTTAATACAGGTACAACATAAATTTTTATTCTACACCGTCCAAAACAAATTATTTTTGGCTTAGGCTTTCTTCAAAATTTATTATTGAAAAGTGTCTATTTTTCACTACTCAGCAATTTATACTTAAGCTGAATAACGGACATATAAAAAAATTTAAGTTGCACTTGTGCAAATTCAAAGTGCGCAAGTATATTTTTTTTATTTAGAAAAATGCACATGTGCATTTTCAAAATGCGTATGTATAAAAATATTATTATCGTAATAAATTTCGAAGAGGCATGAACATGAAATAAGTTTATGTATGTTGGAGACCTAAAATGGAAATTTGGATATATATTTGTGCGCACACACGCACATACACACACACATTTATACACACATATACGCAAACACACGCACATATCTTTAATAGTAGTTGTAATAGCTTTGGCGTCACACTTTTTTGGTATCAACGTGAACTATCAAAAATGTCCCTTTATATATTATCAAATCTTAATCACTTAAAAATATCATCTAATATTAAACTTCTTTTACAAATTCAAACGCGCTTAAAAATAGGATCTCTCAATTAAACATGTTTTATAAATTCAAAACACTACTACAAATAGGATCTAAACTTAAACTTTATTTACAAATTCAAAATACTTCTTTATAAATATACAAATCTTAATATCGCTTGAAAATAAAAAATCATTCATTTTGACTAATTTAAACATATACCATTTATAAGGAAAGCAATTCACGCGCGAAGCACGTGCCGTAATGGTGTTTGTTAAAAACAAATGGGATAAGAAGTATGATTTGCTAAGGGGAAATTGTGAAGTTAGGATTTCTTTGGAAAATATTAAAGTGTTTATGTTATTTTTATAGCAATTATTGACCAAAATGCCCCTATAATATATTGCTTTTAATAATTTGATGAAAGATGAAAACTTGAAATTTTAGGGCAAAAAAAAAATCCAAAGTTTCAAAAAAAAAATCTAGTTTTAAAATCTAAAGTTTAGAGAGTTAAAATTTTATTTTATTTTTACAAGTTTTAGGTACCAAAAGTTGAATATCTCAAAAAAAAAATTGAATTTCTGTTGGAACTGGACCAGCATGCAACAGATTAAATAGGTAAATTTCAAATAAAAATCCATTTTAGATCTTGTCTAAATTTGTTTTAAATAAAATCAGTATTTTATTTAATTTTATCAATAAGATTTTGTTTATAACTAAGTTTGTATTATGTGTATCGTATACACATATGTGTGTACGTGCACATGCACATGCACGTGCAACATAATAAGGTGTACATGGTTTAGTATGCCCGTATATAGAAGCTGGGACTTCCACCGCAATGGACATGCTAGCCTCTCTGTATACACAAGTGTTATCAGTATATTTATATATGTATATAAAATATTATGTGTGTATATATTATAAAATTGTTTATATTTTATAATTAATATTTATAACAAGTAACATATATATTAGATTAACATTATTCAATACAATAAACTAATTTTAAGTTTTTATATGTATTTTAAGATATATATATATATATATATATATATATATATATATATATATATATCTTTTCTATCTACAAGATGCTTCCTTCCTAAATTTAGCTACCAGCGAAGCTCGTATATTATTTGATTAAATGTTTTAAGCTTGAAAATTTGAGGATGGGAGAGGGAGGAGTGGCTGACTATGGCTGTTGTAGAGGAGTGCAAAAAAGAGAGATAAAATTAATGGTTAGAGTGCTTTGAATAAAGGAGATTCTAAGGAGTAAAATAAGAATCTAAACCTTCATTTTTCTCTTACTTAATCTCCTCTCTTTAATTCAAAATCTAACCTCTTTTTAGCCATCTATTGGCCTCCCCCCCGAAGCTATATCATACTCGCCTACATCAAGCCTCATATCGGCCTTAAAACCATTTCAAGCTCAATCAATAATCAACACATTTGAATCTAATTTAAACGCGTATCGATATCGTATATCGATTAGTATATTTATAACTATTATAAACCTACACATTTAATTTTGATTAACGTATATCGAATAAAATTTTATAACTAATATTTCATAAATATTAATTGTTAATTAATTTATAACGATTATTATTTAACTAAATCAGATGGTAATAGGAGTATTCAACGTTTTGGTTGTGTGACTCTTAGATGTGAATTCGGTCGGCGATTAATAGTGAACGATTCGAATATTAATATTCACACGTCACTTAACAGGTGGTGTGACATTATGACCAAATTTATCGTTTACTTGGCATCGATGAAATTCAATTTTATTTTATTAAGCATTACTGCTAGTGATAATTATTTATACCAATTCTCTTAGACAAAACTATATCATTTTTGGACGTTAGTTGACTTCAGTTGACCGTGACACTAGCCTCGTATAATGGAGAAGACAAATCCTCTCTTGAATAGTGTTTCGCTTCCGACACTTCCACTCGACTCAACTATAGTCGTTCGATGGACGTCGTTCCATGATTTCACTATAATCAAATAGGAGCTTCCTCATTGAAGATCAACAGTATTCTCAAGTCAAGAAAACTATGTAGATATATCACATTGATATTTTTTTTGTTTGACCTTAGTTATATTAACAAATAGAAAACTATCAAGTGAGTTGTTCCTTAGTTATCTAATAACTATCAGTGCGTAACCCTTTGGTGCCCTCAATAGTCATGAGTAATACCGCTTAACATTTACATAGTGTTACGTACTATTGTCTCAATAAATGTACAGATATATAGTCTCGATACATCTTGATTATGAATATTTAAAATGGTATATTTATTTTCATTGTGATATATTACTCACAGTTATAACACTTGTAACTACTATAACAAAACATATCATTTATGGATTTTCTATTAAATATACTTTTAATTAAACTAATTAATTAACATAACATCTTATATGAAGTATATAATAGAAAGTAAACACCTTTTATTTCAAACAAGATTGGTTATCGAGTTAGATATATGTAACAAATTATATAATTTATCTAAGACATACTCCTAACTTTATCAATCATCCACTTGCACTTGAGACCAATTATATAATCTTAATCTCATATGTTCGATCAGTTTGATGATAATTGATCGAGGTAGACTCTTCATGAATGGATCTGCTATGTCGTTTAATTATCTACTCTGTCAATCAACTCTCTTCGATGTTGATAAACTACTTTTACCATGTGGAACTATTCAGAGAATGTTTTTTGACTTCCAGCGAGCTCTTGCTATTACATTATTATCATATAACTTCTTAATATTTGAAATCGCCCCTAGCTCAATTATAAATTTATGCGTTTGCATTTATATGCATTGCTTTTATTTTGGCGCTATTTATGGCGATATTCTTAGTCTTTTTGTTAGGTCACAACCTTTTGTTTAGAACATTTCCAACTTAGAGTTTCTTAGTTAAGGTTTGAAAATGGATTTAATATTGACATGGTGAACTCAATAACACTTATGAAGTTCGAGTTCGAACACTCTTTCATAAGGAGTTCATTTTTTCTATAAACAATTCTCTAGTTTTGTAAATACTCGAGAATATTCTAAACTACCATTTAGTGATTCTAGTTTGGATTTGATATTTGCTTCATGCAACAAATACATAAGCAAATTACGATATTGTAGACAATACAATAAATATGATAATTCCTACTGCAAAAGCATAAGGAATCAATCTTACATGTTCCTTATTTTAATAAGGTATCATTGCATATCGTTGGGACATTTCTAACATCCTTTATACTTAATATAAAAGATATAATTCACAAGTCGAATATCGAGTATTAAACAACCAAACTATTACTGGTTTTAACATAAGTACGTCGTTAATAATTAGCGGTATGTTGTTTACTTATAGTCTAGAGATATCTATGTACCTTTTAATATTCTTTCTTATGGACATATGATCCCTCTGCATTTTAACTGAAAATCAAACAATTTAATATTTGTATCAAAATACTAGTTCAACTTTTACGCTTGTCGAACAATACTTCTGTTTCGTTCTTAGATCATATCTGAAAACTCACAAACTCAATATTGCTTCCAATAACTTCAAGACACTTTGCTTGTTATGTGCAAATAATCCATTTTAGAATTTTATATTTCAATACATATATACCAAAACATAAAGTCATATCAGATGATAATTTTGTAAGTAAAATCCGAATCAACTTGAGCACATCGAATGGTGAATCTATTATGTTAATTTCAACAATTGAAATTTACGATGTGATTCTTATTAACATTGTTCACTATATTCCAACTGCATTTACCTTTCTCTTGAAGACTCGTTGTGACCAATTGATCATATCCCTTCGGGTATAGGTATCAAAAATATATATTGATAACGTACTTGGAATCCATTTCAAATTTGCACATCATACCATATCGTAGAGCTAACGCTCTTAATGGTTTAATTGACAACTAAGGACTATATTTTCTTAGCATTGATTAGAAACTCATTGTTTCTCTATAATGTGCAAGAATAGTTATTAGACAGTCTAATGCGTTGTGTTCATTTTAGGTTTGATTAATTTCATTTCATCCCACGTAACCAGTTTTAACTTTGGATCGTATCCAAATCCATATTACTATTGATAATTTATAAAAAAATCCTTCACTATAAAGTTGCTATTCTTGAAACAATAATTGTTTCTCAATGCAACAGAATAGGTATTTATAAGCATTTTATGAATTACTTACATATAAAACTTATTTGGTTTTAGTTTATGATACTTACGTTCAAAACATAAGTTAGTCATCCAATGACTATTATTCCCAAACTCCTTTTTGGCTGATCCATACAAGATCCTTCACGTATAATTATTACATGCAGTCTTTCAGCTCGCACAACCTACCAACTCCTTGGCCTAGGATATGTTGGGTTTTTTATAAGCACTTATTGTAACATCCTGGTATTTTCAACCATTTGCATCCGCAAATGTCGGACTTGAATTGCTCAAAATATCAGATTGTTAATTTTTATTTGGCAAACTTAGCATATACAGTAAATAAAATAATCACAGAATCATAGACACAGAGTAATATAACAACAAGCAGCAGAAATAAAAGAATAGTAGTTCATGAAGCTACTATATATATAACAGAGTGAAACAAGATACAACAAAAGTATCGAATATATAGAAGTCACAATACAATAGCCAAATATAAAATCTGAATACATCACTGGAATCAACTGAATAACTAAAAGCTAAATCAATAGTTGGATCTCCAATGAAGCTCCAAACTCCAAAGGTGGGTCTCAAATGCTGTGACACTCGGTTTGACCCGAGCGTAAAGCAAAACACAAAACACTCGAGTCAGGATTAACATTCTTATGTCAACTTAAGTGAAATATCAACTGAAATACAAGTAACTCAAAGGATGTTTGGGATAACCATCCTCTAAGGATCTGTTAAACTATCTACTATGTAGTAGTATATGCTATTATAATAATGTATGTGGTAAAGTAAACTATTAAAATAGCGTTAAGGCGTTACCTATATCCCCCTTAACACATTTTATAGTGACATAGTCTATACAGTACCATGATACCCCGTAAACTGGAGCTATCAGAGGGCACTCCATAGGTACGATACAAAACAAACTCGTAATGGTCTCGATATGGTAGGTTACACGGCACAACTAGGCAATGCCAGGGTAGATATACCAATTACACTTCCGGGCTGGTGGTAACGCGGAGCCGCAGCAATTGCCCATCTCGATCCATACTCCCAAAAATCCGAGGGTGCACCCAATCAATCACAAAGTAATAGAATGATAAATGATGGAGTGTGTCCGATCGGAGGAGCTACCTAACTTGGCCCGTCAATTGCTTCCGTTTTAGCCACCTTAAGCCAACTCACGGGAGTCGGGACCACGTATATACCTCATATAGGATCTTCGCCACCATCCTACTTCATTCTGGAATCTCCACCACGTACACAGAGTATGACAATATCTGATCCCGGTCTCTTTAACAACCAATCATTATTATAACACCGCGGTCATTTCAAAATAGTTTATGCTTCAAAACCAAAATATCATTGCCATTTCAAAACCATATCAATACGATATCATTTCCATTTCAAAACCAAATACGATATCATTTCCATTTCAAAACCATATTAATATGATATCATTTCCTTTTCAAATATATCTATTTCCAAAAATCGTAGCACTTCAAAGTTATAAAACTTTCAAAATTATAAAGCTTCTAAAACCATAACACTTCAGAAATCATAACTTAGAAATCATAACACTTTGAAAATCATAATTTAGAAATCATAATACTTTGGAATTCATAACACTTTGAAATCATCACTTTGAAATCATCACTTTGAAATCATCACTTTGAAATCATAACACTTTCCTTTAAACCGTTTAGATATTAATGATAGTATATATAATAAAGTAGTTTATATAATAAAATAGTTTATATAAAATAGTTATAAGTTAAAATAGTTTATAATAAAATTGTTAGTATATTAAAATAGTTTATATTAAAAATAGTTTATAGTAAAATGATACATATTAAAATAGTTTATATGAAAATAATTTATAAAGTAAAATATATAAATAGTTTTAAATATAATTTAAAAATACTTTATATAATGAAATATCTTCTTCAAATTTCACAAATCGATTCCAAATCAACTCGAATTCCAAAACTTAAATTTAATCCTATCTCAAATCATCAATTTCAATTCAATTCAGTTTCTCAATAAACCATTTCAAATTATATCGACTTTAAAAATAGATTTGACCAACAAAATAGACCATTTCAATTTCAATATATTTCAAAGCTTTAAATATTCCACAATTTCAAAACTAAATTTGATAATTTCATATATATCTTAATTTAACATCATTATTATTTGGTTTGAAATATCCACTTAATAAATCCAATATCATTTAAATAAATCTCAAATTACAAATAATCTAAATATTTCCTACAATTTATTTAAACATGAAATATTTATTGATCACTTTAAAACAAAATCAAGTTATAAAATCATATCCTTAAATTCTCAATATCCAATAAGTTTCAAATCAATTTCATCTAAATATGATTCTTAAAAGAATATTATTTCAAATTAACTTAAATTCATCTTCCCAACCTTAACTTATAAAAATCATTATAAAATCTATTTTAAAATAAAATTTTAAATAAATTCTTAAACATAATATGTATTAGTTAAATCAAAATTTTGTTATTAAACTTATTTTATAGTAAACTGATTTATGCATATTTTAAAATAGTAAAAATATAAGTAAATTCTTAAAATTTACAATTTTCAAAACTAACTTATAATTTAAAAAATTTCAAACATATAATTTTAAAATCAAGAATTTAACTAAAATAACCTTAAAAGTATAACATTTAAAATCAATATTTATATAAACACACACACACATATATATCTTTTTAAACCTTGGAAATCATTTCAAAATATTTATATATAGACCGACGGTGTCTGTATATAATTTTCTATCCTCTAGTCAAGTGATACAGATATTTATCATTTCAATCTGCAATTTAAATTATATACGGGTATATATCATTTCAACTCGCAATCCCAAATTCAATTCAATAGAAATCGCTTGGGTTTATCATTTCAACCCATAATGAATTTCTTCTATTCTACATATCATTCGAGTATGTATCATTTCAACTTATAGGGAATTCTATACTAATAGGGAACTTGCAGAGTGATAACAAATATGATAATAATATAACAGACATATATCATTAACATAAATAACAGATAATAGTGTCAGATGTCACAGGTGAACAGATACAGATAACATCATATATAGCAATGTAAATAACTACAGCAATATATTTCAATTTTCGTTTCAATTAAAATCAAATTTAATAGATACAAGAATGCTAATCGTAAGTGGTTGCTCGCCTTTCGAGGCTAGAGAATACAAAAGATGACACAGATACGCGCATTGATACAGATACTGGAATTAAATTACGAATCCAAGCAAAATCGACACGAATTCAACGATCAAAGCTGATAACAGGAATTGATGGAACAAATAAGAATGAGACCGATAAAGATAACTGGGATACGTAGACACATATATATAACTGAAACAAAATAAACATATAATATGATAAATTTTCATAAAATCAATATTGAACTTTAAAATATCTATCAAAATAAGATCTATATATACATATTTCTTTAAAACCAATACCTAATCGAAATAAAAATATCTATATTTAAAACCAATATCCAAGATAATCAAAATATCAACATATTTTGGATATGCCAAGCATATAATGCCTTAAATACAATTACATATTATATAATTTTAAATTTTACAAGCTAATGCATATATACAACTAGCTAGCAGACATTCATAAGTATATATATATATATATAAACTAACTTTATATATCTGTATATATACAGAAAACAAAATTTAAATAAACAAATATATTATTAATGACATCACTTTATCAAACTAGCATATAGACTTTAAAACATATAATTGACACACGCAAAGATGAGGAAATACAAGATCATATATAAATTCATATATATATATATATATATATATATAAATATATATGTGTGTATATATATATAAGCAACCAGATCTTACATAAAGCTAATAAATATATTTTTTACATACTACAAAACCTTCAAATTGAAATTCTTATATCAGATTTATACAAACGGGTACATAAATCTTATGTATCTACACGTCACAACACTTATCTATACTATTATATTATTGTTGAGTTGCATTTCAAGCTCACTGAGGCCTCCCTTGGTTTTTGTCAGGTGAACAATCGTGTTTCTTTTTCTCCTACTTCCCTGCCACATCTCCGCTTCCCCCTCCATCTCTCTTAGCTTCCAACAAAAAAGCTAGGGTTTTGCAATGTCCTCTCGCTGAATCCGAATCTCCTCCTGTGAGTTTGATTTCCTTTGCATACAAGCCCCTCTACTTTCTTACAACCTCAACCTACTTTCTTACAATTTGTTCTTTTCTTTTCGTATGCGGTTCTTCCTTCTCCATTCTTCGCTTCCCATCTAAACCCTGATTATTCACGTCCATAACCTGACCCTTTTACCCACCGTCAACGTTGACCTATCTTCCTACGACCATCACTAACAACCTCGAATCCGAATCTCCAGCCAATCGATTGACAACTACCTTCGCCTTGCCCTACCTTTGTAGCCAACTCTCGAAATCGCTTTCCATAATCCCTATCCCTATTCCTCTGCAAAGACTCGAACTTCTAACCGTGCCTTGCCCCATCAATTCGCCTTCGATTTATGCTATTTCTTCCCTTTACAAGTTGCCTAAACCATAAAATTGCAGGCGACGCCACTTATGCAAAGCCTTTTCTTCCCCTAACTCACGGGTCGCTGACCTCTACCCGTGCAAGCATAACCTATTCCATTGAAGCGTGACACCATTGGTTGGAGGATCAACCCATTCCCTTTTTGCCCGATTGGATGTCTATCAGGTAAACGCTGTTTGTCTTTTGAGTACGCTTGAGAATAATAGATGCTAAAGCCTCTGTGTTAATGCTTTGTAAGTCTTCAGCTTTTCTGCTCAACATGATCTTCAAGTTTATATATTACTGCTTTTTTCAGTTTTCTTTAATATCTTTTACACTTGCCTTTAGACTTATATTTGAAATACTAGCATTGATGGGTATATCCTGAGTGGATATGTTCCTCTTGGCCGTTTTTCTATGCTGTCAGAGCAATAAATCATCTTAGAAAGAATTTTTTAACCCTAAACTTGATGTCTTGGGTGTGGATTCTTGCTTTAGATGAAAATAGTTTAGATATGAAGGACATAAGACACTAATAGTTTATACGATGATAAATTGTGTTATCTGGATGATAGATGTTGTTTTTATTTTGTGCTTCTACTGTCATCGACTTTATTGAAATACAGTGCTAATTTCCTTAATTTATTAGAATTTATTGAAATACAGTTTGGTGATTATATGTTGTATTTTTATTTTAGATGTACTTGTGTTTGCAAATGGTTCTGTAGATTGTTACTGCAACCTTTGTTTTAATGGCTAGAACTTCATTTGTTTTGGTAAGCATGGAAATAAAATTTTCAAAGTACATTAAACACATCTTTACTCTTTGAGATAAGTCATTTTCATTTTGGACATGTTTCATTTGATTTATATACACGTTGATTATTGCCAAATATAGTAACTGTGTACTATATTATTTAGTGGGGGCATGATATGTTTAATAACTTCATAGTATGTACTTTTTAAGGATTGCTCATGTACTCTATTCTGAATATATTTTAGAAGAGAAATATTTTTAGATTTAATAAAAAAATTGGGATTGACGTTAAAAATATGTAGATGTAGAATATTGATTTTTTTTATATTTTAAGGCTAAAATAAAAATATTTAAGTAATATATAAATTCCATACATCATGAATATAAAATTATCTAATGCTAAAATATCTATTTAAATGGAATATTGACTCGATGATTAGACTGCTAAGTAATAAATTTCTTTTTCAGTTTAATTCCTTATTAAGAAATCCTATTTGATTATCAGAATACTTAGCATCATCAAAATCTATCATCTAATGGTAGCGGGCTTGGTTGGGTTGCTGTCCTTACATAATTTTGCTTATTACAATTCTTAGTGCATCAAATTTTATGTTTTGCTACTGCATTTTTTTTCTTTTCAACATTGGGCCTGTTTTTTCCGTCTCATAATATCAAAAAAAAATCTGCTTTTTCATAATGCTGACCAGAAGACAGATAGCCTCCTAACATTATGTTACATGACTTGGAAGTAGCACCGATATTCACATTATCGTACATTTCATAAAAAAGATTCTTTGCTTTCTCAAGGTTACCCAATCTTACTAAGGATTCCAAGTAGATATTATAAAGCATACGATTAGGACTACACGTTGTAATGCATTTATAGAATGTAATTTCCACATTATCATCCATTTTCACGTCAATATACATGTACATAAGTTCAAGAAAAGATGGTATCAAAGGCTTCATGCCGCTAACAATGAATTCATTCATAAGATCTTCTACAATATAAACTTTATATGCTTTTGACATTATCTTGGCGATTTAATAATATGCAACAATTGTTGTTAGTTTCTTCATCTTCATTGATTCGAATAATTCTGAAGACTTCACACTAATTTCTCTGGTTTTTTACTACCTAACGATTTTGTCCTGTTATTTGCTAATTGCATTCTCTTATGCTTTGCACTTCGATAATCTTCAGAGGTCATTTCCGGTTGTGAATGGCAATTCCTGTTGTGATTTTTAAGTGGGATTGCACAAACTTTATAATTGTCAACTGTAATTAGTTATTGCAAAATAATACACATAAAGTGAATTATCGATATTTGATGTGTTGCAAAATGATCCAAGTCATACCAGTTCACTTTTGAATGTAAAGCTGTAGTTTAGCTTAAAATTAGTACAGATATTTATATATCTTGGTGTTTGATAGGTTTGAAGTTTTATTCTTCAGTTCTTTGTCATTGACATAACTCGAGACAATAGTTATCATATTTTTATCCTGAATATTATTGAAACATGAATTATAACATATCCTACCTTGAATTAGATTACTGACATTTTACTTATTTATATTCAACTGTTGGGTAATTGATTCAAAGTTCAGACACTGACATGAAGTTATATTCCTGTTCATCAACGGACTTTTTAATTCCTCCTTAGAGAACCATTGGTTACAAAGGACAATTTTGTTTGTCTCATGCAATAACAACTGACCATAGAGTATCAAATGACTGAATTGATACTGTTTGGTCGATCTTCTGATTTCATTTTTAATCATATGAAGAGCAATTTAAGCAAGTAATTTATTTAAGTGAAGTTGATTACACGTTTTGGTTTCCCTTCAAGTAATTTATTTAAGTCAAGTCGAATCTTTCGTCGAAGTAAACCGCCTTTTGATTTTGTTTCATGTTCCCTCTTCTGGATATTAAATTGGAATTAGAGAGCAGCTAAAATCCAGGTATGTCGTTTTGGTTTCCCTTCTACTCCCATCGATCTATAACGCAATGCAACCTTTTGTTCTTTCGAAGGAGAAACTGTTTGTTTTAGATCTTTTTTTTAATGATTGTGTTATTTTTTTGATCCACACCTGAGCCCAATTTGTAGAAGGTTCATTGAGTTGCAAAGACAATCAACTAACACAGAACTATTCTCAATTTAGGTGGAAAACCATGGTTTTGAATTTTTACTTTGTTATTAAATCACCCATATCGTAGAGTTTATTGAGTCGCTTATCTTAAGAATGTAGTTGACTCGCTTAAAAACAAGGAAAACTTTTTCGTAAATGATTAAATATCACACCTGTTGAGAACAAAATGGTTCAATGAAAGACCTTTGGAGTTAATGAAAGTTAATGTGATGGATTCCAAGATGTTAACACTAAAGTTTTTTGGTCTCCAAATAGATAACCAGAAGTTCTATCTCATTTATTGGAGTATCAACATAAGCTTTGTAGAATATATAATTTGCAAAGATGTTGGGGAAGATGGAATATCCAACTTCATAAGGTATTCTCTATTGCACTGCTTTGTTCAATTTGGTTGTTTTCTCTTATCTATCCAATCTAAGCATGTTGATTACTCTTCAAGTCCTTTCTCTGGGCGTGTATATTAAACATGTTATACCTGATGCTCATTTGATAGTTTATCGATATTCTGTGTACCATAACTACAAAATCAATGATATGTAAATTTAATTGTTCTATTTCATGTAACTTAATTTTAATTTACTAAATGTTATGGCATAAGGTACTTTCTGTTTATGTTTTTATTAAATAAGTTCTAAAATTTTAGGCATCGTTTGGTTTGCTCTGTTTGCTTTTTAGTTTCCATCCAAACAAAAATGTGCACTACACATTTGTTTTTGAAAGACAACCAATTTTAAAATATTATCATACAAATCAAAAAAAAAAAAAATTCTTTTCTATGTTTTGGGAAATATACAGTAATATGGAAAATAATGCACATGAAACTATTCAAATATTGTTGGTTTTCTCTTATTGCCAAATCTACTTATTATTTATACCTAGATAATTTCAATTGTAAAACAAACTACGAAAACTGATAGGGGTAATGATGTTAATACTAAATCTTTGAATGTTTTTCTACGTAGCAAGCTTTTATCCCATGTGTTTTCGAAACCAACAGTACTCTGGAACTTAGCTGCATCGAATGAGAATGCTAGACAACTGATTCAGATTTTGGATAACATAATAAATCCTAGACATCTATCAAAGCCATACGGAGGAATCACTGTTTTATTTCTAGGGACAGTCAAGGGTGAGCAGTTTGGGTCTTTATCGAAGGGATTCGCTGATAATTGTTAAAATTTGGCGACACTATATGAGGATTTGTAGAGGTCGGAAGTAGCTTCGTAACGGAGGAAACGGTTCGCAAATCGGAGTCCGGAGGTGGAAGTCAGAAGAGAAAAGGTGAAGTGGGCAGTTTGGGGACAACAACTAATTTCAGACGTCTGAAATTATTTTTCAGACGTCTGAAATTGTTCTGCAGTGGTTACAGAACACTCAGTCAGACGTCTGACTAAGTGGGTCAGACGTCTGATCTGGAGCGAAGTTGCTCCAGAGACTTAAGTCAGACGTCTGACCCTTAGACCAGACGTCTGGAATGTTTTTTTTCAGTTTTTTCATCTCGCAGACTTGGGTGAAAAATTGTGATATCCGCATGGGCAATTTTGGAATATTGTCTAGGGTTTTATTCTCCTATATAAGCTAGCCTCAGGTATCAGATCCGAAAGGGGCAGAGAGAGAAGCGTATGCAAGCAACAATAAGAGATCAGCCTCCACCAAATTAGGGTTTATCAAAACCTAATTTTCTTCAATTCTCTTCTCCACAAAATCAATTTCTATTTTGATTATTGATCATTGTAATCAATCTCTTGTACTCTTCTCATCAATAATAATAAAAAGCTATCTCTTAAAGTGGATGTACACCAACACAACGTTAGTGGAACCACTATAAATCTCTGTGTGATTTATTTTCATTATTGCCTTGATCTTTGATTTGGTTGTCTGGGATTTTGATTAATTGTGATTTGATTTGAGTTATCGATTAGTTGTTTTTACACTGCTTATCACGATCCCGTCTTCCGCTGCGCTCGTGGGGTTTCGATTGGAGTCAGAATCCCGCACCAACATTTGGTATCAGAGCTTCAGGTTTTGGTAGGTGGTGGTAGAGATGCCTGAATCAAGTAATAACTCAAGTAGTTCCTCAATGGGTACTCCAAGTGGTGTAGCTCCTTATGTACGTGGCTCGTACGTAGCTTCAGGATCACAATTGGTAATAGACAAGTGGAATGGCGATAATGATTTTGAAAAATGGCAATGGAAGATGAAAGCGGTTCTTAGAAGGAATTGGGTGCATCGGGTAGTGTTTGACACACATTTATTGCCAGCGGACATCTCGGATGTTGAGAGAGAGGAGATGGAGGAGTGGGCGTTCACTACACTTCAACTTGCTATGGGAGAGAATGTTATCTCTGAAATTAGAGGTGAGACAACCGCTAAGGGTATTTGGGACAAGTTGGAGGAATTATATATGAAGAAGTCACTGACGAATCGTTTGATCTTACTGCGAACGTTCTTCACCTATAAGATGAAGGAAGGTACTTCGCTGAAGGCGCACCTAAATATTTTTGATGATTTGCTAATGAAGACGAAGGCAGTAGATTTTAAGATTGAGGAAGAGCAAAAGGCGATGATATTGTTGTGTTCATTGCCAGACCGCTATACAAGTTTCTCAAACAGTTTGATCTATAGCCGAGATACATTGACTCTTGATGATGTCAAGACGGTTCTTCTTAGCGAGAAGTTGCGGGATCAAATGAAGGAGTTAGGTGATGGAAGTAGTGGTGCTAGTAATGGTCATGGCTTGTTTGTGGAGAAGGAGAGACATGTGAAGAAGGAGAACTGGGGGCGTTCTAAATTAAGGAACCCCGGTTGGAGAGGAAAGTCGAAGGAAAGAAAAGGCAAGTGCTATATTTGTAGGAAGCCCGGTCATTGGAAGAATGAGTGTCCGGACAAGGAGAAGACAAAGAAGGAAGTAGCATCTTCATCCGTAGCGCTAGAGAATGCAGTTGGTGAGGAAGAGGTAGATGTTTTATCAGCAGTAGCATCAGATGTTTCGGATAGCAAATGAGTGCTCGATTCAGAGGCATCTTATCATATGACGCCAAATAGGAATTGTTTTTCTTCTTACATCGACAAAGAAGGAAATTAAATTGTTATAGGAAATGATGCTATTTGTAAGTCGAAAGGCATTGGTTCTGTGCAAATTAAGATGTTTGACGGAGTGGTTCGTACTCTCACTAATGTGCGCTATGTTCTGGGACTTAGGAAGTCTCTTATCTCTTTGGGGCAGCTGGATTGTTTAGGTTGTAATATCACTATTGAAAGTGATAGATTGCGGGTTTCGAAGGGGGTACTTGTGGTGATGAAGGGTGCAAGGACTCATGGTATTTATTTGCTTCAAGGAGTGACTGTGGAAGGTGAAACTTGTATGGGGGTTGATAGTTCTCGTGGCTTGGATGCGACTAGGCTGTGGCATTTGAGGTTAGGTCATGTCTCGGAGAGAAGTTTAGATGTTCTTCGAAAGAGAGAGATGATCGATGGAGAAAGTTTCAACAAGTTAGAGTTTTGCGAAGATTGTGTCATGGGGAAGCAAACTAAAGTTTCATTCGGTGAAGGAAAACATGATTCGAGAAGGTTCTTGAATATGTTCACACGGATGTTTGGGGACCGGCACCTGTAGCTTCTTTAGGTGGAGCTCGCTATTATATTTCCTTTATAGATGACTTTTCTCGGAAAGTTTGGGTGTATGTAATGAAGGCCAAGTCGGAGGCATTTGCAAAGTTCAAAGCGTGGAAGGCTCTTGTTGAGAATGAGAGTGGCAAATCTTTGAAGGTTCTAAGGTCTGACAATGGCGGAGAGTATGTTTCCGGAGAATTTTTGGAGTTTTGTAAGCATCATGGTATTCAGACACATTTTACTACACCTGGAGATCCGCAGTCGAATGGTGTTGCGGAGAGAATGAATCGTACTCTACTTGAGAAAGCTCGATGCTTGAGATTGACATCGGGTTTGGCAAAGGGATTTTGGGTTGAAGCTTTGTCAACCGCAGTGCATATTATTAATCGAATTTCGTGCTCAGCTATTAGTAACAAAATTCCGGAGGAAGTGTGGAAGGGAAAGAGCATTGACTTGAGTTATCTTCGTGTGTTTGGCAGTCCAGTTTATGTGCATGATCCGGGAAATGATAAGCTTGAACCTAGAGCTTTCAAGGGGATTTTGCTTGGCTATACGGATGGTGTAAAAGGCTATCGGATTTGGAATCCGGAAACGAAGAAGGTAGTGAATTCTCGTCATGTTACTTTTGATGAGTCGGTAATGTTCAAGGAGAATGTGAGCTCATCAGATGTTTCGGATTTGGTTCATGGTGAATCAAAGGAGAAGGAAATTATTTCCACATTTTGTCCAAGGAGTAGAGAGAGTAGAGTAGTTGGCGATGCTTGTGAGGAGATAGCGGTTGATGTTACATCACATAGTCCACATGGTGCCTCTAGTAGTGTTGGTGATGTACATGATTCTAGAGAAGATTCGGTTCAAGGTGGAGCCGAAGGGAGTTTAGGTGATGGTATTGCTACTCGGGTTGGTCGTCGTACTATAAGACCACCCGAAAGATATGGGGATTAGAACTATCTTAGCTTTTGTGATAATTTGGACTATTCTCTTCATGTAGTACAAGATGAGCCGATGGACCTTGATGACGTCATGAAGTCGAGTGATAGCTCGAAATGGATTTGTTCCATGGAGGAAGAGATGTAATCATTGTTGATGAATCAAACTTGGGATTTGGTTCCACTTCCTAAAGGAAACCGTGCTATTGGGTGCAAATGGATATACAAGGTGAAGGATGATGGAAGATATAAAGCTAGACTAGTGGCTAAGGGGTTTGCACAAAGGAAGGGAAAGGAGTATGATGAGATATTTGCACCGGTTGTGCGCCATACTTCTATCCGGATATTAATTGCTATAGTTGCTATTCAAGACTTGGAGTTGGAGCAACTTGATGTGAAAACCGCCTTCTTGCATGGTGACTTAGATGAAGACATCTACATGGTGCAACCGGAAGGTTTTGTTGTGGATGGTAAGTCAAATTTGGTTTGCAAATTGAAGAAATCACTATATGGTTTAAAGCAATCACCTAGACAATGGTACAAGAGGTTTGATCATTTTATGATTGAAAATGGTTTTGATAGAAACATCAAGGATGCTTATGTTTATTTCAAGAAGTTGAGAAATGATTGTTGGGTGTATTTACTCTTGTATGTGGACGACATGCTCATTGCTTCAAAAGATAAAAATGAAATCAACAAGCTAAAACTGAGTTTGAAATCGGAGTTCGAAATGAAGGATCTTGGAGAAGCAAGAAGGATATTGCGCATGGAAATTGTAAGGGATCGAAAGCATTTTGAGTTGAAACTAACTCAAAAGGAATACATAGAGAAAGTGCTTTGCCGGTTTAGCATGGAGAATGCAAAGGCATCATATACACCTTTGCCTTTGTATATAAAGCTTTCGAATAAAGGATCATCTATCTTGGAGGAAGACAAGACTTATATGGCAAAGGTGCCATATGCTAGTGCGGTTGGTAGTCTAATGTATGCTATGGTGTGTACAAGGCCCGATATTACAAATGCCGTCGGGATGGTTAGTCGCTACATGGCTAATCCGGGGAAATCGCATTGGGAAGCTGTGAAGCTTATATTGAGATACCTTAGAGGCACATCATCTCATGGTCTTGTTTTTGGCGGTAGTAAGGTGATGGATTGCAAGTTGATTGGTTATTGTGATTCAGACTACGCTGGTGATAGGGATCGAAGAAAATCAACTTCCGGATATGTCTTCACACTTGGGGGAACAACCATAAGTTGGAGATCTAGATTGCAGACCGTAGTTGCTTTATCCACTATGGAGGTGGAGTTGATAGCCGTAGTGGAGGCGGCAAAGGAGGCACTCTATTTGAAGCGATTTTTGTGTGACTTGGGATTCGGGCATGATAGTATTGATGTTCGATGTGATAGCCAGAGTGTTATTCACCTGGCAGAGAATTTGGCGTTTAGCTCACGGACTAAACATATTGAGGTGAGAGAGTCATTTCTAGTAGCCATGGATGAAGATAAGCAAGTATATCTTCGAAAGGTGCACACAAAGGATAACGCGGCGGATATGTTCACTAAGGCATTGCCGGTTGGAAAGTTCGAGCATTGCTCGAACTTGATTCGCTTGGAGAAGTGCTAGGTGCCACGGGGTGGCACGGTTAAGGGAGGAGCTTGGTGGTAGATGAGGAAGAGTATTGATGAGAGAGATTGATGTTCTATCTTCTTGGTAAGTGCTAGTCTTTGGTGAGATAGCTTAGGATTTGGATGTTTTCAACATTTCATTAGCGGGCGGGGGCTTTGCCTGAGCTCGTTGGTGGAGTGCAATGGGCGATGGATTTGCCGGAGCTCATTGAGAAAGCATTCATGTTTGGTTGAAGAGGTGATAGTTGGCGCTATCGGTTGTCGTTGATGGTATGGTACCATTGGAATTGAAAATGGATATAGTGTCGAGGTGGAGTGTTAAAATTTGGCGACACTATATGAGGATTTGTAGAGGTTGGAAGTAGCTTCGTAACGGAGGAAACGGTTCGCAAATCGGAGTCCGGAGGTGAAAGTTAGAAGAGAAAAAGTGAAGTGGGCTGTTTTTACACTGCTTATCACGATCTCTTCTTCCGCTGCGCTCGTAGGGTTTCGATTGGAGTCGGAATCCCGCACCAAATATCATCCCTTACTCCCCATCATAGCTATATTACAAGGGCTGTTTAAATAGGGAATGTGGAAAAAATTTCGTGGTATAACCAAAATCTTGATTGCAGTAGGTAGTATCGGTAAATACTTTCATCCTTTGACGTCAAGACCTTATTCTTATTTATATACGAATTGATTTTTTTTTTTTTGGGTTTATTAAAACTTCAAAGCGTTCTTTGTTAACGCAGCTCACTCACCAAGCAATCACTGTTCTAATTTGGAATTGGACTTGAATAGGGCTAATAAAAGTTTGCAATGTGGAATAGATGTCAAAGGAAAGAAAAAGATTAATCGGGTTTAGCGTGCAATCTCTCGCGCAGCTTCCGTCTCATTGCTCACAATATTACCATTGTAACACTGTATTTGTTCACCAAGAGGATGAATACCTCTTCGACCCTGCAGAATGTATGGCTAGCCAAGTTCACCTTAAGAAGGAATAAAAGAGAGGGATCGTCATTTAGGTAAGGGCCCTAGATGTTTTTTCTAACAACATTATTTATCTTTTATGTGTAAATTATATGAAAAATTAGATCTCTTTCAGCTACAAATATGGTCAAAAAAATATGGTTAGATTTCGAAAGCAATTATTGTTCTAGAATGGTTATAAACTTATTTTTAAAATGATGCTGATTTTGCCTTCAGTACTATAACTTTTTCGCGAAGGTGTTGTTGGAGAAGGCAAGTATCTATCCATAGATTGTTGTCCCTTCACTAAAAAATACAAAATAATGGCAAAAGAATACTACTTTTTATGAGTATTTACATACCGATTTATCCCAAGGTTCATATGTACTTTGACTATCACTCATATATATAATGATTTCATTTTTCTTTCCAGATTTAAAGAATAAAATTTGAGTTTGAGTAAATAACTTACGTTTGCAAGAAGTCGGAATTATTATTATATTAATTTCATATACACACTTTGCTGATTCAATATAATGAGTATTCATACATAAATTAGATAAATAAAATACAACTCATTGTTTTCTTTGTTTATTGTTGTAGAGAAAGCAGTAAAAATGTTGTTGTAGAGAAAATGAATTTCATTGTTGATATATAGGTATTATTATTACGATTTTGATGCATGATCATGTACTCATTTGGTGTGGCTGCTTATGAAGGAGTTGAAGTAACTTCCCAGTTATAACTTATTTCTTATCAACTTTACAAAAGATTACAGGTAATCTTCACATGTTTTGGAATAGGGATTGATTTAGTAAAAAAAAAAAATTACAGGTCACAGATGATTCACTCACACAACATTTTTCCACTTTAACTTCTATGTAGTTGTGTGGAACATGAAGATGGAATTCATGGTTATTAGCTGATGCTAATTCTAATAAGAAACCGTACATATAAGCTGATTTAATAGTGCTTTCCCCTTGCCAAAACCTTTCTTGGCAGTGTGTAGATACATATTTAGTATTCCGACTTTTTGTGGCATCATTCTTTATATTTTATTAGCGACCCATAAGAATAGTTATCTCCTTTTTCCTTATGCATAATCAGTATAAATAACGACTAGAGTATGTTTATTCCTACTGATCTTTATTATTTGTTTGTTATTATGAATTGCTAAGCCAAATTCATTCTTGATTAAATCTATAATCCGCTTTTAATTGTGAAATCATGCTGTCAAATCAGGGAGCATGCATTGGTTAATTTTGCTTCTTCCTACTACAATAAATGCAAGTGTTTTGTGTTCAGTTTCTTTAATTTAATTGTAATATTAAGTAAGTAATCTTATAGACGGGTGACATAAGAATATTTTTCAATTATATAGATATAAGAATATAAATTTAGGCTTACCTTAATTGCAAAGATTATATCAATATAATTATAAGTAACAATGATTATATTAACATAAGAATATAAATCAAGTCTTACCTTAATTGCAAAGATTTAATTTATAGCCAATAAAATAATGAAAGAACACTTCGACATAACTTGCATATTAATAAGATTAAGCACATTTAAAGAAGATTAAATGCAAATTCAGTTACATTTTAGGCCTTCTTTTATCTGTCTGTTATTTTTGTTCCAATGAATTGCTTTGAGGAATGGATAAATTCCCCGAAGTTACACTTGCGGGTATCCGAATTGTATACAACAATGTCCTGGTCATACTTAAGAATGCAGTTTAAGCTAATTCCCTCTTTACAATTCATCCTCTGAACCGTTTAAGATCAACCCATATTTCATCTTTACAATAGAAGACACTACAATAAAGAAAGAACACGCTGACTTCTTTAAAGTGGGTGCAACAGTTGTATCAATTAGGTTTAATTTCTCAATCAGAAACATTATTATGTTTAAATCAAATAACCATTCTTCCAGATATGTCGTACATTGAGTGTAAAACCTATATAAATTACTTTTTTATGTCCTTGATTTTTATGACCTACTATAGCAATAGTATTAAATGTTTCATCTCTAGACTGTATGTTGTATTCGATCACATTGCATTCTAAGTTTCTTCTTAATGGTGTGAAATATCTGTTTCGAATAACAAATTTTTCACAGATTCCTTAGATTGCATTCCATTATTTAAATTCGTGTCGTGCCTGTCACCGTCAGGAAAATGGCCGCATGCCATGTATTTTCATACGATTCTTCGAGAATATATTGTTTCTCACTTTCTGTTTCCTTTACTCTATGCAATAACCTCAACCGTGGCGTTCCATAAGATATTTAAATTTGTTTTCTATTCTTCCTTTCAACCGGTCCACTGGTGCTACAATGGTATACTAATTTATTTCAACCTTTACTTTGAAACTGTATTCATGATAAACCATCAATGTATAATCTGTTTTCATCCCGCCTTTATTAACTGAATTATATAAGCATGAAAGTGAAATTATTAACAGGAAATTTTGTTAATCTTTCAGGTTGCTGTTGCTATTCTGCAAAAATATTACCAAAATGTATGGACTAAAGCTAATGGTTAAACTTCATGTGCTTTTTGCACAACTCCATCACAATTATTTCTGTTATGATTTAACTCCGTTTGGTATTTCATCAATAAAAATAACCTATGTGGCTATATTTTGTGTGCATATTATGTTGTTTTAATTGAGAGTTTCTATTTCATAAACTGATGTTTTGCACCTTTTGTCTGTATGTTGAAGCTTCTGATATTCAGATTTGACTGTACGTTCTTATATTGGTTATATTGGTGGTACTAATTATTGGATATATTGGTTCATAAACATTTATACCATTTACAAATGTGGTATTATTATATTGCTAATTGTTCCACTGTTCGTCCATGATTTGCTAATTTTTTATTCACATAACTTATACTAATGATAAAATGTTGCACGTGTTCGTATTACAACCTCTGAGGAAGAGATGAATTCAATATGATAAGGCTTCTTATATACATGGCAAGGACTGTTTTCATCTATTTATTTTTCTTACTTTTCTTTTATATACGTGTATGGATTTGTGTTGAACAGATAATAGAAAGTTAAGCCCAAAGCAGTATTTACAATGGTGATAGGTTGTAACTACATTTATTTACACCATTTTTAATTAAACCGTATGCGAAGTACGGCTTCACACTTGTATACTATATATATAAATCTATATAAACTGTAAAAGTCAACATACCTATATATTTTAAAAGTGTGTGTGTGTGTGTGTGTGTGTGTGTATACTAACACTCATATATTTTAAACTTGTGCATGTACAATTTATATAATATAAACAACTAAGTTTGTATGTATATATATAGCTACATATATGTAACTGCAGATGTCATAAACTTATGTAAACCAATACATAGAAACAACTAAAACACAATATATGACAACCGAAATTTCATTACCTATGTTAATAAAGAGGAGCTATAGGAACTTAGCAGGTAGTAAGGAGGAGACGGGGCGAAGGCTGGGTGGGCGAAGGCGGTGCTCGGGTAGTGGGGAAGGGAAGAGAGGCATGGTTTGAGACATCAGCTTTATTTGCTGGGCGCGAGTTAGGTGAAAGAAGGAGGTAGCGGTAGCGAGCAGCTTCAAGGCAGGGGAGAAAAAAAAGCGAACATGGCAATTTTTGGCCAGAGGTATTTCGGTTGTTGGAGGAAGGGAAAACTTGGTGGTTGTTGCAGAGGAGGAGAGGGGATCGACGATGGTTGTGGATCGAGAAATGAAGGAGGAAGGGATGAAGGGGAGCGGCAAGTGTTCACATGCAAAAATAGAATAAGAGGCTTTTGAAGAAGATAACGAGCTAAATACCAGTTTACAGCAAATAAAATGAAAAGATATGATGAACATGTAAGAATAGTAAAGGTCAGAGGTTACTTTTGGGAATAGAAAAGGGCAAATGGCTGAAAGGTCATGGGATGACAAAAAGGTTACAAAACCGGTATCGATACGGTTACCGTTTTCACGGATTCTGCTGCATATCAGACTTCAAAATATAAAATTTAATATACTATAGAGATCAGCACGACGAAATGATCAAAACGGTACACTGATATCAGTGGTACGACCATCCAAACAAAAATCAATATCGGTATCGAAAATGATGCTAATCCATCGAAAATAAGATAAACGAAGCAATAGCAATCCAAATTTGATGAAACGGAAGATGACGTCTCACTCAGAAGATGATTTACAAATTTATTATATAAAAATATTCAAGTTTTGAAAACATTTCATTATCATCAATTTTAACTGATTTGAATTTAAATAAAATTATACAATAAAATATACTTCCGTTTTATCAAATGAAAATTTACCGGTTGCTATGTTAAAGTAGACGAATTCCAAATATTAAATTTTTAATTTCAAATTCAATTATTTAAAATTTCACAAAAATTCCAGCTAATTACGATATTAAAAACAGTTAAAATTTTACGGGTCGTTACACTTATCTTGTGTGATTTTGTAAAATTTTCTTTAGGTGAAATTAATTTTAACCTTGTGTACTTCTTTTAAGTACATGACCTTATAGAAAGAAGTTAACTCAAGTTCATTCATAATTAATTATTGTCCATCAAAGTTTGATTACTCCTTATTGATACATCATTATGTATCATAGGAAGGAGCAACTTTTGAGATCTTCTTTAATCATTTTTAGGTACGTTCGGAACTCTTTCCAGTATACTCACATATTCGATCAAATCAAATCAATTTTATTTTATATTGCACGTTGTTTTATTTTCTTTCATTTTATATTCTATGAGCTTATCATAGATATACTACATGTGTATCAAATACATGTGTTTATATTTGTGATAATTTATCAGTGAATACAACAAAGTATGTGAACCCATTAAATTAATAGACGTTCGATTGCATACATCCGTATGTATCAATCCATAGAGTTCATTAACACTTATGTTGCTCCCACTCAATGGGTGATTTTCCCTTTATGATATAATAATTCACTAGCACCATATGATTTATAGTCATATAATCAAAGAATTTTTTATCCAAACGGTGGCTTAGTCTGTAATTCAAAAATAATTGCAAATAAATTTGGATACTTCTGTGTGCAATGCATCTCAACTACCAACATTATAGTTTTAAAATATTCATAAAACTCATATTGAAACAAACAATGTCTATTTTTCAGTCAACATTTGAAAAACGGTCATTATTTCACAAATATAATATCTGGTATATTTTATGAAAACAATTTTCATAACCTGAGGCGACTAATAAGTGCTATGTGGCATGTTCCCACTATTTTTGACATTATTATAATAGCGTATGAAATACAAAGCTCTATTCAACCACTTAATATAGGATATTTATTCCATCCAATGTACCAATTTATAGTCGAGAGTTTTTCAGATCATATATCTTGAACTCATAGGAATAAATCTCATAGAAAATAATTTTCTATATGAAAATATGTTTTAGAATAAAAATCATATTTTTTATTCCATCATTAAGTATCAATTATTATTTTACAATTCTATCGTTTCTAATGTCTTTCCATAAAGCTTAAGTGACTATCCACACTCTTTATCTAATCGCGCCTTAGGTTACATCCACTCTTATACATTTGATTTCCTTTCCGAATGGTCAAACCATTCAAAAGCAAGCATTACTCTAATATCAAAATGAACACTTTACAAAAGTGCATTTGATCTTTCTTGACATTTGAGGACATTGAATAAATTTCACTTTAGTAAACTAACCAAAGTGACATTTCGGTGCTTGATTTCATATATCTATCTCGTAGCCCTTGTTCAAATGTTTCATTTAACACAACAAGATTATTATTATAATAAATCATACTAGATACATGATCTCACACTACAGTTTACTTTCTTATTCCAATAAACTAATTTCATCAAGGTTTCATACATTACGAAATATGACTTTTTACTATATGACATTTATGCATGATCGTATATGGATCACATATCATATTTTTGTATTGCTTTTAAGTTTGAAACTCAATGAAGACAATACATAGTCTAAGGCAAGGAAACTCGCAAGTGATCAAGTTACAAACGTATTTAATGGTTGAATAACTAGGTGCTTGCATTGGTTAACATACAAAAATTTATTGGTAAGCGTATTTTTATATTTATATTTGTCAATGTTAATTTAGTTCATTTGTATATTTTAATTAATAAACATTTTATCAATGATGTTAACCGCACAAATTTATCAATATAAATTATTATAATTTTATATAGCAGATATTCTTACAATATAAAAAAGGTTAAATGTTACCATTTTATTTTTAATAATAAGGCTCCCACTAATATTTATTGTTTCTCCAAATCTTAAGACAAAATATAGAATTCTTTCAGCTTCACTAGTGAGTGTTAGGATTTGTCTATTTTGTTTGTATCATATACAACTCCTAACCCATGGTTCCTTGTCCTAATCTCATTTCGACCTTGAGTTTGTTTAATAAATCAAAAGAAATTATTTACTCGTACCTACAATTTCATGACGACCTAATTATAATATATGTATCTTGAGTTTGTTCAAAAAATACATATAGTTGTCTTACCTTATCTAGTTAATATATTAATAATACTGCGTATAACATCTTTACCTTGAGTTTGCTAAACAACCGAAGAATATGCAAGTAATTTATTAATATATAAATGGTAGAGGATAACACTTATATTAAAGATTCGTAATCTTCAGTATATTTAATTGAGTGATATCAACTTGTGGAATAATTTATTTCTAATGAAATACGCTCACGATTATAGTATTGGGCACATCATAAACCATAGTATACATACTTTCAATTATGTATTTATTCCTTAAGTCTATTTAGGGTTATTTTAATGTTCCACCTTTAGTTTATATATATTTATATTATATAAGTTTTATTATTATATAAGTTTTATACTTTATTTAACTTATATAATATTTTATGTATAACATTGTATTAAATAAATCTTATTTAATTAATTTAATTAATTATTATACTATTCAATTATGACATATTATATTGAATATATATAATATAATCTTTGTAGCAATACACGTATACGTTATATATATGTGTATTTTAATTTATTAATTAATTTTCAACTAATTTATTTAATTAAAAAATTTAATTAAATTTTATTAATTAAATAAATTCTATTGTACGCACCTGTATACTCATATTGTCTTAAATTTAATTTTCAAAACAATTTAAATACCTATATGATAGTATTTATAATAGTATTCTTATTTTAAATTTAACTTTTAAAGTTAACTTTTATTTTAATTTCAAAACATTTTTGAAAATTAGCCCAGTTTTTATTTTATTTCATATTTTTAGCTAGGTTGACCAGACCCCTACCATTTTATTATAATAAATAAAAAGAGGATCATAACAAGCTATGAGTCAAAGATAGAAAATGAAAGAACATAAAAGAAAACAAGAGGAACAGGGTGGAGAAATAAACAGTTAACATAACCAAATATAACTAGACTCCTCAAATACTGTTCCTAATTCCTCTAATGATGGCTTAAGGGATGCAAATCCATGGTTGCAATTCAGTTTTGGCTTTCTCATTGAAAATTCTGGCATTGCGCTATTTCCATATCACGTATAGGAATTTCTTAAGGGTGAGCAGAAGGAGCGTGGCCTTATATATGAGGTCCCATTCAATGAAACTATCCTGATGGACATTGGTCCTACCTGCTTTTGTCATAAGTCCATGCCATAAGGAAAAATACGGTACAATTAAAGAAAAGGTGGAGATTGTCTTCAACTTCATCATTACAGGAAACACATGTGGCATCAACATCCATCCCTTTAGCAATAATGTTGGTCATAGTATGCAAGCTGTTTGACATTATCTTCCAAAGAAAAGAGGTTATTAGATTGCCAACTGACGCAGCGGATAATTCGAAATAAACTTCAATCGATGGATTGTAGCAATCGGTGAGTTGAAGATACCAAAAATGCCCAAGTTCGTTGATCCAAAGATACCGAACTCTAGCTATCTCAAACACGTTGATAGCGCACTATACCGTGTTCAAAGATCTACGATTCTTCGCACGTTGATCTAGCGCACTAGATTCCGTGAATCGGCTTCAACAAACGTGGATTCGAGCGCACTCGAACGACGTAAGTGGAGATAGGAGATTACACTCAACTACCAATTGGTATGAAAGCACAAAGCTAACAAAAGAGAAATTTTATTCAAAATCAACAACTCCAAAAATTTACAACACACCCGCTATTTATAGGCATTACAACTCAACACAACATACAACACTCAACTCCTAGGTCGGCACCGACTCAACAAACACGACTCATCTCGGCCGACTCAACATAAGTCGCTGCCGACTCAACAAGGCACGACTTATAGACACAGCAGTTAATACGACTCAACACATTACATACAGGTCCGACTCAAATATACATGACTCAACTCAACACGACCGACTCAAGATCCACAGCTTATCTCCTTGCCGACTCATCTTAGGTCGTAGCCCATTAGCTCGGTTCCGACTCAGCCCTCTTCACCAGCTCGCACCTTTCCCACTCCGGCTTCCTTAGGTCGGTCATTTTTCCTTCAGCCTCATTAGGTCGCAGTCTTTTTCCTCTTGGATTGTTAAGTCGCGGACGACTCATGTTGAGTCGTAGACGACTCAAGTTAAGTCGTGGACGACTTACTTCTAAAGTTGCCTCCATTCGACCTATGCTATCTCCCCCTTGTAATCTCTTAAGTCGGTAACGACTCATCCAACTCGAACTCCTCCAGGCTTTGTTAAACCGGAACCGACTCATGCGTCCTCCATCTCGTGACCGACTTATCAAGCATGCACGTTTTAAGCTTGTGTACGACTCACGAGTTAAATCCAAAGCTCCTTGACTCGTGCACGATTTAATATGGTTTAACTTCTGAATTCCTATATGCCTTGCTGCATCATCCTCCCCTGGTTGAGAAAAATTCGACCTCGAATTTGTAAATTCTTCCTCAACAATCTCACCCCCATGATATGGAATTAAATGTTTGACGTTAAAAACATCAGAAGTATAAACATCATCTGGTAACTTTAATCGATAAGCATTCTCATTGATTTTCTTCAAAACTTCAATTGGACCAATTTTTCGTGCCTTCAACTTGTTATAAGCACCCACCGGAAAACGATCCTTTGTTAATACGGCATAAACCAAATCACCTTCCTTAAATTCAACATTTCGACGTTTCAAATCTGCAAACTTCTTATATTTCTCATTCGATTTCTCCAATCGTTCCTGAACGGTTCTATGACATTCAGTCAGCTCATCAACAAAATCAGTAGCTCGTTTAACTGTTCTCTTTGACTGTGGTACAGCTGCTAAATCCAATGGCCCCCTGGGTAAATTTGAATAAATAATCTGAAACGGACTGAATCCTGTGCTTCGATTTACTGCATGATTATGAGCAAATTCTGCCTGGCATAGTTTCATGTCCCAACTTCTCAAATTATCCTGTACAAGACATCGCAACAAATTTCCCAATGACCTGTTAACAACTTCTGTCTGTCCATCGGTTTGTGGATGATAAGCACTGCTAAACTTCAGTTTCGTTCCCACCATCTTCCACAAACTCAACCAAAAGTGACTCAGAAAACGAGTATCTCGGTCAGAAACAATAGATTCTGGTAAACCATGAAGTCGATAAATCTCCTTGAAAAATAGCTGTGCGACTCGAACTGCATCTGCTGTCTTCTTGCAAGCAACAAAATGTGCCATCTTTGAAAACCTGTCCACCACAACAAATATCGAATCATTTCCCCTTTGAGTTCTCGGCAAACCCAAAACGAAATCCATGCTGATATCAACCCATGGCTTAGATGGTACTGGTAACGGCATATACAACCCTGCATTCGTTGCTGTCCCCTTTGAAACCTGGCAAATATGACATCGCTCCACGAACCTCTCAACCTCTTTCCTCATCGACGGCCAAAAGTAAGACTGTGAAATCAACTGCAAAGTACGATCACGGCCCACATGTCCTTCCTCGTGCAATTCTTTCACAATTTTCATCCTCAAACTACAATCCGGAATACATAAACGATTTCCTTTAAACAGAAAACCATCAACCAACATAAATTCATCCGCACTTCCATCCTTCACTTTCTCAACATATTTCACAAAGTAAGGATCCTTTTCAATCATCTCTGGTAGTAATTCAAACCCCGTTACTTCAACCTTCATTGTCGTTAGTAAATGACTCCTCCTACTCAAAGCATCAGCTACTCGATTTGTCACCCCTGATTTGTGCTTAACGACAAAAGTAAACTGCTGCAGATAAGTAATCCATGATGCATGTCTCGCAGAAATTTTATCTTGCCCCTGTAAATGTTTCAAAGCTTCGTGATCAGTGTACAGAACAAATTCCTTCTGAAATAAGTAATGTCTCCAATGCTTAACAGCCTGAACAACAGCATAAAATTCAACGTCATATGTACTGTATCTCATCTTTGCCCCTGACAATTTTTCGCTGAAATAAGCAACTGGCTTCCCATTCTGACTCAGAACTCCTCCAATACCCACCTTCGAAGCATCAGTGTGTAATTCAAACAATAACTGAAAATTTGGTAAAACAAGAATTGGTGCAGACGTCAACAATTCCTTAATCTTCTCAAATGCAACCCCCGCTTCCTCTGACCACACAAACTGCTTCCCCTTCATGCAATCAGTAACTGGAGCCATCACGCTACTGAAGTGTGGTATGAACCTTCGGTAGAATGACGCTAGCCCATGAAAACTTCTCACTTCTGTAATTGTCTTTGGTTGTGGCCAATTCCTGACTGCTTCAACTTTGCTTTGGTCAACTTGAATACCTTTCCCTGAAACAACATAACCCAGGAATAAAACACTAGGTGTCATAAACACACATTTCTTTGTAGCAGCATAAAATTGTTCTTCACGAAGAATAAGCAACACTTCCCTCAAATGTAGAACATGTTCCTCCGTACTCCTGCTATAAATCAAAATATCATCGAAATAAACCACGACGAACTTTCCAATGAGTGGTCTAAAAATTTGATTCATCACCCGCATGAATGTACTAGGTGCATTAGACAAACCAAATGGCATAACCAACCATTCGTACAACCCCTCTCTAGTTTTGAAAGCTGTCTTCCATTCGTCTCCAGGTCTGATACGAATTTGATGATAACCACTCTTCAAATCAATCTTTGAAAATATAGTTGCCCCACTCAACTGATCCAACAAATCATCCAACCTTGGCATAGGAAATCTGTAACGTACAGTGATCTTATTCAAAGCTCTACTATCAGTGCACATCCTCCAAGTTCCGTCCTTCTTGGGTACCAACAATGCTGGCACAGCACATGGACTCAAACTTTCCTGAATACGACCCTGTTCAAGCAACTCTTCCACCTGCCTTCTCAATTCCTCATGTTCCTTCGGACTCATACGATAATGTGGTCGATGTGGTAACACTGCCCCCGGAACAAGATCAATCTGATGCTGAATGTCTCTAAGTGGTGGTAACTCCTTTGGCAACTCCTCTGGAAAGACATCTTCAAACTCTTCCAAAACTGGCTTTGCTTCTTCGGGAATCTCAACTTCTTCACTACTCTCTCTCCCAATCAACAAAAACACTTCCGGTTCTTCCTCCACTTCTTTAACAAACTCCTTCAAAGTCAACAGAGTTTTCAATTCTTCAATCTCCTCCAGTTTGTTCTCCTTCTGCTGTTGCTTCTTAGGAACCAAAGTGATTTTAGTACCCTCGAACATGAAACTGTAACTGTTGGCACGACCGTCATGCTGAACTGCTCTATCAAACTGCCATGGTCTGCCCAACAATAAGTGACAAACATCCATATCTACGACATCACACCAGATTTCATCTTTGTACTTCTTCCCAATCGAAAAATTAACACAAGCCCTTCGACACACTTTTACTTCACCTCCCTTCCTTAACCATGCTAGCTTATATGGTTTAGGATGCTTCTCGGTCTTCAAGTTCAACTTTCTCACTGCTTCTGTAGAAATAATATTATCACAACTTCCTGCATCAATAACAAACTTGCAGACCTTTCCCAGAATAGTACATGTCGATTGGAAAATATTGCTTCTCAGCCAACTACAATCCTCCTCTTGCTTTGGTGTCAAACAACTTCTCCTCATCATAAGATTACATCCTTCATCTCCCGACACTTCTTCTTCCTCCTCAACATAAGGTACATTTGAATACTCTGCCTCCTCACCATCATCTGCCTCAACCTCTGCAACCATGGTTCTCTTCTTCGGCTTCGGACATTCGTTGCTTTTGTGACCCAACTCCTGACAATTATAACATTTGAAAACACTACTAGCCTTCGCTTTCTCTGCCTCCTTCACCACTGGCTTTGTAACAGGTTTAGGAACACTAGAACTTCCGCCAACACCCCTTGCTTGATTATTGGAATTAGTAAACACACCACCTCCACGCCTTCCTTGTTTCTCCCAAGCTAACGCTTTCTGATGTGCCTCTGCTACTGATCTAGGATCAAACATATTAACCATATCTTGGATCTGCATTCTCAAGCCCCCAATGAATCTAGCAGTTAGCTGTTCTTCTGTTTCCATGATATCATTCCTGGCAATGAGTTGGTAAAATTCATCAGCATAATCACTAACAGACTTTGTCCCCTGCCTCAGATTCTGCAACCTTTGGTACATAAGTGACTGGTAGTTGTAAGGTAAGAAAGTAGATCTCATCAACTTTTTCATCTTCTCCCAAGATTCTATCTTTGACTTCCCCATTCGTTCTCGAGTAAGTTTAGTTTGCTGCCACCATGCCAATGCTCTTCCCCTCAGCCTTGTAGCAACTAACTTCACCCTTCTATTCTCCGGCACCTCCTTGAAATCAAAGATTTCCTCCACATTAGACAACCAATCTAAAAACTCCTCAGCAACCATTCCGCCTTTAAATTCTGGAATTTCCATTTTCATACCCGACTCCCAACGACGATCATCCTCCACATCACGGTAAGAATTTCGAATTTGGTCTCGATCTCTATAAGGAATACTTGCTCTATCACCCTCTTCAACAAAATCAAAGGTACGCCTACATCGATCTCGACTAACATCATCCCTTCTCTCATGCATGCTTCTTTGACTATGTCTCTCTTCATCTCTATATACTTCATGGTCAAATTCTCGATGACTTCTTCTTTCTTCATGTGCATAGTCATGATGATCTCTTCGTGATGAAATTGATGTTTCTCTTCTATCTCTACAAGAATGTGGTGATACCCTCCTCGCTTCCGTAACCAATGGCGAAACTCGGATTCCTCCATGGTTCGAGTTTGGTGATCTCCTCCTTTGATTCAAATCAGTCATCAATCTCTCCAATTTACCAATGCCTTCATCAAACTTTTCATTAATACGTTGTTCCATAAGCTCGGCTTCTTCTCTACGATACAAAGCTTCAACGTTTTGATGTCGGTTAGCTCTCCTTGGTGGCATGGTTGTAAACTTCACAAGACTTCAAAAATTCAACACAAGACTTCAATCAACAAGTCACGGTTCAACAATGTCTCGGCTCCAACTGGTCTCGGCCTTGACACTTCACGGTTCAACTTAGGTCGATTTCAACAATGCACAACTCAATCACTTGGCACGGCTCAAACTAGCTCGCACCAATCTATCTCGGTTCACTTGCTTAGCTCGGCCTACAACTCCAAAACCCTTCAAAATTTGGCGCGCAAAACTCCAATTCAAAATCCAAACAAAGTCCAACTCCTCGATCCAAAATGAAATGGATCAAACACCCCAAACTTGTTGCAACTTCAATATGAACACAATGAACAACTCCAAACTTCAAAAACTTCAAAAACTTGGCTCCAAGAATCAAACTTAGCTATGATTGGCTAACCTGGCTCCGATACCAAAACTGACGCAGCGGATAATTCGAAATAAACTTCAATCGATGGATTGTAGCAATCGGTGAGTTGAAGATACCAAAAATGCCCAAGTTCGTTGATCCAAAGATACCGAACTCTAGCTATCTCAAACACGTTGATAGCGCACTATACCGTGTTCAAAGATCTACGATTCTTCGCACGTTGATCTAGCGCACTAGATTCCGTGAATCGGCTTCAACAAACGTGGATTCGAGCGCACTCGAACGACGTAAGTGGAGATAGGAGATTACACTCAACTACCAATTGGTATGAAAGCACAAAGCTAACAAAAGAGAAATTTTATTCAAAATCAACAACTCCAAAAATTTACAACACACCCGCTATTTATAGGCATTACAACTCAACACAACATACAACACTCAACTCCTAGGTCGGCACCGACTCAACAAACACGACTCATCTCGGCCGACTCAACATAAGTCGCTGCCGACTCAACAAGGCACGACTTATAGACACAGCAGTTAATACGACTCAACACATTACATACAGGTCCGACTCAAATATACATGACTCAACTCAACACGACCGACTCAAGATCCACAGCTTATCTCCTTGCCGACTCATCTTAGGTCGTAGCCCATTAGCTCGGTTCCGACTCAGCCCTCTTCACCAGCTCGCACCTTTCCCACTCCGGCTTCCTTAGGTCGGTCATTTTTCCTTCAGCCTCATTAGGTCGCAGTCTTTTTCCTCTTGGATTGTTAAGTCGCGGACGACTCATGTTGAGTCGTAGACGACTCAAGTTAAGTCGTGGACGACTTACTTCTAAAGTTGCCTCCATTCGACCTATGCTATCTCCCCCTTGTAATCTCTTAAGTCGGTAACGACTCATCCAACTCGAACTCCTCCAGGCTTTGTTAAACCGGAACCGACTCATGCGTCCTCCATCTCGTGACCGACTTATCAAGCATGCACGTTTTAAGCTTGTGTACGACTCACGAGTTAAATCCAAAGCTCCTTGACTCGTGCACGATTTAATATGGTTTAACTT
Organism: Allium cepa; assembly: GCA_030765085.1. Classification (NCBI taxonomy): domain Eukaryota; kingdom Viridiplantae; phylum Streptophyta; class Magnoliopsida; order Asparagales; family Amaryllidaceae; genus Allium; species Allium cepa. The sequence continues at coordinate 748,048,834 of CM060928.1, forward strand.
CTGAATTCCTATATGCCTTGCTGCATCACCAACGATGGAGGTTCCAGACTCTCTTATTCTAGGGAAGTAGTTCATGTCAGATTATCTTAAAATGCATTTGTATACAAGGGCAATAGAGTGATTAAAGTGCTTAGAAGTCCAGACCAGTTTGTCAATATCAGAAAAGGGATGTGAGATGTGCTGAATTTCATTCCATAGAGCTCGAATGGCCTTGTTGCTTGAGTAAGAGAGGGATGCAACACCATTATTAAGAAGTCTTTGGCATAAGCGTCAGAAGAAATGCAAATCCTCTACCTTTGTTGGTACGCGAGCACATTTTTTAGAATGACCCCATGTAAGGCCCATGATTTACCTTAGAATTTAGTCTTGCCAGTTTCAAAAGCTATGATTCTAACATAAGGAAGACATGTGGATCTCAAGTTAAGGATTACATACCATATCCAGCTATAGTTATGGGGAACTTCCATTGTCCAAAAGCTTTTGCTGTTTATGTTGTGTTTGGGAGTCTAGATGACCCAAAGATTATCATGGTTGCTAAGGAGATTGTCAAAATGCTTGTTGAAGGCAGCCTTGTTTCAGTTGCTCATATTTTTTATCCTTAAACCACCAAATTTCCTATGCTTTTCAAGTTTACGGAAGGTAGTAGGGATGAGTTTTCTTGGGTTGCATATTCCTTGACCATAGAAAATCGTTCATAGCCCTTCTTCTCTTGTTTATAAGCTTCTTGGGGAGGATAAATGTTCTACACCAATAAGTGGACATGACAAAAATAATGGATTTATTAGTATTAGTCTACCAGCTTAACACTAAAATTTCATGGAGGTGGTGATTTCACCATATAAGGCTGGAGATTGATTTTCAATGCATGTATAATACATTTATAATTTCGATACATTTATAATATTTTATTTTATTTTAATTAGCCTAGTTTATATTTTAGCCCAATTCTTATTTTATTTATTTTGTTTCAATATAGGTATAATAATTTCAATAACAATGATTAGCCCAATTCTTATTTTATTTTAGTTTCAATACGTGTATAATATTTTTATTTTTATTTCAAAACTTTTGGTCAAACATTTGGTTACATTGTTATAGCCTGTGCTCAGCTTCCTGATGTTCGCCTGTTCCACTATCACTTAGGACCTCACTCCCTCACCCTCTTGTTATGAAATGGGTTCCAAAAGTTTTCCCTATTACTGTGCTATCTCCTCCTGACTAGGTGGCTCCGGTCATCGATGTTTGCTCTACTGACGGTATTGGTTACAGTTCGATGGTTATTCTAGATCCGGCTCTTCCTCATTCGGATGACTTTTTCTAGGGCTCGTCCGAGCAAGCTTGGATCCATGAGCCATTTGAGATGAGATTTGACCCTAGAGGTGGTAGGTTCTATAAGTATGTTGGTGGTGATGAAAAAATAGGAAGCTATATTATCATGTTGAGGGTAAAAGGGTAAAAGCCTTGTGCTTTTAATGCTAGGACAGCGAGGAGATTTGAATTGACATGTTCTATCAGATGCCACTTGGGACAGGAAGTTCTTTTACTACATTGATTTAGTGGATTTTGTTCCTATGTTAGCTTCTCTTTTCTTTGGGTATTATCATATTATTGGGTCTGCATCCTTGGATGAAGGGAGTGGCTCTTCCTCTTTGGAGGGAGACTAGTCTAAGGTTTGTTGTATGTTAGTAGCTTAACCCTTTGCCAAACTCTTGTGCATTATTTTTCCTATTTTTTTTCTAGTGCATGCACTGAACATCTTTTCCAACTTAGTTTATACATATGGATGACCAACAATAAATGCCGGCTAGGTTTGCTTTAAAAATAATACTTTCAAAGTTTGAATTTCTTGTCGTGATTCTAATGTCTCCTTCAGGTTGCTTCACCTCCAGTCACCTTCGTTCCATTTTTGGTCGTTTGAGATAGCTCATAACCCTACGTTTCTATGTCATGTTTTACACTTTAGTTCATGAATTGAAGCGATATATTCATCAATTTAATTGGTATATTCATTAAATTACAAAAAATGGATGAAAACTAATTTTTAATTTACCATTTTGATAAAATCCCTCCCAAATTGCTGTTTAATCCAAATTCAAGTGATTATGAATGATTATCTATATCGATATAGATAAAAATCATTGTTTTAGTATTAAGATTGCATTATATAGAGAGAAAACCATAACCACTCATCGAATTTATCTTTCACTACCCGAGTCTCCATTGTTCGGACTTTTGCGTCTCCAAATCTCATATTTTCATCTCCAAATCAATACAGATACATAGCCCTCTCCGTTTTCTTTGCAGTGTCGCTGATTTCGTGTGATTTCTTTGAGATTCGAAGATGACATGGTCATTTGAATTTTTGTATGCACGAGGGAAAAGAAGAAGAAAAATACACCAGTAGTTTTTGAAAAAATGAAAAGGAGCTACATGGTCTCATTTATATAGAAGAGGAGAAAACAATGACCTACTAAAATTTAAATTCAAACTTTTGATGCCTACTCAAGTTGACATAGATTTGACTGTAACACCTTTATATGGACTCCAAACGAGGCAAATCAGTAGAAAAACAAGACGGTCGCAAGAGTGCCGGTTTTGTTGCCATATTCTAAAATTAGAACAAGTGACCATTTTTCCCTTCTTATTTATTTATTTATTTATTTTATTAACACATTAAATTTATTTATTTCCATACTATTATATCATTAATTTTGATAGAGTTAGTATTATGCCATAGAGCAATTATGTGATTATCACTTATATCAACTCTTTTACCAATCTTGTTTGAAATAAAAGGTGTCTTCTTTCTATTATATACTTGATATAATGTGTTATATAAAGTAATTAATTTAAATAAAAGTATATTTAATATAAAATCTGTAAATGATATGTTTAGTGATAGTAGTGACAAAGCATTGTAACCATGAGTAATTTATCATAATAAAATTAACATACTATTTTAAATATTCCTAAGCAAGATGTATCGAGACTGGATATTAATACATCCGTTGATACTAAAGTATATAACGCTCTTCAAATATTGGATAATGTATTACTTATGGCTGTTAGAGGCACCAAAGGATTACATACTGATAGTTGTTGGATAACTACGGACTGACTCGCTCGATAGTTTTCTATTGATTAATATAACTAAAGGTCAAATATAAAATATCGATGTGACAAAATTACACCATTCTCTCGACTTGAGAATACTATTGATCTTCAATGTGGAAGCCCCGGTTTGATTATAGTTAAATCGTGACACGACATTCATCGAATGACTATAGTTGGTTCGAGTGGAAGCATTGGAAGTGAAACATTATTCAAGATAGGATCCGTCTCCCCGGTTGTTGTAACAGACCGGATTTTTGGCCCTCGAAAATCGATGCTAATACATCCACTATATCACATGCCGAGCAATCGAATGTCAAGAAATCCGATTGTTAGGGGAAAAGAAAGAAGATAAGAAGAAAACTCAACACCACAGAATCTCGCAGCGAAACAAATAGTTATAATATACACCAAATCTTTGCACAAAAAAACTATAATATATGTATATACAAACATCAATCAGAGTATACTAACCTATTTCAACCTAGATAGTTTTAACAGCCTATCCTCACAATTGTCAATAAGAACAACAATGAATATAGTGGAAAATAACCATTTATGTGAATACATCTCTAGGCCTCCAACTCGTTTCTTGAAGCTCCAAGCATAAAATGCTAGGTCTGACCCAAGCACTACAATAAAATAACACCAAGTCAGTTTGAAAAACCAACAAGAGAAAACACACCTAATTGGATTTTAAAAGTTGTAAAAATCCTTGAAATCAAAAGTATCTCATAAGACCACGCCATACATAAACATGGACGATTTTTTACCTTATGATGACCAAAACATTTCATACGAAATTCTCCGATATTATAATAGCGTCTAAGATACAAATACTTATTAATTTTAGCTGAAATTACTACACTATTGAATTTTAGCATACTAAGTTCTACAATCAAAATCGTAAGGCACGTATTGGAGATTGGATTCCATAATATGATAAGGTAAGGAAGTACCTTCTAAAGGTACATCTTTAGATAAATGCACCGGGGTTTGACAAGAATATCTTATACCACTGCCATACAGGAATGGCCTACCACTTGACTAGTAGTACCAAATATGATCACCCCTCCGTTAATGGGCCTTGAAGTATACAAATGAGTGATAACAACTGATCTAGATTTGGAATGACCATACCCAACTTAGGAGCAACCCACTTAGCCCTGCCGCGTGCCCGATTTTCGTCATTTCCTGGAGGATGAGGTCCGATGTGACGACCCGGAATTTCTGAATATTTGAAATTGAAATATTTAACTGATTTTAAATATTTAAATGTTAGTGCAACTTGAATTTCAAGTATCAAAGTTTATTTGGGTAATTAAATTATTGAATTAAATAAATGGAATTGGACAAAATATTGAATCTTGATTTTTAGGCTGGTTAAAAATATTTTAAAGACTTGTAAAATTTATTTTGATAATACTAGAGGTAATAAAACTTTTAAAAGTTGAATTTAGAACTGTTTTGTTCAGTTTGAAATTTATTGTTTAAATCGATTTTAAAAATAGCCTTCTGAGGCACAGTCTCGGAATTTGACGAAACCATTTCCATTGAATCCGTAATAGTGTACTATTGTTGGATTTCAATTTTTGCAGAGTTTGGGGTTGTCGTATGATCATATGATAGATAAACGCGCTGAATTTATATCGAAAAATTTAATATAATAACTGGTCCAAAAATATATCTTCTCCATACGATCAAATTTGGACTCGAAACTTTTTCCGTTGCGTTCGGAATAGGGGTTTAACATTATAAACGCCTGGAGGCATGCCTCGATTGGAGATCGAGATTGTGAGTTGCGTAATTGTGGTAAGTTGAATTTAAATTTAAATTCAATTTAAAAAATAATATTATTGCATTTGATAATGTAGCAAACCTTTCATACACGTATAAATTTTTTTTAACACGCGTCATTCATAATAACGCACGCCCCCTCTTTCTGTCAATTGAATTCATTCGTATAGATAAAAAAGAGAAAAATGAATCTCTTGTTCGATTTGAAATAAAATGCCGAGCAAAGTCAAATTCAAACAAATCTCGTTCCAGTTCTTAGAAAAAAAATGAGATTTGGGAATTCTCCTCCTCTTCTCTCTTCAGCATGGAGGCGACTTTTCATTTGAAGAAGCATGGATGCACTTAATCGATGAAAATCCACTCAAATTCGAAGCTGATCGATTTGGCAGGAGGCTCATGACTTGATGGTCGTTGGCGGCGTCGCATCGATTGAGGGGGGGGGGGGCTAGAAATCAGACCGCGATGTTTGGAGGCAAGTCAGGGCAGTAACATAAGGCACGACGAAGGGATGCAAGCGATTTTGGGTAAAGCATAATCGACCGATCGATGGTCGCGATGGTGGAATCGCGTGCGCGGCAACGCAGTGTAGTGTAGGGTGGTCGCGTTCGACTCGATGTAGGGGTGGGCGGTTCTGCTAGTTCGTGGTGATTGGCAGCGAGGGCTTAGCGCGATGCATGATGATCGGAGGGTGGATCTGGGTTCTCATTATTACTGAGAGGTATTCGAATTTTTTTCCAATTAATTTTGATTTTATATATCTGGAGGAAAATAATATATATATATATATATATATATATATATATATATATACACACACACACACATATATCAATAAGATAAATACAAATTGTTTCAATTTATACACACACGCATATACAGTAAAGGAAAATATTACTTTGTTTTTATAGAAAAGATATATATATATATATATATATATATATATATTACAGATAGGTATAAAAACATTTCTATTTGAATATGTAAAGTGCTTAAAATAGAATATATATTCATATACGCATATTAAATCTACCAGTTATTTTAAAATAATCTATATTGGTGATTAATTTGTTAAATAAACTTATTTAGTTATTTTAGTTGCCAGAATTTTTTTATTAAAAGGAGTTAGTTTAAAATTAAAACTATTAGTTTAATTAAATCACTGGTTAATTAAAATTATCAAATGGAAATTTAATTGTTCCTTTAGTTCGAATACTAATGAAATCATATAATTGTTATACAAGGTTTAAAATTCGTGAAAACAAGCTGGGATGGAAGTGGATCGCAAATAAAAAGCTAAGGTGAAATCTTCTCACTCAATTGGTTTGCTTAGTTGATTTAAATGAATAAATTTAAATTATTGGATGTTTTTGGATGAATTTGATAATTTATATGTTGGTGATATTATATATAGTAGTATATATATCTATTAGAGTGATTGATTTCCCGCATTATATAGCAGATGAGACCCTATGCGTCCCACATAATAGTGGATGACCCATATACCGCGATATTCCACCTCAAAGTGGAATTGGTATTTTATATTAGGCTAACATCTGTGAATGCAGGGAAATAGGTTGGAGGGATCCAACTGGATTCCTCAAATGTTTGAATTTATTTCATATACTTTGATATGATTATTGATGATGTGTGATTGATTTTATATTGGTAATTGAAAGTATTGAAGGCTATAGTTTGGCTCAATATATTCCAGTATTTTCAAATACCAGAAATATAAAATTGGACTTTTTTGAAGGAAATTAAAATAGAGAATTTATGTAAAATAATTTTAGAAAATTGGATAAGTTAAAGGAAGGATTTGAAAAAGGATAAAAGTTGATTTTTGAAATCCTATCGAATAAATTCCAAGAATGGGGAATTTTTATTAATAAATGGAAATAAATGGATTTTAAGTAGTATTGTTTAAAAGTTGAAGAATTTGTTTAAAATTTGGATTTTAAATGGTTTAGGAGAAATAAAGGGATAATTTTGAAATCAAGTATGAAATTAGTTTTTCTGATTGAAATGGAATTTAAATCATAAATATAGGTGTGAATAGTGGATTAATAGGTTTTGAAATAAATTTTGATAAGTAAAGGAGAAATTTTAAAATGAAGTAAATTTTAGAAATCAATTTGGAAATTGATTTGGTTTTTGAAAGTAGATTTTAGAAATCAATTTGGAAATTAATTTAGTGTTTCAAAATAAATTTGGAAAATCGATTTGGAAATGGATTTAGTGTTTGAAACTGTGTTTTGAAATAAATAATTTTGGGATATCAGTGGATGTTTGGAAAACATACATTCACGATTGGAATTTATAATGGAATGGGTAATTTATTTCAAAAATAAATAATAGTTTATTTTTAAAGATGTGAATGGAAAGTGTTTTTCCCTGATAAGCCAAGTATGATTTCAAACAGATTTTTAAGTAAAAGTTAAAAGTTTTAAAGTTCTTTTAAAAGGATGTTTCTTTGAGAAATTATTTATTTAAGTTGTTTAAAATTTTAAAGGTAAATATTTTATTAAATTAGTTATAGTTGTAATTATTTTAAAAGGCTAATTGGTATTATGATTTAAAAAGATAATTATTAATATCTATATTTTATAAAATATTTTTATTTTAAATATAGTTTGGCTAAAGTTTTTATTTAGAAAACTTGCATAGAATTCAATAACTTTATTTTTAAATTTGTTTGGCTTAAGTTTTCATGAAAAATTATTATTAAATTTCATAACTGGTATTTTTAATAAAGTGTTTTAAATAGTTTTTATTTTAAGTATTTTAAAGTATAAATTTTTAGATAAAGTGATTTAAATTATTTTAAAAATCCAAAGCATTTAGTCTTGGCAAATTTTCAGTGGAAATAAACAATGTTTGAAAATTTATTTTGCGAGAGGAAAGTGATTTGAAAATTGTTTTCGAAGGGTTGAAGTGTGGAAATATATCTTGCGAAGATATTTTAAAATTAATAATTTGGGGGAAATTATTTAAATTTGATGGTTGTTGTAAATATTGTTCGATAGTTAAATAACCAACTATCAGTATAAATAATTTGAGAAATTACCGAGGCTTGATGGTTGTTGTGAATGTTGTTTGATAGTTAAATAACCGACTATCAGTATAAACAATTTGGGAAATTACTGAGGCTTGATGGTTGTTGTGAATGTTGTTTGATAGTTAAATAACCGACTATTAATATTGGCCTTTAAGATGACACTTGAATTTGTTTTCAAAATAAGCGCTCATTGTTCGATTAAATCGAGAGGGGACATTGAGTCATAAAACCCATTCTGAATAATGATACGAAGAAATGAGATTGCATTTGAAGATGGTGGTTGAAGACCGGATCTTTTCAAAAACGAAAGGATTACCTGTCGAATGCCTTTGCACTTAGTTGCTCCGGTATAGGGATTTATATTTCCCTATGTGATGGGGAGTCCAGACGTGATTAGGGAATATCCGGATTTACAAGGACTTTTTCCTTTATTGGATGAAGTGCCTGTTCCAGACCCAAGATGGACTTGTATGGATGTATGCCCGACGTTACACTTTGAGATGTAAAGCTGGTTTCTATCAAATACATTTCTGTTTGGTGACGGGGAATTTATTCTCTTAGCTTAACACCCTTCTCTGAGACGTACGAGCTCAAAGGTTATGTAGTTGATGGTTACTAGTGATATATTCCTAATTTAGTGATGTGGCATGCTAAGTGTTGATCATTGGTTGATCGAAGCATGGCTTTTGTGAAAAGCGTAGCTTTGTAGGATGAGATTTCGTCGAACCTCACACCCCGAAAATGGTTGAAACAGGAAAAGATGCAGCAAGGTTATGAGAGTCGCACCCCTTAGGGTACATGCATTTCCTTCTGGATAAAAAGTGGTATCTGGTATGGAGCCCAGATATTTAACTTGTGTGGATAAAATGTGGTATTGTGGTATGGAGACCAGATTATTTACTTATGTGTTGTTGGTTGTTGAGGCGCCTCGGTTAAGGTCGGTCTAGACTGGGGAATAACATACTCGTGAAAGTTAGTTACCTAGTTACAGAGGTAACCCGGTCTTGTGTTGGCAGAGATGCGATTATGTTCTCGAGGCATCCTCCAGAGGCGTACTCATTCGAATAGGAAGTTCCTTAGCCTTGGCCATTGGTTGGAAATCCCATCACCCAATACGAGCCCTTTACGATTTCAGTTGTATAACCTGCCATTCTTCAATGGTAGCTATAGTAGGCATAATATAATGGTACATATGCTGGCCAAGATTAATATATTATTTCCGAAATGTTTTCCACACTATGCACTAATAATAATATCAAAAGGATTTTCGCGTATCAAGCATTTTTGACCGCTATAAGGAGAAATCTCCCCTAAGTGTGCAATTGCGTTGTGTGTGTAGCGGGAGGTCTTATGGTAGTTTCATTTTCCAAAAGCATAAACAGATTTCTTTTCCTTTTCTTTTGTGCAAATAACTGTTTTAAGATCTCACACCAGTCCCATGACTGACCTGGAGTTTATCATTCCCTTTCTAAACTCTAGGTGCCCATAATTTTCCACACGAGCAGCCTAGAGTCATGTTATCGTTGTTTTGGAGCGTAGTCAGAAAAGTACGCTGTGGAGATCAGGTGACAAGATGAGTGGTGAGTCGTATCACCTATATTATGTAGTATCCACTGCATATGGGTTGCTGCAGATTCAATTTCCATATGGGCAGGTTATCGTAACAGCCCATAATGAATTTTTTTAATTTTGTTGATATTGTACTCTGATAATGTAATGTATAAACAGATATAATCTTTTTGTTTAAAGATTAGTCATTTATTTATTATATATTATTCGTGCGATTTTGAGATTCTAATATTGTTTCTGTTTTCTTTAACCCTAACAGTCTGGTTTTTCGGCATTCGATTGTTCGGCATTAAATACAGTGGATGTAGTGAAATCGATTTTCAGGAGTTGAAAAACCGGGTTGTTAAAGAGTGGCATCAGAGCTTAGGTTGGCGATAACCTTGTCCCTGGTGGGTATTACTTATTAGAAATAGAGTTAGTAGTACTCTAGAATGAGTTTGAGTGTATTAATAGATATGAGCGCGTATTTGTTAGTGAATATAAATCAAAAATTGTTTTATATTGTGTTGATTTATCGGTTGAGTGTTTATGAATTTTGGTCGATATGTGGGATGCCATTTTATCGATAGGGGTTTCTATACTCTTAAACAAAATAAACCAACACAGTATTGTTTTAAAATAGGGTAAATGAAATAATTTTACCCAAATTATTTTTGTATATAAAAGAAATAATTTTTCATAAATTATTATAGTTATATATGGTTTTTTGATTGTTAGGAAGCGATAATATTAAATTATTATCATTATTGTATAGAAATTGAATAAGAAATTGAAAATCATAACCAAAGATTAAGAAATAGAATTCAAGAGTAATTTTTGAAAATGGATTGAAAGGATTTGGATTTTGAAAATTTAATTTCTTTTTAGTTTGGAAATGATTTTCAAAGGTTTTGGAAAAATGTTTTTGAAGGGATGAAAGCACTAAAATCTTTTCGCCCATTGGAAAATAATTCGGATGATGATCGTGATATCATCGGTGTTCATTTTCGAGTTTACAAGAGTGGAATTGCTGTCCAAATGTTTTGAATTGGGAATATTTGCGAAATTGAGTTTGATTTTGAAATAGTTTGATTTTGGATATAATTGATTTCAAAAATGATTTTGAAATACTTAAGAGATTATTTAATCTCTCGAATCTTATTAAAAATGTTTATGAAATAATAAATAAGTTTCGAAACTTAGAAAAATTCGAATTGAAACTGAATTTAACTTGGATTAATTTGAATAAAAGTAAATTTGAGAAATAAGTCTAACGGACTAAATGAATTGGAATAAAATTTATTAAGGTGAAAAATAAATTTGTGAACGAATAAATGAAATTAGTCAAGTGGACTAAGTAAAACAAAGTATTGAAATCTAAATTAGCAAGTAAACTAATTAATTTAAATGAGTAAGCAAATAAATTGGAATTGAATATTGGAATCAATTTAAAATGGTGTTTAATAAAGTGAAATTGTGTAATTTGTCCAAAGAAATTAAAAGAAGTAAAAGTTTGGGAATACAATTTTATTTGAAATTAAATTTGGAAGTGAAGTGCTTTATTTAAATTTGTAGGTTGCACACGTTTGGAATTGAATTTGATTGAAAACGAATAAGTGGATAGAAATCAAAATAAGCGTGAATGAAAGAAAAGAGAACTGATATATAGTTAATAATCAATTGGAATAAATACGTAGGATTTACGTATATTATTTTATTCGCATAACCATTTGATCCAGAATTCCAGCACAGAATTTCGAGATAGTTATATCGATCCCAGTTGGGATTTTTCACTCGATTTTCGACGGCAAACCCCGTATATGGATTTTTGGTTGATTTTGAAAATTCTCTATCATAGTTTATGGCTATGCAAGGTGAATGACGGTTTTTTTATCAAGAAACCATATCTGAGTCCGCAATAGGAAGTTGGGGGAACGATATTAGTTCGAAAGTGAAATTGTGTGATCGAGTGAGCGATTGAATATGGTATTGCGTACGGATAATATATGTGCGTTGTACGGACTTGAATAAAATAGATGTTGAAACTTTTGTAAAGAAATGTGCAAAATGATTTTGAAATCGGACATTATTGCTAGTAGGATATATAGGTATTTTAAAAGCAAAAGGAAATTGGGATTTTTGATTTCAGAAGATAAATGAAATTTCTCGTCAAAAGGTATGTATTTGAATTTCAGTATGAAATTTAATGATTTTCTGGTCTAGCCACTTGGCTTTTTGTTTTCTTTTTGAAATATAGGGGCCCATAGTGGCATTTTATAGTCGTACCGAGCTAGCCACGCAAAGGAGACGCTGGCAAAATTTTTTCAAAATTTAGAGAGTTAGAAAATTTTTGAGAATTTTTTTTAATATTTTAAAATTTGAATTTATATTTAAATTTGAATTTTTGAGAAAATAATATTGTTTGGAACTTATGGTTGAAGTTGGAAAGTTAGTAAGAATGATAGTGTCATTAGTAAAAAATTATTTTGGAAAAGTTGGAATAGTTTGGTTTTGAAAAATGATAAACGGGTTATGGATCATTCTTCTTAACTAATAATTTCTAGATGAAATTCTTTTAAGGGGGAAAGAATGTGACGACCTGGAATTTATGAATGTTTGAAATTGAAATATTTAATTGATTTTAAATATTTGAAAGTTAGTTCAACTTGAATTTCAAATATCAGAGTTTATTTGGGTAATTAAATTATTGAATTTAATAAATGGAATTGGATAAAAACATTGAATCTTGATTTTTAAGCTGGTTAAAATATTTTAAAGGCTTGTAAAATTTATTTTGATAATACTAGAGATAATAAGACTTTTAAAAGTTGAATTTAAAACTATTTTGTTCAGTTTGAAATTATATTGTTTAAATCGATATTTAAAAATAGGCTTTCGAGGCACAGTCTCAGAATTTGATGAAATGAGTTCCGTTGAATCCATAATAGTATATTATTATCGGATTTCAATTTTCATAGAGTTTGGAGTTGTCGTGTGATCATACGATAGATAAACGCGCTGAATTTATATCGAAAATTTAATATAATAACTGGTCCAAAAAGCTATCTTCTCCATACGATCAAATTTGGACTCGAAACCTTTTCCGTTGCGTTTGGAATAGAGGTTCAACATTATAAAAACGCCCGGCGACACGTCTCGATTGGAGATCGGGATTGTGATTTGCGTAATTGTGGTAATTTGTATTTAAATTTAAATTCAATTTTAAAACTAATATTATTGCATTTGATAATGTGGCAAACCTTTCATACACGTATAAATATTTTTTAGCATGTGTCGTTCATAATAACACGCATCCCCCCTCTTTCTTTCAATTGAATTCATTCGTGTAGAAAAAAAAGAAAAAAATGAATCTCTTGTTCGATTTGAAATAAAATGCCGAGTAAAATCAAATTCAAACAAATCTCGTTCCAGTTCTCAGAAAATAATGGGATTTGGGAATTCTCCTCCTCTCTGCCTTCGCCATCTTCTTCTCTCTTCAGGATGGAGGCGACTTTTCATTTGAAGAAGCATGGATGCACTTAATCGATGAAAATCCAATCAAATTCGAAGCTGATCGATTCGGCATGAGGCTCGCGACTTGATGGTCGCTGGCAGTGTTGCATCATTGAGGGGGGCTAGAAATCAGATCGCGATGTCTGGAGGCAAGTCGGGGCAGTAACATAAGCACGGCAAAGGGTCGCAAGCGATTTTGGGTAAAGCATAATCGACCGATCGAGGGTCGGGATGGTTGAATCGCGTACGCGGCAACACAATGTGGTGTAGGTTGGTCGTGTTTGACTCGATGTAGGGGTGGGTGGCTCTGCTAGTTCGTGGTGATTGGCAGCGAGGGCTCCGCACGATGCGTGATGATCGGAGGGTGGATCTGGGTTCTCATTATTACTGAGGGTATTCGAATTTTTTTCGATTAATTTATATTTTATATATCAAGAGGAAAATAATGTATGTATGTATGTTTGTATGTATGTATGTAAATGTCAGTAAGATAAATACAAATTATTTCAATATATATATACAACAAAGGAAAATACTTCTTTGATTTTACAGAATATATTTATGTATATATATAAATTACAGATAGGTACAAAAACATTTCTATTTGAATATATAAAGAGTTTAAAATGGAAAATATATTCATATATGCATTTTAAATCTACCAGTTATTTTAAAATAATCTATATTAGCGATTAATTTGTTAAATAAACTTATTTAACCATTTCAGTTGCTAGAAACATCTTTATTATTAAAAGGAGTTAGTTAAAACTAAACTATTAGTTTAAATTAAATCATTGGTTAATTAAAATTATCAAATGGAAATTTAATTGTTCCATTGGTTCGAATATTAATGAAATCATATAATTGTTATACTAGGTTTAAAAATCGTGAAAACAAGCTGGGATGGAAGTGGATCGCAAATAAAAAGTTAAGGTGAGATCTCTCACTCACTTGGTTTGCTTAGTTGATTTAAATGAATAAATTTAAATTATTAGATGAATTTGATAATTTATCCGTTGGTGATATTATATATAGTAGTGTGTGTGTGTCTATATATATATATATATATATATATATATATATATATTAGAGTGATTGATTTCTCGCATTATATAGCGGATGAGACCCTATGCGCCATGCATAATAGCGGATGACCCCATATACCGCGATATTCCACCTCGAAGTGGAATTGGTATTTTATATTGTGCTAACATCTGTGGATGTAGGAAAACAGGTTGGAGGGATCCAACAGGATTCCTCGAGTGTTCAAATTTATTTCCTATACTGTGATATGATTATTGATGATTTGTGATTGATTTTATATTGGTAATTGATTTATTGAAGGCTATAGTTTGGCCAAATATATTTTGGTATTTTCAAATACCAGAATTTGGAAGGAAATTAAAATAGAGAATTTTAAGTAAAATAATTTTAGAAAATTGGATAATTTAAAAGAAGGATTTGGAAAAGGATAAAAGTTGATTTTTGAAATCCTATTGAATAAATTCCAAGTATGGGGAATAAATGGAAATAAATGGATTTTGAGTGGTATTGTTTAAAAGTTGAAGAATTTATTTAAAATTTGGATTTTAAATGGTTTGGGAAAAATAAAGGGAGAATTTTGGAATCAAGTATGAAATTAATTTTTCTGATTCAAATGGAATTTAAATCATAAATATAGGTGTGAATAGTGGATTAATAGGTTTTGAAATATATTTTGATAAGCAAAGGAGAAATTTTTAAATGAAGTAAATTTGGGAAATCAATTTGGAAATTGATTTGGTGTTTGAAAGTAAATTTTGAAATAATTTGGAAATTGATTTAGTGTTTGAAAATGTGTTTTGAAATAAATAATTTTGGGATATCAGTGGATATTTGAAAAATATAAATTCACGATTAGAATTTATAATAGAATGGGTGATTTGCTTTAAAAATAAATAATAGTTTATTTTTAAAGATGAGAAAAGAAGTGTTTTTCCATGATAAGCCAAGTACGAATTCGAGCAGATTTTTAAGTAAAAGTTATAGTTTTAAAGTTGTTTTAAAAGGATGTTTCTTTGGGAAATTATTTATTTCAGTTGTTTAAAATTTTAAAGGTAATTATTTTATTAAATTAAATATCGTTGTAATTATTTTAAAAGGCTAATTGGTATTATGATTTAAAATGATAATTATTAATATCTATATTTTATAAAGTAGTTTTTTTTAAATATAATTTGGCTAAAGTTTTTATTTGGTAAACTTGCATAGAATTCAGTAACTTTATTTTTAAATTTGTTTGGCTGAAGTTTTCATGAAAAGTTATTATTAAATTTTGTAACTGTATTTTAAATAAAGTGTTTTAAATAGTTTTTACTTTAAGTATTCTAAAATATATATTTTTAGATAAAGTGATTTAAATTATTTTAAAAATCCAAAGCATTTAGTCTTGGCAAATTTTTAGCAGAAATAGACAGTGTTTGGAAATTTATTTCGCGAGAGGAATGTGATTTGAAAATTGTTTTTGAAGGATTGAAGTGTGGAAATATATCTTGCGAAGATATTTTGAAATTAATAATTTGGGAAAATTATTTAAATTTGATGGTTGTTGTGAATATTTTTTGATAGTTAAATAACCGACTATCAGTATAAACAATTTGTGAATGTTGTTTGATAGTTAAATAACCGGCTATCAATATAAACAATTTGGGAAATTACCGAGGCTTGATGGTTGTTGTGAATGTTGTTTGATAGTTAAATAACCGACTATCAATATTGGCCTTTAAGACAATACTTGAATTTTTTTTCAAAATAAGCGCTCATTATTCGGTTAAGCCGGGAGGGGACATTGAGTCATAAAACCCATTCCAGTTAATGATACGACGAAATGGGATTGCATTTGAAGACAGTGGTTGAAGACTGGGTATTTTCGAAAATGAAAGGATTAGCTATCGAATGTCTCTACACTGAGTTGCTCCAGTAAAGAGATTTATATTACCCTATGTGATGGGGAGTCCGGACGTGATTAGGGAATATCCGGATTTGCAAGGACTTTTCCTTTATTGGATGAAGTGCGTTCGATTCCATTCGGACCCAAGATGGATTTGTATGGATGTATGCCTGACGTTACACTTTGAGATGTAAAAATGGTTTCTATTAAATACATTTCTATTTGGTGTTCTCTTAGCTTAACACCCTTCTCTGAGACGTACGAGCTCATAGGTTATGTAGTTGATGGTTACTAGTGATGTATTCCTAATTTGGTGATGTGGCACGCTAAGTGTTGATCATTGGTTGCTCGAAGCATGGCCTTTGTGAAAAGCGTAGCTTTGTGGGACGAGACTTCATCAAACTTCACGCCCCGGAAATGGTTGAAACGGGAAAAGATTCAGCAAGGTTATGGGGGTCGCTCCCCTCAAGGTATGTGCATTTCTTTCTGGATAAAAAGTGGTATCTGGTATGGAGTCCAGATATTTAACTTATGTGGATAAAAAGTGGTATTCCGGTATGGAGCCCAGATTATTTACTTATGTGATTGTTGGCTGTTGAGACGTCTTGGTAAAGGTCGGTCTAGATCGGGGAATGGCATACTCATGACAGTTAGCTATCTAGTTGCAGGGGTAATCCGACCTTGTGTTGGCAGAGATTCGGTTAGGTTCTCGAGGCGTCCCTCTAGAGGCGTACCCATTTGAAAAGGAAGTTCCTTGGCCTTGGCCATTTCTTAGAAATTCAATCACCCAATATGATCCCTTTACGATTTCGGTTGTATAACTTGTAATTCTTAAATGGTAGCTATAGTAGAGATAATATAATGATACCTATGCTGGCTAAGATTAATATTATATTTTCGAAAGGTTTTTCACACTATGCACTAATAATAATAACAAAAGGATTTTCATGTATCAAGCATGTTTGACTTCTATAAGGAGAAATCTCCCCCAAGTGTGCGATTGCATTGTGTGTGTGGCGGGAGGCCTTATGGTAGTTTCATTTTCCAAAAGCATAAACAGATTTCTTTTCTTTTCTTTTGTGCAAATAACTGTTTTAAGATCTCACACCAGTCCCATGACTGACCTGGAGTTTATTATTCCCTTTCTAAACTCTGAATGCCCATAATTTCCACACGGGTAGCCTAGAGTCGGGTTATCTTTGTTCAGGAGCGAAGTCAGAAAAGTATGCTGTTATCATAACTGCCCATATGGAATTTTTTTATTTTGTTGATACTGTACTCTGATAATGTAATGTATAAACAGATATAGTCTTTTAATTTAAAGGTTAGTCATTTATTTATTATATATTGTTCCGCTGCGATTGTGAGATTCTGATATTGTTTCTGTTTCTTCTTCTACACCTTCTTCTTTAACCCTAATGGTTTGTTTTTCCGACATTTGATTGTTCGACATTTAATACAGCGGACATATTGATGTCGATTTTCGGGCGTCGAAAAATTGGACCGTTACAGAGTGGTGTCAAAGCTTAGATTGGCGATAACCTTGGCTCATGTGGGTATTACTCATTAGAAATAGAGTTATTAGTACTCTAGAACGAGTTTGAGTGTATTAATAGATATGAACGCGTATTTGTTAGCGAATATAAAAAGAAAATTATTTTATATTGTGTTGACTTATCGGTTGAGTGTTTATGAATTCTGGTCGATATGTGGGACGCCATTTTATCGATAGGGGTTTCTAAACTCTTAAATAAGATAAACCTACACAGCATTGTTTTAGAATAGGGTAAATGAAATAATTTTACCCAAATTATTTTTGTATATAAAATAAATAATTTTCTATAAAATATTATAATTATATATGGTTTGTTGATTGTTAGGAAGTGATAATATCAAATTATTATCATTATTGTGTAGAAATTGAATAAAAAATTGAAAATCATAACGAAAGATTAAGAAATAGAATTCTAGAGTAATTTTTGAAAACGGATTGAAAGGATTTGGAATTTGAAAATTTAATTTCTTTTGAGTTTGAAATGATTTTCAAAGGTTTTGAATTTTTTTTTTGAAGGGATAAAAGCACTAAAATCTTTTCGGTCGCTGGAAAATAATTCCGATGATGATCGCGGCATCATCGGTGTTCATTTTTGAGTTTCCAAGGGAGCAATTGCTACCCGAATGTTTTGAATTGGGAATATTTGCGAAGTTGATTTTGATTTTGAAATAGTTTGATTTTGGATATAATTGATTTCAAAAATGATTTTGAAATACTTAAGAGATTATTTAATCACTGGAATCTTATTAAAAATGTTTATGAAATAATAAATAAGTTTGGAAACTTAGAAAAATTCGAATTGAAACTGAATTTAACTTGGATTAATTCGAATAAAAGTAAATTTGAGAAGTAAGTCTAGTAGACTAAATGAATTGGAATAAAATTTGTTAAGGTGAAAAATAAAGCTGTGAACGAATAAATGAAATTAGTCAAGTGGACTAAATATAACAAAGTATTGAAATCAAAATTAGTAAATAAACTAATTGATTTAAATGAGTAATCAAATAAATTGGAATTGAATATTGGAATCAATTTAAAATGGTGTTTAATAAAGTGAAATTATGTAATTTGTCCAAAGAAATTAAAAGAAGTAAGAGTTTAGGAATAAACTTTTATTTGAAATTAAATTTGGAAGTGAAGTGCTTTATTTAAATTTGTAGTTTGCATGGGTTTGGAATTGAATTTGATTGAAAACGAATAAGTGGATAGAAATCAAAATAAGTGTGAATGGAAGAAAAGAGAATTGATATAGCTAATAATCAATTGAAATAAATACGTAGGATGTACGTATATTATTTTATTCGCATAACGATTTGATGCCGAATTCGAGTACAGAATTTCGATATAGTTATACGATCTGAGTTGGGATTTTTCACTCAATTTTCGACGACAAACTCCGGATATGGATTTTTGGTTGATTTTGGAAATTCTCTATCATAGTTTACGGCTATGAAAGGAGAATGATGGTTTCTGATCAAGAAATCAGATCTGAGTCCGCACTAGGAAGTCGGGGGGACGATACTAGTTCAGAAGTGAAATTGTGTGATCAAGTGAGCGATTGAATGTGGTATTGCGTACGTATAATATATGTGCATCGCACGGACTTGAATAAAATAGATGTTGAAACTTTTGTAAGGAAATGTGCAAAATGATTTTGAGTGTTGTAATTGGACATTATTGCTAGTAGGATATACAGGCGTTTTAAAAGCAAAAGGAAATTGGGATTTTTGATTTCAGAAGATAAATAAAATTTCTCATCAAAATGTATGTATTTGAATTTCAGTATGAAATTTAATGATTTTCTGCTCTAGCCACTTGGCGTTTTGTTTTCTTTTTGAAATCTGGGGGCTTGTAGTGGCATTTTGTAGTCGTACCGAGCTAGCCGTGCAAAGGAGATGCTCGCGAAATTTTTCGAAAATTTAGAGAGTTAGAAAAATTTTGAGAATTTTTTTAGATAATTTAAAATTTGAATTTAAATTTGAATTGTTGGGAAAATAATATTGTTTGGAACTTATGGTTGAGGTTGAAAAGCTAGTAAGAATGATAGTGCCTTTAATAAAAATATTGTTTTTGGAAAAGTTGAAACTGTTTGGTTTTGGAAAAATAATAAACAGGTTATGCATCATTCTTTTTAACTAGTAATTTCTAGACGAAATTCTTTTAAGAGGGAAAGAATGCGACGATCCAGAATTTCTGAATATTCGAAATTGAAATATTTAATTGATTTTAAATATTTGAAAGTTAGTTCAACTTGAATTTCAAATATCAGAGTTTATTTGGGTAATTAAATTATTGAATTTAATAAATGGAATTGGATAAAATATTGAATCTTGATTTTTAAGGTGGTTAAAAATATTTTAAAGGCCTATAAAATTTATTTTCATAACACTAGAGGTAATAAAACTTTTAGAAGTTGAATTTAAAACTGTTTTGTTCAGTTTGAAATTATATTGTTTAAATCAAAAACTGTTTGTTCAGTTTGAAATTATATTGTTTAAATCGATATTTAAAAATAGCCTTCCGAGGCACAGTCTTGGATTTGACGAAACCAGTTTCTTTGAATTCTTAATAGCGTATTATTATCGGATTTCAATTTTCGTAGAGTTTGGAGTTGTCATGTGATCATACGATAGATAAAAGCACTGAATTTATATCGAAAATTTAATATAATAACTAGTCTGAAAAGCTATCTTCTCCATACAATCAAATTTGGACTCGAAATCTTTTCCGTTGCGTTCATAATAGGGGTTTAACATTATAAATGCCTGGTGGCACGCCTCAATTGGAGATCGAGATTGTAAGTTGCGTAATTGTGGTGATTTGAATTTAAATTTAAATTCAATTTTAAAAATAATATTATTGCATTTGATATTGTGGCAAACCTTTTATACACGTATAATTTTTTTTAGCACGCGTCGTTTATAATAACACACGTCCCCCTTCTTTCTTTCAATTGAATTCGTTCATATAGAAAAAAAAGAGAAAAATGAATCTCATGTTTGATTTGAAATAAATGCCGAGTAAAGTCAAACTCAAACAAATCTCGTTCCAGTTCTAAAAAAAATAGGATTGGGGAATTCTCCTCCTCTCCGCCTTTGCCATCTTCTTCTCTCTTCTAGATGGAGGCGATTTTTCATTTGAAGAAGCATGGATGCACTTAATCAATGAAAATCCAATCAAATTCGAAGCCGATCGATTCGGCATGATGCTCGCGACTTGATGGTCACTGGCAGTGTCGCATCGATTGAGGGGGGGGCTAGAATCAGATCGCGATGTCTGTAACGACCCGCAAATCCATATTCCTTTTACAGAATAAATTTTCCAAATATTTTCTATTTCCACTGAAATCACCAAGTACAAACACTTTAGATTTTAAAATAATAAAAAAACACTTTATTATAAAATATACTTTAAACATTTAAATTAAAAATTACTTTAATACTTATTAAAATATATACTTTAAGAATATTTAAAATAAAACTACTTTGTGCAATATAAAACTGAATTTATAACTTTTAAAACCAAAATACCAAGCCACCTTTAAATGATTACTGCTATAATTAGATTAAAGAAAATACTTATTTTATAATTTAAACATTTAGAAATAATAAATTTCCTAAACATACTTTTTTAAACAATATTAAAGCCTTTAACTTATATTTAAAAAATTTAATTTGAAAACGTACTTGGCTATCTAGGGAAATATACTTCTCTTCACATCATTTAAAAATAAATCACCATTTATTTTTAAACAAATTTTCCCATTCCTTTAATAAATTCCCATCGTGAATTTATTCTTTCAAATATCCACTGATATATTGCTTCACTTTTATAAACCCAGTTTATAAATGTCATAGCCACATTTCTCGTTTAAAACTCCAATTTTAAACACTTAAAATTGATTTCCAATTTACTTCACCTTTAAATAAATTTCCCTACTCACTCATTTATTTCAAAACCTATTGAATTTAGATTTTTATTTCTACATTATGATTTAAAATCTTTAAACAGAAAATATCAATTTCATATTTCCTAAATTTCTTCTTTGTTCTTTCAAATAAATTTAAACCTTGAGTTTCAGAGTAAATTCTTTATTCCTTTAAATAATATCACTTAAGTTTTAAAATTTATTATATCTCTGTTTATTCAAAATCCCCTTTCCATAATCGGAATTTATTTATTTGAATTTTAAAATCACTTTTATTCTTTTCCAATTTATCCTTCAATTTATTCAAACTTCTATAATTATTTTACTTAAAGATTTTTCTCTTTTACCCTTTTCAAAAATCCAATTCTATATATTTTGATAACTTAGTATACCAAAATATATTAATTTCAACCATAGCATCCAATATTTCTTATTATCAATATAATTCATCACAGAGTATCAAATATCATGATATAGAATTACTAGAACAATCTATAAAATTTGAGGAATCCAGTTGGATCCCTCCAACCTGGTTCCCTGCATCCACAGATGTTAGCACAATACCAATTCCACTTCGTGGTGGAATATCGCGTTATATGAGATTAATATAATATTATCTGTTATTATGCGGCGCATAGGGTCCCATCCGCTATATAATGCGGAAAATCAACCACTCCAATATGTACTATATATATACTACTATATATAATATAGCACATCAAATCAATTCAATCATTCAATCAAATATTTAAATTTAATCATTTAAATTTAGATAAAAATCCAGAAGAGTGAGATTAACTCACCTTTGCTTTTATTTGCAATCCACTTCAAACCAGCTTATTTTCTTCACGATTTCAGACCTTGTATAAGAAAATTACATATCTTATTAATCACTAAGGTAATTAAATTTTGTTTTTAAATTAAAGTTGACTTAAAATTTTAAATTGTTACACTAATTAAACTTTCCCTTGGAAACCACATCCGATATATAAAATGATCTATAAGATTTCAAAAATCCAATTTTTATATACGTTTTCAATTCAAAACATTTAAAATCCTTGTTCTCATAAATCTTAACTATATTATATTCCGGTTTAAACATGATTATACTAACAGTATATAACTTCATTTTATTTTTATTCTTTTCCAACTAGAAAATTTCTATTTTAGACTTTTTTTTTTATCTTGTCTGTATATATTTCTCTAACTATACAATTTTCCTTCTGATTTTTTTTTCCAAACGAAGACAATGGTAAAATGATGCATATAAATTTTTCTGGCAACCCAAATTCATAAATAAAATGAATCACAAAATAATACCTTACTGACCGCCTGAGACATTTGAACGAATCGCATCTACCACTGCAAAACCTCCACCAGAATCACTCGCGACCCACCACTTCGACAACGCCATCGACCCGAGCTGCAAAACTTCACTATCCACTCGAAAACGACCACTGCAAATCCCCCTCTCCACCTCGATCAACCGCAAGCTGAAACTATAGTTCAGACCCCCTTGAACGCGGTCATCCCAAAGCTACTGTCGCACCCTACCGCCCTCTAATACGCGCGCCATCGCGATACTTCGACGAGGCCTTAACTCGAACCGAATTCGATCGCGACTGATTTTGGTTTCGAACGAGGCTCGGCCATTCTTTTTTTTATATCGGATCGCACGATTTTGAATCTAACAGAGGAGAGAAACGAGATTTGGGGAAAAGAAAAATGAGGATAAGCGGCTCTGTTTTGAACTGAAGGGCTTTTAAAAGGGGGAAGAGGAGAACGACATTGTTTCTTTTTTTCGTTTGTTAGTTTCCTGTAACTTGCGTGCTATTTTAAAAAGGAAGAACGGGGAATAGGAGTGGATGTTAGCATGCAAAAGCATCTCTGTGTGTGTTGGCTGAGGTTTGTATGTACAATGATGTGAAGGGAGAGAAAAAGCCATGATGTGAAGGAATGTCAGCTGGTGAAGGCTGCTTGTAGAGAATATAAATTATATTTTTTAAATTGAATTTTCAATTGCCTCGATTTACGTAGCCTAAAATCGTGAACCCCTATTGAGGCATGCCGCAAGGCGTTTATAAGGTTATACCCCTATTTCGAAGGCAACGGAAAAGATTTCGAGTCTTAATTCGATCGTATGGAGTAGATAGCCCTTTTGAACCCAGTTATTATATTAAATTTCGATTTAATTTTCAGCGTGTTTACTAATCGTACAGCCAAACGATCACTCCAAAAACTACGAAAATTGAAATCCGATAATAATACAATATTACGGATCCAATGGAACTGGTTTTATCGAATTCCGAGACTGTGCCTTAGAAGGCTATTTTTAAATATCAGTTTAAACGATATATTTTCGAAACTTAACAAAACACTTCCAAATTCGATTTCAACACTTTTACTTTCTTCGGCACTATCAATATAAATTTTACAAGCCTTTAAAATATTTTAACAGGCTTAAAATTCCAGATTCAACATTTGACCCAATTTCCAATAGTTAAATCCAATAATTAAATTTCCAAATAATGGTGATATTTGAAATTTAAGCTACAAACTAACTTTTAAATATTATAATTAATTAAATATCCCAATTTAAATTGTTCAAAATTTCGGGTCGTCACATTCCTCCCTCCTTAAAAGAATTTCGTCCCCGAAATTACTAGTTAGAAAGAATGGTCCAATACCGTTTACTATTTTCCCAAAACCAAACAGTTTTTTTTAACAACAATCAAACAATCTTTATTAAAGACACACTATCCATCTAACTAACTTTCCAAACTTTTCCATAGTTCCTAAACAACATTACTTATTCAACCATTCAAATTATAATTCAAAACCAAGTTTTAAATTTTCAAAATTTTTCAAAATTTTTCTCACTCTCTAAATTCCCGAAATATTTTGCCAGCATCTCCTTTGCGTGGCTAGCTCGGTACAACTACAAAATGCCTCTATGGGCTCCCAAATTCCAAAAGAAAACAAAACGCCAAGTGGGTAGATCAAAAACCCAATCAAATTTCATGTAGAAATTCAAACACATACCCTTTTGTCGAGCAAATTCAAATTTATCTTCTGAAATCAAAACCAATTTTTCTCCTGCTTTTAAATACCTGTACATCCTACTTAGTAATAATATCCAATCACAATATTCAAAAATATTTTATTGACTTCCTTACAAAATTTCAATATCTATTCATTCAAGCCGTATGATGTACATATATTTTTATTAAATCTTCACTCCAATGCTTATTCAATATATTTTCCCGACACCCATATTACTTAAGAATTTCACCATTTCTTCTTAAGTTCAATATAAGTATTTATACGCTTCTTATGTTTATTTTCACTTCACCACTTAGTTTATATCTACTTCTATTCAAATTGGTTCTCCTATTTCCATATGAATTCAATTTATCTTCAACTCTGAATATTGAATTTTATCTTCGATATATACTGATTCATATCATTATTTTAAATTAGTTTCAACTTCCATTTCCAAAATTCCTTATTTTAATTCCAATTTGAAATCGTTTTGTCGCTAACGAAAATTTTTCCAAAAATTTTCAAAAATTTTCTAACTCCCAAAATTTTCGAAATTTTTTGGCAGAGTCTCTTTTGTACGGAGGAGCTTTTGCAATTTGACAAGAGATATAAATATATATACATCGACCCACACGGTCGGAAAAACAAAAGCAGTTCATATTTCCTACTTTTATTGCGTAGGCGTACCTTTATTTAGCATTTTTAAGCAAACGACTTATTATTTTAGCAATTAGCGCGTCCAAATCCAGCCAAACGGCTCCCCGGTACCTGTACTTACTCAATTTAAATATGTAAGTGCTAAAATCATGTAACTTAACAACATTTATAAATTTAGCTAGTAAACATGCGGGTTTCTATAAGCAATGCTGGTTAAACGATATTTATAAGCAACTTATTGCGTTCCGACATTAATTTTAACCGTTTACAACCAATTCGAATACAACTTTACTCAATTTAAATGGTTTATAACTCAATTTCTTACATTCAATTCATTTTAACCCAAACAACTCACATTATCTCAATTGATTCCAAAAATCAATTTTTATTAAAGTCTCTTCACATATTAACTTATTTACAAGCCATACACCTGCATTTCGTTCCACTTCCGCAATTGTTTCATTCAAAGTCATTTTATTAAGCTTGGCACATTCAATACTTATAAGTTAATAACCATTTTCCAAATTAATTTAATCCAAACTTTTATTTAATGGGATTCCATTCTTACTCGAAGCCA
This sequence comes from Allium cepa, assembly GCA_030765085.1. Classification (NCBI taxonomy): domain Eukaryota; kingdom Viridiplantae; phylum Streptophyta; class Magnoliopsida; order Asparagales; family Amaryllidaceae; genus Allium; species Allium cepa. The sequence continues at coordinate 748,074,546 of CM060928.1, forward strand.
CTTCCACTAATTTTAAACTTAAATTAATTTACTTCAACTTATTCAAATTTCATACTTAAGCTCATTTTCATTTTGAAAATAAATTTTCCTTTTCAATTTAAGTTGATTCTATTTCAATCAAATCTCATTTCAAACTACAAATTTATTTGATTAGTTCATCTGTTTCGTATAAATTTTAAATTTCCAGATTCAATTCATTCTCAATTCATTTAATTAATAATAAGGCCATTTTCATTTTATTCCCACTCATTTGGGTTTTGTTTGCAACTAAAACCATCCCTACTTTGATCCAATTTCTTTTTATTTGGGAACATTTTCAATTATATTTACTTCACTAACGATTCAAGTCCAATTTGATTTATAACTTGAGTTTTATTTCCAAACTTCATTATTAACTCCCAATTCATGTTCTATTTAATTACATTAGGTTCCATTTACACATTTCATTAACTAATTTATTTTCTAATTAGTTCTCCCCCTATTTATAATTCAATACTTGATTTTTAATCTCAAAAATCACTTCATTTATTTTTCTTAAGTTCAATTTATTTTATAATTCAAGTTTGGATTTTTGTTTCATTTTTCAAAGCATCAAACAATATTTATTTTGGGTTTTCTATTCCACTTTTCAATTTTATAAGTCACAACTTATTATCTTACACATTTCCATTCATTATAGGCTTGAATATATTCATCTTTTATTTTTAACTCGAGATTTACGCTTATTTATAACCCAAGCATATTTTTATTCCATGGATTTTTAATTCTTTTATAAGTTATTCTAATTCATTTATTCCAATCCAATTCTTATCCAACTTATTTCTTATCCAACTTACTTCCATTTATTTAAGTAAGGATCTAATTCCACTCAATGTCACCCATAACTCAACTGAATTTTATTCCAATTCAATTCTATTTTAACTCAGATTTATTTAATTCAATTCGATTCAATTTTTTTCCTCAATCCAAGTTAATTTCATTTTTAAATTTTCACTTTAAATTGAGATTCCAACATTCAAAGCTCATATTTCCTTCCTGATTTAAAAATCATCTTAAGTTATAAGCTTATAACCTATCTTATCAGGATTTTTAAACACTCGGCTTTTGGTTTCAAATCATTTGAAATCACCATTATCTCAAAATCACACTTCTCAAATTTTTAAACCAATCCTGGTTTTTACCCCCAACAAATTTCCTTTGAAATTTCAAAAACAAAACTAGTTCTTTTGAACAAATTGATTTGGCGGCAATCCTTCACTTAGAAACTCGAAAATGAACATCGATGATGCTGCAGTCATCACCGAAGTTATTTTCCAACGACTGAAGTGGGCTCAATGCTATATCCCTTCCCAAAATTTATTTGAAACAATTTCCTTTCAGAAGTACTTTTAAATGATAATACTATTATTTGTCTTCAAAACACTTCGACAAACACTTCCAAAATCTCCAAGGTTTTAAATTTTCAAAATTTGACTTAAATCAAATTTTAGCTATAATTCATTTGTATAGTTTATGCTTATACAAACTCCCATTTGATCATATTTCCATTTATAAATCACGTTATAATTCACATTTATAAATTTTATTTTATAAATGAATTTATTTCCTTAACCTTTGGTTATATTTTCAATTTCTAGTTAAATTTTCACACAACAATGATAGTAATTTAACATTATCATTCCTAACATCCAAGCAACCATATATTGGCTAAAATAGTTTAGAAAAACTTTTCTTTTATATCAAAATATATTTTGGGTAAAATTGTTTCATTCACCCACCTTTAAAACAATACTGTGTCAATTTATCGTGTCAGGTGTTTATAAACTCTTCTCGAATAGTGGCCAACTTACCCGATCAGAATTCATATTCCACCCAACCAATAAGTCAACACAATATTAAAACAATTTATATTCACTAACAAATATGCGCTCATGTATATTAATACACTCAAACGCATTCTAGAGTACTACAGACTCTATTTTCAATGAGTAATCCACACCAAAGCCAAGGTTACGCTAGCCTAAGCTCTGGTACCAACTGTAATGACCCGCAAATACGTATCCTTTGTGTCAACACTATTCTACATCAATCAACTCAAGGCGAACAGAAATACGAACCATGAGGGTTAAAGAAGAAGAGGTAGAAGAAGAAGATAGAAAACAACATCAGAATCTAACCATCGCAGCTGAATAAAATATAATAGATAATAACAGATCTTTACACAAAAACAAATCTATATCTGTTTATATATTATATCACCAGAATACATCATCAGAGTTCAACAACATCAATATCATACAACTGGACAGTCATATACACTTGTTCTCAAGACTGAATACACAACGGAATAATAATCAAGTACGGAAGTACGTATCGCCATCCAGCTCGTATCCTGAGCTCCACAGCATCATATCCTGTATTCTATAATACTCGGTCTGACCCGAGCATTATAGTTAAATAACACCCCAGTAAGTCTGGAAAACCAACGTGAGAAAACCACACTCAAATTGATTATTAAAGTTTTAAAATTATTTTTGCAAACAAAAGCATCTCGTAAGGCCACGCCACAAATAAACATGACGGGTTTTTACCTTATTATAGCTAAAACACTTCTTATAAAATCCTCTGATATTATAATAGTGTCTATATACAAATACTTATTAAAATAGCCGAAATTGTTATATTCATTAAATTCCAGCTACTAGCCACAGTCGTGAGTAATACAAACAAAAACCGTAAAAGGCACGTAGGAAGAGTGGATTTCCAACTAATGACTAGGCACTGGGGTACGACCTGTCATAGTACGTAGCCTAGATCACCGTACTGAGGATAACTCCTGAACCCTACAACATAAGACCGGGACTACTCCTTACTGGATAATCCCGAGTAAGATCACCCTACGGTTGGGATCAGCAACCGCACCACTAAGCCGAATAAAAAGGGACATCTAGACAGGGATGACCTTACCTTAATGGGCACTACCCACCTAGCCTTGCTGCATCACCCCTGATTTTTAGTCATTCCCGGTTGATGAGGCTCGAGGTTAAGCGTTACCTTTTTTTTAGATCGTTTTACTTAGAATGCCCATCGTCCACCTGACGTTTTTTGAAAGTTTTCATCCATACAAGTCCGTCCCGGGTTCAAACGGAACCAAAGGCACTAATTCTACTACATCCATTTTTGGAATCATTTTCAAGATTAGTAGCGACTAGCCCTTGCACTTCACTGCTCCATCTTCGAATCCAAACTCGTCTTCCTCACGAAAACGTACAAACCGGATCGAAGTGGTTTTCGAGAAATTAATCCCGATCCCGGTCTCTTCGAAACGATCATCACATGGTCCAATATTGATAGTCGGTTATTTAACTATCAAATAACATTTACAAACAACCATCAACCATAAATAATTTCACCAAGTTATTCCTTAACCTCAAAATATCTTCGCAAGATATATTTTCGCTTTCAAACCTTTTTGAAAACAATTTTCAAACCATATCCCTTTTACAGAATAAATTTCCCAAATATTTTCTATTTCCACTGAAATCACCAAGTACAAACACTTTAGATTTTAAAATAATAAAAAAACACTTTATTATAAAATATGCTTTAAACATTTAAATTAAAAATTACTTTAATACTTATTAAAATATATACTTTAAGAATATTTAAAATAAAACTACTTTGTGCAATATAAAACTGAATTTCTAACTTTTAAAACCAAAATACCAAGCCACCTTTAAATGATTACAGCTATAATTAGATTAAAGAAAATACTTATTTTAGAATTTAAAAATTTAGAAATAATAAATTTCCTAAACATACCTTTTTAAACAACATTAAAGCCTTTAACTTATATTTAAAAATTTTACTTTGAAAACGTACTTGGCTATCCAGGGAAATATACTTCTCTTCACATCCTTTAAAATAAATCACTATTTACTTTTAAACAAATTTTCCCATTCCTTTAATAAATTCCCATCGTGAATTTATTCTTCCAAATATCTACTGATATATTGCTTCACTTTTATAAACCCAGTTTATAAATGTCATAGTCACATTTCTCGTTTAAAACTCCAATTTTAAACACTTAAATCAATTTTCAAATTGATTTCCAATTTATTTCACCTTTAAATAAATTTCCCTACCTACTCATTTATTTCAAAACCTATTGACTTCATGTTTTTATTTCTTCATTGTGATTTAAAATCTTTTAACTGAAAATATCAATTTCATATTTCCAAAATTTCTTCTTTATTCTTTCAAATAAATTTAAACCTTGAGGTTTAGAGTAAATTCTTTATTCCTTTAAATAACATCACTTAAGTTTTAAAATTTATTATTTCTCTGTTTATTCAAAATCCTCTTTCCATACTCGGAATTCACTTATTTGAATTTTAAAATCACTTTTATTCTTTTCCAATTTATCCTTCAATTTATTCAAACATCTATAATTATTATACTTAAAGATTTTTATCTTTTAATTTCCCTTTTCAAAAATCCAATTCTATATATTTTGATAACTCAGTATACCGAAACATATTAATTTCAGCTATAGCATCCAATATTTCGAATTGTCAATATAATTCATCACATAATATCAAATAATCATGATACAGAATTATTAGAACAATCTATAAAATTTTGAGGAATCTAGTTGGATCCCTCCAATTTGTTTCCCTGCATCCACAGATGTTAGCACAATACCAATTCCACTTGAGGTGGAATATCGCAGTATATGAGATTAATATAATATCATCCGCTATTATGCGGCGCATAGGGTCTCATCCGCTATATAATGCGGGAAGTCAATCACTCCAATATATACTATATATATACTACTATATATAACATAGCACATCAAATCAATTCAATCATTTAACCAATTATTTAAATTTAATCATTTAAATTTAAATAAAAATCCAGAAGAGTGAGATTAACTCACCTTTGCTTTTATTTGCAATCCACTTCAAACCAGCTTATTTTCTTCACGATTTCAAACCTTGTATAAGCAAATTACATATCTTATTAATCACTGAGGTAATTAAATTTTGTTTTTAAATTAAAGTTGACTTAAAATTTTAAATTGTTACACAACTTAAACTTTCCCTTGGAAACCACATCCGATATATAAAATGATCTATAAGATTTCAAAAATCCAATTTTTATATACGTTTTCAATTCAAAACATTTAAAATCCTTGTTCTCACAAATCTTAACTATATTACATTCCGTTTTAAACATGATTATACTAACAGTATATAACTTCATTTTATTTTTATTCTTTTCCAACTAGAAAATTTCTGTTTTAGATTTTATATTTTTTTTATCTTGTCTGTATATATTTCTCTGACTATACAATTTTCCTTCTGATTATTTTTTTTCCAAACGAAGACAATGGTAAAATGATGCATATAAATTTTTCTGGCAACCCAAATTCATAAATTAAATTAATCACAAAATAATACCTTACTGACCACCTGTGACATTCGAACGAATCACATCTACCACTGCAAAACCCCCACCAGAAACACTCGCAACCCACCACTTAAACAACGCCATCGACCTGAGCTGCATAACTTCACTATCCACTCGAAAACGACCACTGCAAATCCCTCTCTCCACCTCGATCAGCCGCAAGATGAAACCCTAGTTCGAACCCCCTTGAACGCGGTCACCCCAAAGCTACTGTCGCACCCTACCCAGCCCTCTAATACGCGCGCCATCGTGATACTTCAACGAGGCCTAGACTCGAATCGAATTATATCACATTGATTTTGATTTCGAATGAGGCACAACCATTCTTTTTTTTATATCGGGTCGTGCGATTTTGAATCGAACAGAGGAGAGAAATGAGATTTGGGGAAAAGAAAATGGGAATAAGAAGCTCTATTTTGAGCTGAAGGGCTTTTAAAAGGGGGAAGAGGAGAACGACATTGTTTTTTTTGTTTGCTTATTTCCTGTAACTTGCGTGCTATTTTAAAAAGGAAGAACGGGGAACATGAATGGATGTTAGCGTGCAGAAGCATCTCTGTGTGTGTCAGGTAAGGTTTGTGTGTACAGTGATGTGAAGGGAGATGAAAAAGCTATGATGTGAAGAAATGTCAGCTGGTGAAGGTTGCTTGCATGAGAATATAAATTGCATATTTTAAATTCAATTTCCAATTATCTCGATTTATGTAGCCTAAAATCGTGAACCCCTACCGAGGTGCCGCTAGGCGTTTATAAAGTTATACCCCTATTTTGAACGCAACAGAAAAGTTTCGAGTTCTAATTCGATCGTATGGAGAGGGTAGCCCTTTTGAACCCAGTTATTTTATTAAATTTCAATTTTATTTTCAGCGCGTTTACTAATCGTACGGCCAAACAATCACTCCAAACACTACGAAAATTGAAATTTGACAATAATACAATATTACGGATCCAATGGAACTGGTTTCGTCGAATTCCGAGACCGTGTCTCGGAAGGCTATTTTTAAATATCAATTTAAACGATATATTTTCAAAACTTAACAAAACACTTCCAAATTCAAGTTCAACACTTTTACTATCTTCAGTACTATAAATATAAATTTTACAAGCCTTTAAAATATTTTAACTGGCTTAAAACTCTAGATTCAACATTTGACCCAATTTCCAGTAATTAAATCCAATAATTAAATTTCCATATAATGGTGATATTTGAAATTTAAGTTACAAACTAACTTTTAAGTCTTATAATTAATTAAATATCTCAATTTAAATTGTCCAAAATTCAGGGTCGTCATAATGCCTAGAGGCAAGTCAGGGCAGTAACGTAAGGCATGGTGATGGGTCGTAAGAGATTTTGGGTAAAGCATAATTGATCTACCGATGACCGCGATGGTGGAATTTTGCGCTCAGCAACGTAGTGAGGTATAGGGTGGTCGCGTTCGACTCGATGTAGGGGTGGGCAGCTCTGCTAGTTCATGGTGATTGGCAGCGAGGGCTCGGCACGATGCGTGATGATCGGAGGGTGTATCTGGGTTCTCATTATTACTGAGAGGTATTCGAATTTTTTTCCACTTAATTTTGTTTTTATATATCAGGAGGAAAATAATATATATATATATATATATATATTTCAATAAGATAAATAAGAATTGTTTTAATTTATATATATATAGTAAAGGAAAATACTGCTTTGGTTTTACTTAAAAGATATATATGTGTGTGTGTGTGTGTGTGTAAATTACAGATAGGTATACAAACATTTCTATTTGAATATATAAAGAGTTTAAAATAGAAAATATATTCATATACGCATTTTAAATTTACCAGTTATTTTAAAATAATCTATGTTAGTGATTAATTTGTTAAATGAACTTATTTAATTATTTTAGTTGCCAGAAACATTTTTTATTAAAAGGAATTAGTTTAAAATTAAAACTGTTAGTTTAATTAAATCACTGGTTAATTAAAGTTATCAAATGGAAATTTAATTATTCCGTTGGTTTGAATATTAATGAAATCATATAATTGTTATACAAGGTTTAAAAATCGTGGATTAAACCCTTTACTCGCACCAATAATAGCAAACAACTGGAAAAAGTTTCGTATCCAAGAAAATGGTGTTCGAACAAATTCATCTCCTTTCTTTGCATGATCGTATTCTTCGTATTGCCATAGAATTTCTGATTCCAATTCTTTTTCTTCTTTTGGAGCAGACAAATTCTCTTATCCAAAAACCCAATTTCAAAATTCACGAGCATCCTCTAAATCGAATTGTAAGAGGGTTTTCTATTGTTTTCGGTGTGGAGATAAGAATCATAAAGCTAAAGTCTGTTCTAATCCTATTCGTTGCTTTAATTGTGGAGTATTTAGTCATAAGAGATCTTCTTGTCCTTCGTTTTTTAACCCTTTTCTTTCTTCAGATCCCTTATTCACATATTCTGATCCTACTTTTTCGAAGCCCATGTGTTCAAAAGATCACTACTACTTCTTTGTTCTCGAGTTCCTGAGATTAAGAGGCCTTTTTATGGATTGTTGTGTAGGTGATGGTGTATATCAATGCAATATTGATACTGATGATATAGACAGGGAAGTGATTACTGGTATTTGCTCATCTGAGTTTATAGATTTTTCTTCAAATGAAGTGAATGATGAATTCATTTTTGATGATGGTAAGTCGATAGGGTGTGTCTGTTTAGTAAATAAAGACAGTGAGTTTCGAGGTTTTGCTAGTTCTAAGGTTGTGTCAACTCGAGATGATGATAGATGGTCGATCAGTCTTGGTGAGAATTATGTAGTTGATAGTTTATTTTTTGATGATGAGGCTTTCTTGACTAAAGTGGATTTGAGTTTGGAAAACTCTAATGGATCATATAATGTATCTGTTTTAAAAAATGCAAGCAGTTTAAAGCAATATGCACTTTTTTTCTAGATCTCTTCGAGAAGTGTTTGTGCAATGTTGTAGAGATTAGTGAGTCTTTTTTGATGACCAAGAAATTGAAGTTAATAGGGTGAGAAGGATTCATGAATGGTTGGGTTTGGAATTTATTTTAGGGAGGTTGTGTTCTTTTGGGGATATGACTTGTGACTCAAACAAGAGCATTTACTTTTACGTTAGTCATTTCAGAATTATAGTGTACTACTGCTGGGCGTCTCGTAGAAGTTATTCTACACATGCTAGTGTTTCCACTCCTATTCCCAAAGCGTGTAATAAAATTTGTAGGAATAGTCCAGATGTTAGCATGAGAAGAAGTCCTAGGTTGAAACTTAAGATTTCCAGGTCTATTGCTTGAGATCGGTTGTTTGGTTGGAGGTCTATTGATGTGGTGGGTGTGGTGGAGATGTTGTAGTTTATTCTTTTCATGGAGGCCATTCTGGTTATCATGGCTGGTTTTGTGGAGTGGTTGTTGTAGGTTTCTCTTTATATGGAGTTGTTTCTGTACTTAGTTGCTGGCTTTTCTGTAGTTTTCTTCGAGTGCGTCTTTAGTTTTTTTGACTTTATGGAGGGTTGTTTTTGCTTCTTTTTGTATGGGGTTTTTTGCTACCTGCCAGGCTTGTTGGCAGCTCCTTTATTTCTGGTGTTATATATATATATGTGCATATGTGCTTTCCTCTTCTTAAGAGGATCATATAATTTTCTCAAAAAATGTTTAAAAATCGTGAGAATAAGCTAGGATGGAAGTGGATCGCAAATAAAAAGCTAAGATGAGATATTCTCACTCAATTGGTCTGCTTAGTTGGTTTAAATGAATAAATTTAAATTATTGGATGTGCTTGGATGAATTTGATAATTTATCTATTGGTGATATTATATATATATATATATATATATCTACTGGAGTGATTGATTTCCCATATTATATAGCGGATGAGACCCTATGCGCCCCGCATAATAACGGATGACCCATATACCGCGATATTCCACCTCGAAATGGATTTGGTATTTACATTGTGCTAACATCTATGGATGCAGGGAAACATGTTGAAGGGATCCAACTGGATTCCTCAAATGTTTGAATTTATTTCATATACTATGATATGATTATTGATGATTTGCGATTGATTTTATATTGGTAATTGAAATTATTGAAGGCTATAGTTTGGACGAATATATTTTGGTATTTTCAAATACTAGAAATATAAAATTGGGTTTTTTGGAAGGAAATCAAAATAGAGTATTTTAAGTAAAATAAATTTAGAAAATTGGATAAATTAAAAGAAGGATTTGGAAAAGGGTAAAAGTAGATTTTTGAAATCCTATCGAATAAATTCCAAGTATGGGGAAAAGAATTTAATAAATGGAAATAAATGGATTTTGAGTAGTATTGTTTAAAAGTTAAAGAATTTATATAAAAAATTTGGATTTTAAATGGTTTGGGAGAAATAAAGGGAGAATTTTAAAATCAAGTATGAAATTAGTTTTTCCGATTCAAATGGAATTTAAATCATAAATGTAGGTGTAAATAGTGGATTAATGGGTTTTGAAATAAATTTTGATAAGTAAAGGAGAAATTTTTAAATGAAGTAAATTTTGGAAATCAATTTGGAAATTAATTTGGTGTTTGAAAGTAACTTTTAGAAATCAATTGGAAATTGATTTAGTGTTTGAAAGTAAATTTTGGAAATCAATTAGGAAATTAATTTGGTGCTTGAAACCGTGTTTTGAAATAAATAATTTTGGGATATCAGTGGATATTTAGAAAATAGAAATTGACGATTGGAATTTATAATGGACAGTAATTAGTTTAAAAAATAAATAACAGGTTATTTTCAAAGATGAGAAAAGAAAGTGTTTTTCTCTGATAAGCAAAAGTACGATTTCAAGCAGATTTTTAAGTAAAATTTAAAAGTTTTAAATTTGTTTTAGAAGGATGCTTCTTTAAGAAATTATTTATTTAAGTTGTTTAAAACTTTAGAGGTAAATATTTTATTAAATTAGTTATAGTTGTAATTATTTTAAAAGGCTAATTGATATTATGATTTAAAATGATAATTATTAATATCTATATTTTATAAAGTAGTTTTATTTTAAATATAGTTTGGCTTAAGTTTTTATTTGGAAAACTTGCATAGAATTTACTAACTTTATTTTTAAATTTGTTTGGCTTAAGTTTTCCTGAAAATTATTGTTAAGTTACATAGCTGGTATTTTAAATAATGTGTTTTAAATAGTTTTTATTTTAAGTATTTTAAAGCATATATTTTTAGATAAAGTGATTTAAATTATTTTAAAAATCCAAAGTATTTAGTCTTGCCAAATTTGCAGTGGAAATAAACAATATTTGGAAATTTATTTCACGAGAGGAAAGTGATTTGAAATTTGTTTTCGAAGGGTTGAAGTGTGGAAATATATCTTGCGAAGATATCTTAAAATTAATAATTCAGGGAAAATTATTTAAATTTGATGGTTGTTGTGAATATTGTTTGATAGTTAAATAACCGACTATCTGTATAAACATTTGGGAAATTATCGAGGCATGATGGTTGTTGTGAATGTTGTTTGATAGTTAAATAACCGACTATCAGTATAAACAATTTGGGAAATTACTGAGGCTTGATGGTTGTTGTGAATGTTGTTTGATAGTTAAATAACCGACTATTAATATTGGCCTTTAAGACGACACTTGAATTTGTTTTCAAAATAAGCGCTCGTTATTTGGTTAAGCCGGGAGAGGACATTGAGTCACAAAACCCATTCCAAATAATGATACGACGAAATGAGATTGCATTTGAAGATGGTGGTTGAAGAACGGGTATTTTCGAAAATGAAAGGATTACCTGTCGAATGTCTCTACACTGAGTTGCTCCGGTATAGAGATTTATATTACCCTATGTGATGGGGAGTCCGGATGTGATTAAGAAATATCCGGATTTGCAAGGACTTTTTCCTTTATTAGTAAAGTGACTTCGGTTCCATTCAGACCCAGAATGGACTTGTATGGATGTATGTCTGACGTTACACTTTGAGATGTAAAGACGGTTTCTATCAAATACATTTCTATTTGGTGGCAGAGGATTTATTCTCTTAGCTTAACACCCTTCTCTGAGACGTACAAGCTCATAGGTTATGTAGTTGATGGTTACTAGGGATATATTCCCAATTTAGTGATGTGGCACGCTAAGTGTTGATCCTTGGTTCATCGAAGAATGGTCTTTGTGAAAAGCGTAGCTTTGTGGGATAAGACTTCATCGAACCTCACACTCCGGAAATGGTTGAAACATGAAAATATGCAGCAAGGTTATGGGGGGCGCGACCCTCCGGCTATGTGCATTTCCTTCTGGATAAAAAGTGGTATCTGGTATGGAGCCCAGATATTTAACTTATGTGGATAAAAAGTGGTATTCTGATATGGAGCCTAGATTATTTACTTATATGGTTGTTGGTTGTTGGGCGCCTTGGTAAAGGTCGGTCTAGACCGAGGAATGGCATACTCGTGACAGTTAGTTACCTAGTTATAGAGGTAACTCGACCTTGTGTTGGCAGAGATCCGGTTAGGTTCTCGGGGCATCCCTCCAGAGGCATACCATTCGGAAAGGAAGTTCCTTGGTATTGGCCATTTATTAGAAATCCAATCTCCCAATACGAGCCCTTTACGATTTCAGTTGTATAACCTGCCATCCTTAAATGGTGGCTATAGTAGGCACAATATAATGGTACCTATGCCGGCCAAGATTAATATTATATTTTCTAAATGTTTTCCACACTATGCACTAATAATAATATCAAAAGGATTTTCGCATATCAAGCATGTTTGACTGCTATAAGGAGAAATCTCCCCCAAGTGTGCGATTGCATTGTGCGTGTGGTGGGAGTCCTTATGGTAGTTTCATTTTCCAAAAGCATAAACGGATTTCTTTTCCTTTTATTTTGTGCAAATAACCATTTTAAGATCTCACATCAGTCCCATGACTGATCTGAAGTTTATTGTTCCCTTTCTAAACTCTGGGTGCCCATAATTTTCCACACGGGCAGCCTAAAGTCATGTTATCGTTGTTCTGGAGCGAAATAAAAAAAGTATGCTGTGGAGATCAGAAGACAAGCTGGATGGCGAGTCGTATCACTTATATTATGTAGTATCCGCTGCGTATGGGTTGCTGCAAATTCAATTTCCATATGGGTAGGTTATCCTAACTGCCTTGTGTGGTATTTTGTGGATAAATGTAATGTATAAACAGATATAGTCTTTTTGTTTAAAGACTAGTCATTTATTTATTATATATTGTTCCATTGCGACTGTGAGATTCTGATATTGTTTCTGTTTCTTCTTCTACCTCTTCTTCTTTAACCCTAATGGTTCGATTTTCCGGCATTCGATTGTTTGACATTTAATACAGTGGACGTATTGATGTGGACTTTCTGGCGTCGAAAAATCAGCTCATTACATCCGTGGCTACGTTTTACCTTTTAATAACACTTCCCACTTGGATTGCTAACACCACCCTCTAGGCAATAATGCAATATCAGCATTCATCCATAAAAGTTCGTTCTGGGACTGAACGATCCACTTGAGAGCTCCATCTCCAATTCCATTATCTTCAAGATGTCTTCACTTCGAAATTCATTTGTTGAATCGAAGTGGTTTTCAGATAACATACCCGATCCCGGTCTCTTCGAAACAACATTTGATTATTTCAGGTAAACTCAATCCCGATTCTTCAAGAAATAAATAGTCAAAGATAAGATCGGAGATCACATCCTAACTGTTAGTGGATAGATTTCCTTATCATTGTCCTAGGAGAACAGAATGAGATTTATACGCATGGTACAACATCATCGGAGATGACTGTGCCATATAACTCACGTGTTTCTCCTTGATATTTCCAAAGTTATGTTTGGGTCCATTTTCGATAGTTGGTTATTTAACTATCGAATAACATACATTCAATCAGGGATTTATTCCATAGGGAAAAATCAATACTGGTTCAACATATAAGCAATTAGTAGCCTCATTTTATAAATTTGTCATAAATCAGACTACTAGTAAATTACTTGTATAAGAATTACTTTTACAAAGATATATCCACCAATTCCTATATTTTCAGTGCTTAGAAAATATCCCTATACTTATATCAACGGCATAAGTATATATACAAGGTTGAAAAAATGTTCTTTTCATTCAATTATCAGATCATTTATAAATTCCCTCACAATCCTCCAAACCATTTATAAACCATTGTGTAAATCTCCGTAGACCATTTATAATTCCTTTTATAAAAATTTCACCACTTATAAGCTTCTTGTACATTTTGAAGATTACCGATAATCCCTTTACGAATCAATAAACCATTTATAAAACTTTCTTTATAAATCTATAACCCGTTTTTAAAATTCGTTTATAAATATTTAACCATTTATAAACTCCTCGACCTTGCGAATAACCTTTCCTTACTCGTCAAACCATTTTATAACTCCTTAATAGAATCTAAGTTTTTCAACTCCAATCATGGGTCTTACAAAACTTTATAAATAATTAAAAATCCTTTTACTTCAAGACACCATTATATAATAATAATGATAAACAATAAACATTATAAATAATTGAATATTGTTAATTGTAAAACATCTTAAATAATATCTAATAATTTCAAAATATTATTTAAAAACAATAATAACTAATCTTTACCATTTTTTAATAAATAAAAATGATTTTTGTTCAAAACCATATTAATAATCCTTATTATTATTAAAACCATGGTTATTTTTGAAATAGTTAACCTTTCAATTTATTAACCTATATATAAATCCTTATAACATATTAACTATAAACAAATAACTTTCAAACCATATTAAAATAATTAAATAACTTTAAATAATATTAAATTATTATATAACTTTAAAACCATTTTTATTACAATTAATAACTTTAAAATAATATTACTATAATTAAATAACCTTGAATCAATATTATTATAATTATATAACCTAAAATAATATTTATGATTAAATAACTTAAAAAAATTATTAATATAATTAATTAACTCAAAAAAATATTTATATTTTTGATTAACTAAAAAATATTAATATATATAATTAACTTAAAAACAATATTAATATATTTAGTCAAATAATCCTTAAAAAAATATTTCTAAAACCCAATTTTTGATTTAGAAATTGTTTCTTCTCTCAAAACCCAATTCTGACTTAAACGATAATTATAGTATTTTTAAAATACCAATTTGAGGCCAATAGCCACTCAACACTTAACCAATATCGATATTGATTTTCTTATCACTACTAGGTTTTATTTTCAAACATATAACGATGTTATAACCAGTCTTCACAATCATGTTCATTCTTCAATAATCCATATAAAAGGAATATTAACATAGCAATTCAACAATAGTAAAGGATCCCATTTGGATCCCTCAAACCTGTTTCACTTCATCACAAACGTTATATAATCATAAAATATAAATCAACCGCTTCGAGGCGGGATTCGTGTACAAGGGTCATCCGCTCTTACATAGGAAGGTAATAGGGTCTCATCCGCTCCAATAGGCGGGAATACACCCAGACCAATTAATAAATATAGCAATTCGTCCAAACAATCATTCAATTTTTCTTATTAATTATATATCGTGCCAGTTATCCAAAAGGTGAGTTTAACTTATTAAAATTTCCTGTTGTCGCGGAAGCGTTCTGGTTTGGAACTAAAATCGAATGACATCCGATTTTAGCCCAAATTTCAACTGTCTCTAAATCCAACCAAACCAATTCATTGCGAATTTTTTGCCTTATAAACGCAAACCAAAAAGTTTCGTCTCGATCGGACCTCGTATGAGAGAGTTATGCAATTTCTAGTCGAATGATATATTTATATTCATTAATAACTTAAATTATTATTTATTTACAACTGTACCCTTATATCTTCTTCCCAAATCAATGCCATCTCCCTGTGCATGCCATTATAGTGCACGGCTGTGCACTACACACCTCCTCTCGATCGACGATCCTCCGAAACGACCCCGCCATCGAACTTCTCTCGCTGATCTCCACCTACTCGACACCTCGCTTCCCCCTCCAAGCAGCCACATCAAATCACGACTGCATCCCCTTTTTACCATCCATACATGCGTCGGTGTAACGATCCTGGATTTCGGCCCTGTTTATTTTAATAAATATTTAATCTAATTAAATAAAATGTAATCCGATCGTTTTAAAATGAATATGATTTTGGAAATATTGCCATTTGTTTATAATGGATTTGTATTTTGAAAGAAAATGAATTTGAAAATTTGAAATAAATCTCTCAGTAATATTTACAATAAAAATCAATCTTATATAATTTAATTAAAATACTTTACTTTGTTTACATTTAGTATAAAAATATATATAGATGTGAATGATAATATTCAAAATAAAATCAAAGTCTATCAATATAAAATATAAATATTTAATGTAAGTCAAACATATTGAATATAACTTAAATATTGATAGTTAAAATACAAATAGGAATAAATATAAAAATAAATATAAATATAAGTAAGTAAGCTTATGAAATATAATTTAAATATTGATAGCTAAAAAACAAATACAAGTAAACCATATGAACATTATAGTCAAAATATAAAATACAAATGTAAATAAGAACAAGAATTAAGTGTTAGTATATGCTTGCAACATAAACTGGAAAATTTAAGAGCAAAGTATAAAATAAGATAAGCACATGTGTATATAGATATGTATATTGAAGTTCAGCTAGAAGTCAGATAAAACAAACATTTTTGTACAAAACAAAAATCTTTACACAATGTCTTCACACATAAGCCATAAACCTACCTGCAAAAGTATATATCTTCATATAATTATGTAAATATCTACCATTTTAATAATTATGTAAACTAATTAAGAAACAAGCATTTAAATTTCTATCATCTCATCCTAACATTTGTCTATTCAATATATTTTGCAAATCTTATCTTTTCAGAAACAAAAATCTGGTCAAATAAAACAATAGTACCAGTTAGAACCTTCCTCATACATCCCGTTTCTTTTATATATATGTGTGTCTATCTTGCTATTTAATTCGTTCTGTAGCTCATAAAAAAAAAGAAGTAAAATCAAATTGAATTCAAACTCAAATATATTTAACTCAAACAAGAACAGATAGGACTCTGCAGTTTCATGCTTCAGGTTTGCAAGAGAAAACAAGAAGTGTTCTTTGTTCAGGAATTATGCAGGTGAGTAAACAAAGATTTTAAAAGTTTAAGTTAATTAAAATAGTTCATGATTCATTAACAGTATAGTTTGTAAATGCTTTATCTTTGGATATGATTCTGTGTATATATATACCACTCTACATATTTATCTTCTCTGTTATGGATCAGGGTTTATTATTATTCAAAATTAAGTTTGTTTTCAATCGAATCATTGTAAAGTTTTCATTTTTCAATCAAACAAGATGTTAAAACATCAAACAAGATTTTCGAAGTAGATTAAAACACGATTAGTGGAATATTTCTACTGGAAGCTTTGTTTACAGGTAATCAAGGAATAAATTGATAAATCCAACTGTTATAAAAAGCTAATTCAGGTTGATAACTTGAAGGCCTACTGAAAATTATGATTTTTAATACAAAAATGAAGATTTTTAGATCGGTATTTCATGAGCA
Source organism: Allium cepa (assembly GCA_030765085.1). Taxonomy (NCBI): domain Eukaryota; kingdom Viridiplantae; phylum Streptophyta; class Magnoliopsida; order Asparagales; family Amaryllidaceae; genus Allium; species Allium cepa. The sequence goes on from CM060928.1 coordinate 748,091,625, forward strand.
GTTCGTATGTGAATGAAAACCGCATTTCCACAAATTCCAGGAAATTTAATCAATTTAAAAGGTTGAGATGTAAATTGAAGTAAGTATAAGCATTGGGGATGTCGTGAAAATTATCAGATTAATTTTCGATTGTGTGAATTTTTAAGACGAGGTCATTTTAGGGTTTGGGTTTAAGTTTATGTCCATGTCAGTAAATGCGGCACGTTCATCGACCATGCGTGATCGTGTGTCACGAGAATTTGGGGAATGGAAGATTGACATGTTGTCATGGTGTGGCCAAAGGTTGAGGGTCTTTGGTGGTCTCGGCGGCGGTGGTGAAGTCGTTTTGTCATTTTGGTTTGAGCTACATGTTTCGAACTGTATGCTAATTTTCGTTTCAAAATTTGTGGAAGAGATTCGAGTTTGATTTTCGTGTCTGCGTGTGGTTTTGGACTTGCCGACGATGTGGGTGTTCGCCGGAGGTCAGTGGTGCCGTCGTGCACGTGCACGGCATGGAGGATGGTGTCTGTCGTGTCAGTGGGTGATCTCGAGTCATTCTCGAGTTAAACTGGTGATTTCTTCGGGTTTTATGTCGAATTCGAATGCAAGATACCTGATGCTATTTATTCATAGTTAAAACTTAAACTATAGGAAAGAAAACAAAAAAGAAAGAAAGAGAGGAAGAAGTGCGTACTGGGTTAATGTCTCGAGCGAATTGGGTGATTAGGTCGAAGTGCTACTCATGTCAACACAGGGGAGGTCTCGGGTTCTTTTCTAACTGAAGTTTAAAGGTTAAGTAAAGTGATGTTTAGTGAATAAATTTTTCAATAGTTTATCACAGTAAACCAAATAAATGTTTAAAATTTAAGTTAAAACTTAATACAAATTTTAATTATCCTAGTTAAGGTTTAATTCTTAATTAATTATTCTAATTAACTAATGACTTTAGTTAAGAATAAAGTTAATTAACAATTAAGTTTGTAGTCAGTAATATAATTGATTTTCAAATTGAAAGAAGACTTTCAAAATGTTAATTAAGTTGAATAATCTATATTAATTGATTATCTCAAAATGTAATTAAGAATAATTACCTTTTTAATTGTAATTAGTAATGGATTATAAGTAATTAATAAATTGGTAATTAACTACTTAAGTAAATTAATGAATGATTAATAGTTAATAAATTAAGTAATTTAATTAATAAATGATTAATTGAGTAATTAGCAATTAATAAATGGATAATTAAGTTTTATTAATTAATAATTAAGGTTATTAATTAATGATTAAGGAATAGTTAATTAAAGTTAAATAACTTGATTAAGAAGTAATTAATTAAATGGTGTGAAATAAAATAATTAATTAAGTAATTAAGATTTAATAAATGATTTATAAATTAAATAATTTGAAATGGGATAAGTAATTAATTAAAAATTAATGATTAATTAAACAAGGTTAAGTAATTAACTCTCCAGTAATTGATCTAAATTGAACTAATTACAATAAGAATTTAAGATGACTGCTTATGGATTGTTGTGTAGAATATCTGATTTGTGATATTTATTTCATGATATTCTGTGATGCTCTCTGATATGCTCTGATATATCTATGATGATTGTGTATGATTTATCTGTGATAAATGTTATTTAAATTCAAAATATTGAATTAAACTGTTAAAGTTAATTAGAGAACTTGGCCTTTAAAATAGCGTTTGGATTTCGATGAAACCGGGATCGGGAGTCAATTTGATTTTTCGAAAATCATGTCGATCCAAATTAAACGTTAGGTCGTGAATTATGAAGTGAAGATCGAGATGGTGTTTTCAGAATGCAAGGGTTATCGTCGTTAACTCTAAGGGCGATTCCAAAATGAGTGTAACGAGATAATGCCTTCGGTTTCGTTCGAACCCGGAACGAACTTGTATGAATTGAATGCTTTCAGCACATCGTCAAATGGACGATGAGAATTCTAAGAGATATGTTCTATAAAGGTAATCGTAGCCTCAAGCCTCATCAACCGGGAATGGCTAAAACAGGGGAGGTGCAGCAAGGTTAGGTGGGTCATGCCCAAGCAGGACGAGATATACCCCTGTCTAGATGTCCCTTTTTATTTCGGCTGTGTGGGCGGTTGCTCGCTACAACCGCAGGGTTATCTTGTTCGGGACTGCTCAGTAAGGAATTTGTTCCGACCTTGTGTTACAAGGGAGTTAGGGTGGCTCCTCGATGTGGTGATCTAGGCCCCGTACTATGATGGGCGGTACCCCAGTAGCCCTGCCTTGTATTACCCACTTTTGTGGCTAGTAGCTGGAATTTAATGAATATAACAATTTCAGCTATTTTATATTTACTTGAAAACCCTAGACACTATTATAATATCACTGGATTTCGTATAAAATGTTTTGGTTAGCGTAAGGTAAAAACTTACCCGTATTTATTTATGGGAAGTCTTACGTGATACCTTTATTTTCAAATGTTTTCAAAGTTAAAAAACTTTAAACCGTTTACTCATACCAGACCCATGTCTGACCCGAAGTTTATATTTTGTTTTTCATAAACTCTTGGGTACTCAAATTTTTATGAGTAGTCAAGTGATAGGTTTTGGACTTTGATTTCTGGGGGAGCTTGGAGCAGGAGTTCCAGACGTATATAGATATCTATCTAGTTCCGCTGTGTTAGTTGATGTATGTTGTATCTCTGATGTATATAGTGACAGATGTATGTATACTGTCACGTGTATGATATTGTATAACTCTGATATATGTAAAACTATGTAATAGTTATGTGATGTATTTTATTTTGTTCCGTTCCGCTGTGAGATTCTGATTTGTTGTTCTTTCTTTCTATTCTTTTCTATTTCTATCACTTTCTTTCTTAATGACGATACGTCTTTCTGGGAATAAAAGGGCGGGTCGTCACAGTTGGTATCAGAGCATTAGGTTGAGCGAATACCTAGGCTCTTGAGTGATTTCTTTCTTGAGGGAGCGTATTTATAATTTTGTTATATATATATATATATATTTATTTCTACCTATTTGTTGGGTTACCTGTTCTGGTTTTCCAACATAAGTTATAAAGGTAGATAGGGTAGTGGTGTAACACGACTACCAATGGTTGGAGTTTAAATGTTTGAGGTTGGAAGTGTATCTGTCGGGACTGTAGACCTATTACCGTCCTAAGTAAACTTTGGGTGGTGTAAGGATTTCATCGATCTTTGAAGGAAACCTGTTAAGGTTCGGAGTTCATCTTTGAAGTATAAGTTTGGATAAGCTAGAATTTGGATCTGTTGGATGGACAGAAGCAAGTCATGATATCTTGATACCTCGAGATGTAGTAGCTGTGTAGTGAGACACAGTGACTATGGATGTCTCCAAAAATGTTTCTTTGAAACAAGTTAAGGAAGTATGTCTGCTTCGGTGTTGTGGCTAAGCTAGGTAGGGTGTTCTGTTTGGTTCGAGGTCCGAGTTTCTCGAAGAGCTTTGGATAGGAAGTCTTTGGGCATTTGAGTCAGTAGTGTAGCTCGAAGTGTTCGGTGCGCCGTCGAGAAGGTTTTCTGGTTAGTAGTTTTTCTTGAGGTAATTTCAGGAGTGGCAGAGTGGATCCATTTCTTAGATGGATTGGCTTGATCAGTATAAAGCTGTTTTGGATTGTGCTGAGAGAACAGTCTCGTTGGAAACTGATTTGAGTAGAATTGCTAGAGTGTCGTGTGATAATTCTAGAATTTACTTGTGTAGTCTTTTACATGGAGTTGAGTCTTCTTAAGAGAGGGTGAAGATATCGATGTGGACCAAGATTTCCCTGATGTATTTGAGGAAGCTAAGTGTACGTCTTCCCATCGAGAGAGAGTTTCGCATTGATTTGATTCCAGGAGCAGTGCCGGTGATTCATCATAGTAGGAGGATGACTCTTGGGGAATGAGAAGTGTCAGTTAAGTAGACTCAGGATCTTTTGGAGAAGGAATTTTTTAGGCTCGGTTCTTCCTTGTTGGGATTCGGCCGCAGTGTTGTCACCAAATCGAATGGATCGCTAAGCTTCTGTGTGGTTTTTTGAGAATTGAATAAGTTTGTTTTGGTATTCATCAATGATATTCTGGTTTATTTTGAGTCTGAAGAAGTGCACAAGCAGCATTTGAGGATAGTGTTAGAGACACTAAAGAGGCATGTTTTGAAAGCTAAGTTCTCCGAGTGCCATTTTTGGAAATCGGAAGTAAAATTTTGGGGGCACATTGTTTCTGGTGAAGGTATCGCTGTAGATCCAGCGAAGGTCGAGACTATTCTGGAATGGAAGCAACCGAAGTCATCGATGGAAGTTCTCATTTGTCTGGGATTAGCTGGCTACTACAGGAAATTTATCAAGGATTATTCCAAGATTTCTTCTCATCTGACTAAGTTAACAAGGAAAAGGAGCTATATTCAAATGGATATCCCAGTGTGAAGAAGTTTTCCAAAGTTGAAGACGAGGCTGACCAATGCACCAGTGCTTGCTATTCCGGATGGAAGAGCAAATTTGAGGTTTACACAGATGCTTGTCTAGTAGGACTGGGAGCAGTGTTGATGTAGAATGGAAGGGTAATTGCGTACGCGAGTCAACAATTGAAGCCACACGAAAGGAACTACGCTACGTACGATCTTGAGTTATTAGTCATTGTTTTTGCTTTGAAGATTTAGAGACATTATCTTTTGGAGAGAAGTTTGAGTTATTCATGGATCATAAACCATTGAAGTATCTTTTTCTCTCAGAAGATCTTAATCTGAGGTAGCAACGATGGGTTGAATTTCTGGCATCATATGATTGGGATATTCTGTATACCCTAGGAAAAGCGAATATTGTGGCTGATGCTCTTAGCAGGAATGTAGTTTTGTCTCTTTTGGAAGTTGATCCATCTCTCCAGGGCAGAATCATAAGTAAGCTAAAGGGAGGATAGATCTTTTTTTAGGAACTGATTCTTGGAACTTAGGATGATCAGTATTCAGGTTTCAAAGTAGACGAACAAGGTGTTTTGAGGATTAATGGTCGTTTTTGTGTGCTTAATATAGATGGATTAAGGCAAGAAGTTTTAGCTGAGTGTCATCGCTCCAGACTGAATATTCACCCAGGAATTTCTAAGATGTATAAAGATATGAGATGAATTTTCTGATGGCCAAGCATGAAGAGGAATGTAGCTTCTTTCGTTAATAGTTGTGCTATCTGTCAGCAAGTTTAAGGAGATCAGTAGAAGTCAGCCGGTTTGTTGAAGCCTTTGGAAATCCCAGAATGGAAATGGGAGATGATTTCGGTGGATTTCATCGACAATTTGCCACGAAATAAGAAAGGAAACAATGGAATATGGGTTATTGTGGATCGGTTAACTAAGAGTGCCTATTTTATACCCGTTGAGGCAAATCATACCGTAGTTTCTCTAGCAGAGACTTTTCTTGAGGGAGATAGTCGGATTGCATGGTGTTCCTGTCAGCATAGTAAGTGATTGTGATCCTATCTTTACCAGCTAATTCTGAAAGGCTCTGCAATCAGCTATGGGAACAAGTTTGAAATTGAGTATAGCCTGTCATCCTCAGACTGATGGACAGACGGAGAGACTGAACCATATTCTAGAAGATTTGCTGCGAGCTTGTGTTTTGGATTTTGCTGGATCTTGGGAAGACCATATTCATTTGGTAGAATTCTCATATAATAATAATTGTCAAGAAAGTATTAAGATGGCTTCTTATGAAGCTTTATATGGAAAGCCGTGTAGATTCCCATTCTGTTAGATAGAGTCGAAAGATCGTCTTGTGTTTAGGCCAGATTTGATTCGAGAAGCATCTGCTAAAGTTGAGCTTATCAGAGAAGGATGAGAGCTACTTAAGGCCTTCAAAAGAAGTATGCAGGTAAGAGAAGGAGAAAACTGGGATTTGATATTGGTAATTTTGTTTTCGTCAAAGTTTCCCGATTAAAAGAGCTGTTAGATTCAGAAAGACGGGAAAACTTGCCCCGAGATATATTGGATCATTTTGGGTATTGGAAAGGATTGGTGCTATAGCTTATAGGATTGAATTGCTTGAACGGATGTTTGAAATTCATAATGTATTCCATGTATCACATCTAAGGAAATTGGTTCATGATCCATCATTAGTTGTGGAACCAGTAGTCCAGGAAGATTGGAAGTCGAGCCGAATTTGACTGTGGTCAGGAATTCGGTTCAGATTGTCGATCAAGACGAGAGGCAACTCAGAAGTAAGGTAGTGAAGCGTGTCAAAGTGCAGTGCAGTAAGGATCCCAGAGATTGCACCTGAGAAACTCTAGATATTTTTAGGAAAGCTTATCCGGATTTGTGTTTGGATAGCTAGTGATCTTTGTTAGGATAGATTGTTTGGTAGTTTGCTAATGTATAAATGATATGTATGATTGAACGGTTGATATAACAACTTTTAAATTATCTTTGTTTTTAATTTCGGGGATGAAATTCTTTTAAGGAGGGAGGAATGTAACGACCCTGGATTTTGGCCTTGTTTATTTTAATAAATATTTAATCTAATTAAATAAAATGTAATCTGATCATTGTAAAATGAATATGATTTTGGAAATATTGCTATTTGTTTATAATGGATTTGTATTTCGACAGAAAATAAATTTGAAAATTTGAAATAAATCTCTCAATAATATTTACAATAAAAATCTATCTTATATAATTTAATTAAAATACTTTAATTTGTTTACATTTATTATAAAAATATATAGAGATGTGAATGATAATGTTCAAAATAAAATCAAAGTCTATCAATATAAAATATAAATATTTAATGTAAGTCAAACATATTGAATATAACTTAAATATTGATAGTTAAAATACAAATAGAAGTAAACATATAAATAAATATAAATATAAGTAAGTAAGATTATGAAATATAATTTAAATATTGATAGCTAAAATACAAATACAAGTATAAGTAAACCATATGAACATTAATAGTCAAAATATAAAATACAAATGTAAATAAGAACAAGAATTAAGTGTTAGTATATGCTTGCAACATAAACTGGAAAATTTAAAAGCAAAGTATAAAATAAGATAAGCACAGGTGTATATAGATATGTATATTGAAGTTCAGCTAGAAGTCAGATAAAACAAACATTTTTATACAAAACAAAAATCTTTACACAATGTCTTCACACACAAGCCATAAACCTACTTGCCAAAGTAAATATCTTCATATAAATATCTATACACAGTAAACATTTTAATAATTATGTAAACTAATTAAGAAACAAGCATTTAAATTTCTATCATCTCAGCCTAACATTTGTCTATTCAGTATATTTTGCAAATCTTATCTTTTCAGAAACAAAAATCTGGTCAAATAAAACAATAGTACCAGTTAGAACCTTCCTCATACATCTTGTTTCTTTTATATATAGGTGTGTCTATCTTGCTATTTAATTCGTTCTGTAGCTCATAAAAAAAGAAGTAAAATCAAATTGAATTCAAACTCAAATATATTTAACTCAAACTAGAACAGATAGGAGCAGTTTCATGCTTCAGGTTTGCAAGAGAAAACAAGAAGTGTTCTTTGTTCAGGAATTATGCAGGTGAGTAAACAAAGATTTTAAAAGTTTAAGTTAATTAAAATAGTTCATGATTCATTAACAGTATAGTTTATATATGCTTTATCTTTGGATATGATTCTGTGTGTATATATATATATATATCACTCTGCATATTTATCTTCTCTGTTGTGGATCAGGGTTGATTATTATTCAAATTTAAGTTTTTTTTTCACTGAATCATTGTAAAGTTTTCATTTTTCAATCAAACAAGATGTTAAAACATCAAACAAGATTTTCGAAGTAGATTAAAACATGATTAGTGGAATATTTCTACCGGAAGCTTTGTTTACAGGTAATCAAGGAATAAATTGATAAATCCAACTGTTATAAAAAGCTGATTCAGGTTGATAACTTGAAGGCCTAATGAAAATTATGTTTTTAATAGAAAAATGAAGATTTTTAGATTGGTATTTCATGAGCAGTTCGTATTTGAATGAAAACTGCATTTCCACAATTTCCAGGAAATTTAACCAATTTAAAAGGTTGAGATTTAAATTGAAGTAAGTATAAACATTGGGGATGTCGTGAAAATTATCAGATAAATTTTCGATTGTGTGAATTAAGAAGACGAGGTCATTTTAGGGTTTGGGTTCAAGTTTTCCATATCAGTAAATGCGGCACGTTCATCGACCATGCGTGATCGAGTGTCATGAGAATTTGGGGAATGGAAGATTGACATGTTGTCATAGTGTGGCCAAAGGTTGAGGGTCTCCGGTGGTCTCGGCGATGGTGGCGAAGTCGTTTTGTCATTTTGGTTTGAGCTATAGGTTTCGAACTGTATGCTAATTTTCGTTTCAAAATTTTTGGAAGAGATTCGAGTTTGATTTTCGTGTCTACTTGTGTTTTGGGACTTGCCGACGATATGGGTGTTCGCCGGAGGTCAGTGGTGCCGCCATGCACGTGGATGACGTGGAGGATGGTGTCTGCGTTATGTCAGTGGGTGATCTCGAGTCATTCTCGAGTTAAACTAGTGATTTCTTCGGGTTTTATGTCGAGTTCGAATGCAAGATACCTGATGCTGTTTATTCATAGTTAAAACTTAAACTACAGGAAAGAAAACAAAAAAAAGAAAGAGAAGAACAACAGTGTACTGGGTTAATGTCTCGGGCGAATTGGCTGATTAGGTTGAAGTGCTACTCGTGTCAACACAGGGGAGGTCTCGGGTTCTTTTCTAACTGAAGTTTAAAGGTTAAGTAAAGTGATGTTTAGTGAATAAATTTTTCAACAGTTTATCACAGTAAACCAAATAAATGTTTAAAATTTAAGTTAAAACTCAACACAAGTTTTAATTATCCTAGTTAGGATTTAACAATGGTTTAACTCTTAATTAATTATTCTAATTAACTAATGACTTTAGTTAAGAATAAAGTTAATTAACAATTAAGTTTGTAGTTAGTAATATAATTGATTTTCAAATTTAAAGAAGACTTTCAAAATGTTAATTAAGTTGAATAATCGATATTAATTGATTATCTCAGAATGCAATTAAGAATACTTACCTTTTTAATTCTAATTAGTAATGGATTATATGTAATTAATAAATTTGTAATTAACTACTTAAGTAAATTTATGAATGGTTAATAGTTAATAAATTAAGTAATTTAATTAAGAATTAATAAATGATTAGTTAAGTAATTAGCAGTTAATAAATGGATAATTAAGTTTTTCTAAGTAATAATTTAGGTTATTAATTAATGATTAAGCAATACTTAATTAAAGTTAAATAACTTGATTAAGAAGTAATTAATTAAATGGTGTGAAATAAAATAATTAATTAATTAAGTAATTAAGATTTAATAAATGATTTATAAATTAAATAATTTGAAATGGGATAAGTAATTAATTGAAAATTAATGATCAATTAAACAAGGTTAAGTAATTAACTCTCCAATAATTGATCTAAATTGAATTAATTACAATAATAATTTAAGATGTCTGCTTATGGATTGTTGTGTAGAATATATGATTTGTGATATTTATTTCTGTGATGCTCTCTGATATGCTCTGGTATATCTACGATGATTTTGTATGATTTATCTGTGATAAATGTTATTTAAATTCAAAGTATTGAATTAAACTGTTTAAGTCAATTAGAAAACTTGGCCTTTAAAATAGCGTTTGGATTTCGGCGAAACCGGGATCGGGAGTCAATTTGATTTTTCGAAAACAACATCGATCCAAATTAAATGTTAGGTCGTGAATTCTGAAGTGAAGATCGAGATGGTGTTTTCAGAATGCAAGGGTTATCGTCGTTAACTCTGAGAGTGATTCCAAAATGAGTGTAACGAGATAATGCCTTCGGTTTCATCGAACCCGAAGCAAACTTGTATGAATTGAATGCTTTCAGCACATCGTCAGGCGGACGATGAGCATTCTAAGAGATATGTTCTATAAAGTAATCGCAACCTCAAGCCTCATAAACCGAGAATGGCTAAAACAGGGGAGGTGCAGCAAGGTTACTTGGGTCATGCCCAAGCAAGACGAGATATACCCCTGCCTAGATGTCCCTTTTTATTTCGGCTGTATGGATGGTTGCTAGCTACAACCGTGGGGTTATCTTTTTCAGGGCTGTTCAGTAAGGAATGGTTTCGGTCTTGTGTTGCAGAGGAGTTAGGGTGGCTCCTCAGTACGGTGATTTAGGCCCCGTACTGTGAGAGGCGGTACCCCAGTAGCCCTGCCATTGATGGAAACCCATTTTCCCTACGAGACCCTACTATTTTGATTTGTATCACCCACTTTTGTGGCTAGTGGATGGAATTTAATGAATGCAACAATTTCGACTATTTTCTATTTACTTGAAAACCCTAGACACTATTATAATATCATTGGATTTCCTGTAAAATGTTTTGGTTAGCGTAAGGTAAAAACTTACCCGTATTTATTTATGGAGAGTATTACGTGATACCTTTATTTTCAAATGTTTTCAAAGTTAAACAACTTTAAACTTCATACCAAACCCATGTCTGACCCGAAGTTTATATTTTGTTTTTCATAAACTCTTGGGTACTCAAATTTTTATGAGTAGTCAAGTGATAGGTTTTGGACTTTGATTTCTAGAGGAGCTTGGAGCAGGAGTTCCAGACGTATATAGATATCTATCTAATTCCGTTGTGTTAGTTGATGTATGCTGTATCTCTGATGTATATAGTGACAGATGTATGTATGTTGTCATGTCTATGATATTGTATAACTCTGATATATGTAAAACTATGTAATAGTTATGTGATGTATTATATTTTGTTCCGTTCCGCTGTGAGGTTCTGATGTTGTTGTTCTTTCTTCCTATTCTTTTCTATTTCTATCCATTTCTTTCTTAATGATGATACGTATTTCTGGGAATAATAGGGCGGGTCGTCATAGTCGGCCTCCTCCTCATGAATCGCGACTTCCCATTCTTGACTCCATGGTGTCACATGCTCTCATGATTCCAATTCTGGGCCTCGTTCGAGCCATTTCTTACTCGATTATAAGAAAATGCCAACCCTAATTTGTTATCAACTTAAATGCTCATTGTACAAATTAATTAAATATTCCAATTTAATATAACTAAAATTCTGGATTGTTACATTCTTTCCCCCTAAAAGAATTTCATCCCCGAAAATGCTAAGGTAGGAAAAAGGCTAAATTCCCATTACTTTTTGAAACCAATTAGTTGATATAACTTACCAAATCCTTTTAGCCTTTAACTTAAATCAATTTGTTGAAACCTTGTTATTACTATTTTCTTAAGTCTGGAATTTCATCTATATATTGCTACTAATATCATACCTTCAATTATTTTAGGTTATAACTCAAAAATCAAATTTCAGTTATCAAAAAATTCTTTAAAATTTCTCAAAAATTTTCTAACACCTAAATTTACGAAAATTTTGCCGGTGTCTCCGTTACGTGGCTCTATTGAAAGAACAATGAATCGCCACTACTGGCCACACCGATAAAAGAAAACAAAAGCCAAGTGACTCAATCATAAAACCATCAAAATAGATCAAAAATATAAACATGTACTTTTTTGTTGGGCAATCAAACTTTACTTATGAAATCAAAGACATCAACCAAATATTTCTTTTATATACCCACATCTTACTTACCAATGATATTTAATCATATAGCTCATAATCATATTAATTTGCAAATTTAATTTTCAACATTTGCTTTACTAAGCTTGTATAAATGTACATATATCATCAGTATGAACAATCAAATCTGATCGCTTGCTCAATCACACAATCTCACTTTCGAGCTAGTATCGTTCACACTACACTCTAGTGTGGAATCAGGTCAGGTTCCTTGATTAAAAACCATCATTCTACTTGCATAGAAATATACTATGATAGACAATTCCAGAATCAACCAAAAATCCATATCCAGTGTTCACTGTCGAGAATCGAGTGCAAAATCCTTGTTCGGATCGATGTAAATCATCTTGAAATCATGTACTCGAATCTGGATCAATCCATATCCAGCTGTACGTATTTTCTTCAATTGATTCTTAGCTATACCAAATTATCTTATTCACATTCACTTCTTTACTTAGTATATTCCCTTCAATACTAATTATCCTTTCAGAACTATTCCATCAAATTTTTATGTTTAACACATTTCACTCTATACTATATCCATTTGTGAATTATTTCATAAAATTCTACTTAAGTTTAGAAACATTTATACAACTCTTCTCTTGTTTATTTCCACTTTCCAACTTATGTCCATATATATTACAAATCAATCCCAATTCTATTTAACTCAATCCATTTTCCAATTTCAATATTTCAACCATATTCAAAAACCATATTCACTCACTAATTTATTTAATTATCTCATTTATTAACTCATTTCAAATCACAACTCATTTCCTTTCAAAATCCTTTCATTAATTTATTTTATTTAATTAACTTAACTTTAACTCCATAGTTCAATTTCAAATTAACTTCTTATCCATTATCAATAATTTATAGCAATATTTTAACTACTAATTTTCAAATTTTATAAGTTATCAAACTTATTTTCTCGTATTTCCATAAAATTCTCAATGATAATTTTCCAGAGTTTTAGCTCACCTTGTTCCCATTTATTTCAAATCAATTTGAAACATATATATGTAATCCCCTTGGTATATCAAACCATAATTTTGGATTTTAAAATCAAGGCTAGTTTTACCAAAACAAAATTCCAATCTTAACAATTCCTCTCTCAAAAATCCGAAAATGAACGCCAATGATGTTGCAGTCATCATCGAAACTATTTTCTAATGACTGAAGTGAGTTCAGTGCTTTTATTTCCTTTAAAACCCTTTTAAAAAATATTTCCATTCAAAAATATTTCCCAAATAATACTATTATTATTTTCCAAACTTTGAAAAACCATTTCCAAAATTAATGGAATTTAAGTTCTCAAATCCCAACTTTTAAACCCTTTTTATGTACAAATCATATTTATAATATACTACTGAAATTTCCTTTTAATTTATAGATCATATTATAAATCATATCTATATAATTCCATTTGGTTATATAAAATTATTTCTTTGTTGTTAATCTTTGTTTGTATTATAATAATGACAGCTTTTATTAGAGCACAACAATAACAATAAATGTTAATAATCAAATATTCTCATTCACTAACAACCAAGCACACCACATATATTATAATAATTTTCTGAAAATTATTCCTTTGCATATAATATTTGATAAAGGTAAATTATTTCACTTATCCAATTTCAAAACAATACCATGTCGAATTACTCTTTCGAGTGTTTAGAGATCCCTATCAATAACGTTAATTACTCGTATTGACCCAAATCCATAAGCCACTCAATGGATCAACCAACATAATATAAACAATTTTTATATCAATAACAAACACACACACACACACATACCCATACACACACCCAAACTCATTCTAGGGTGTTAGTAACCTTATCTCTAATGATTACTCCACTAAAGCCAAGGTTCTTTTCTTAACCTTCAACTCCAATACAAAATGTAACAAACTAGATTTTAGCCTTCAAAAATCGACACTAATACATTCAATGTATCGCATGCTGAGCAGTCAAATGTCTAAAAACCCAATTGCTAAGGAAAAAGAAAGAAGAAAGAAGATAAGAAGAAAACTCAACAATATAGAATCTCAGAGCGAAACGAATAATCTATAACACACAACAAATCTTTACACAAAACAAACAATAATATATGTATATAAAAATATCAATCAGAGTATACTAACCTATGTCATCCTGGACAGTTATAATGGTTAGTCCTCATAATTGTTATAAGCATAACACTGAATACAACTGAAAATAACCATCCACGTGAATATGTCTCTAGCCTCTAACTCGTCGCTTGAAGCTCCAAGCATCCAAACTAATATATAAAATGCTCAATCTGACCCGAGCATTATAATAAAATAATACCTGAGTCAGTCTGGAAAACCGCATGAGAAAACACACCCAACTAGATTTTAAAAGCTAACAAAATCCTTGAAAATCAAAAATATCTCATAAGACCATGCCGCACATAAACATAGATGAGTTTTTACCTTACGGTAACCAAACCATTTCATATAAAATTCTCTGATATGATAATAGTGTCTGAGATACAAATACTTATTAATCTTAGACAAAACCGTTATATTATTAAATTCCAGCATACTAAGTTCTACAATCAAACCCGTAAGGCACGTATTGATGATTGGATTACATACTATGACAAGGTAAGGAACTACCTTCTGAAGGTACATCTCTAGATAAATGCACCAGGGTCTGACAAGAACATCTTGTACCTCTGCTACACAGGACTGGTCTACCACTTGACTAGTAGTACCGAATATGATCACTCCTCCGTTAACGGGCCCTAAGCATACAAATGAGAGATAATAACTGATCTAGATTTGGAATAACTATACCCTACTTGGGAGCTACCCACTTAGCCGTGTTGCATCCCACATTTTTATCATTTCTCGGTTGATGAGGTCCGAGGTTATGTTTTACCTTTTAATAGCACTTTCCACTTGGAATGCTAACATTGCCATCCAGGCAACTATGTAATATCAGCATACATCCATACAAGTTCGTTTTAGGACTGCACGAAACACTTTAGAGCTCCGTCTTCAATTCCATCATCTTAAACATATCTTCACTTGGAAACGCATTCGTTGGATTGAAGTGGTTTTCGGATAACAGACCCAATCTCGGTCTCTTCGAAACCACATTCGATAATTCCTACTAAACTTAATCCTGGTTCTTCAGGAAATATACAGTCAAAGATAAGATTGAAGATCACATCCTAATCGTTAGTGGATGAATTTCCTTATCATTGTCCTAATAGAATGAAACGAGATCTATACGCATAGTACAACATCATAGGAGATGACTGTGCCACATAACTCACGTTTTCTCTAAGATATTTCTAAAGTTATGTTTGGGTCTATTTTCAGTAGTCGGTTATTTAACTATCGAGTAATAAACATTTAGTTAGAGATTTATTCCATAGGGAAAAATCAACATTGGTTCAGCATATAAGTAATCACAAGCCTTGTTTGATAAATTTTCATGAATAAAACCATTCGTAAATTACTTGTATAAGAATTACTTTTACAAAGATTTATCCACCATTTCCTATATTTTCAATACTTAGAAAATATTCCTATACTTATATATATATATATATATATAAACGGTATAAGTATATACATAAGATTGGAATTTTTTTCTTCTTTTCATTCAATTCTCAAATAATTTATAAATTCCCTTACAATCCTCCAAACCATTTTATAAATCTTCGTAAACCATTTATAACCCCTTTTAAAAAATTCAATCATTTATAAGCTTCTTGTACATTTCAAAGATCACGGATAAACCTTTTATGAATCCGTAAACCGTTTATAAAACTTCTTTATAAATCTATAACACTTTCTAAAATTTGTTCCTAAATATTTAACCATTTATAAACTCTCTCACCTTGCAAATAACCTTTCCCTAACTCTTCAAACCATTTTATAATTCCTTTATAAAATCTAAGTCTTTCTACTCCATTCATGGGTCTTAGAAAACATTTATAAATAATTAAAAATCCTTTTACTTCAAGACACCATTGTCTAATAATAATTATAAATAATAAACATTATGAATAACTGAAAATTATTAACTGTAGAACATCTTAAATAATATCTAATAATTTCAAAATATTGTTTAAGTAACAATAATAATTAATCTTCACCATTTTTTATAAATAATAATTATTTTTTTCAAAACCTTACTAATAATCTTCATTATTAATTTCAAACCATAGTTGTTGTTGAAATGATTAACCTTTTAATTTATTAACCTTTTTTATAAATTCTTAAAATATATTGACTATAAACAAATAACTTTTAAACAATATTAAAATAACTAAATAACTTTTAAATAATATTAATACAAGTACATAACTTTAAAACCAATTTTATTATAATTAACAAAATTTAACCTTAAATTAATGTTATTATAATCAAATAAGCTAAAATAGTATTATAATTAAATAACTTAACAATAGTATTAATATAATTAATTAACTTACAAACAATAATATATATATATATATATATATATATAATTAACTTAAAAAAATATTAATATATTTAATTAACTTAAAAAATATATTAATATAATTAATTAAATAATCCTTAAACAAAATATTTTCGAAACCCAATTTCGGATTTAAAAATTATTTCTTGTCTCAAAACCCAATTCTAACTTAAAAGGCAATTTATAGTATTTTTAAAATACTAGTTTGAGGCCAATAGCCACCCAACACTTAACCAATATCGATATTGATTTTCTTATCATCATTGGATTTTATTTTCAAACATATAATAATGTTATAACCATAATGTCCACAATCATGTTCATTGTTCAATAATCCATATAAAAGGAGTATTAAGGAAACAATTCAATAATAGCAAGGAATCCTGTTGAATCCTTCCAACCCATTTCCCTGCATCACAAACGTTATATTATCATATAATATAAATCAACCGCTTTAAGACGGGATTCGTATGGAAGGGTCATCCGCTCTTACACTGGAATGTAATAAGGTCTTATCCGCTCCAATAGGTGAGAATATATCCAAACCAGCTAATAAATGTAGTAGATCATCCAAATAATCATTCAAAATTTTTACGCATTATAAATCGTAATAGTTATCTAAACAGGTGAGTTTAATTCACCAAAAATTCCTATTGTCTCCGAAGCGATCCAATTCGGAACCAAAATCGAACGACGTTCGATTTTAACCGAAATTTCAACTATCTCCAAGACCAATGAAACAAGTTCCGTCTTGAAGCTTTCGTCATTACGAGCGCAAGCAAAAAAGTTTCGTCTCGATAGGATTACATATGAGAGAATTATGCAATTTTTAGTCGAATGATATGTTTGTATTCATTAAAAAATTAAATTATTATATTTGCAACTTTACCCTTATATTTTCTTCCCAAATCAATGTTCTCTCCCTGTGCACACCATTACAGTGCACGGTTGTGCACATTTCACCTTCTTCCAATTGATGATCCTTCATAACGACCCCACCATCGAACTTCTCTCACCGATCTCCACCTGTTTGACACCTCGCTTCCTCCTTCGAGAAGCCGCATTAAATCGCGACTGCAGCCCCTCTTTACCATCCATACAGGTGTCGCCCTCTTTATGAACCACGACTTCCTATTCTTAGCTTTAAGGTGCTACACACTCTCATGATTCCCATTCCGGTCTTCATTCGAGACACTTCTTTCATGATTATAAGCAAATTCAAACCTAGTTTGCTATCACCTTAAACGCTCACTATACAAATCATCACCACCCAAAAACTCAACCGCATCGCTCAATACTCAGGTCTACAGATAGCTCTTGGCTTCCTAAACTCAAAGATATATGTTTTGGATTTTATTGTTGATTATAAACTTTTTAAATTTTCGAAATCTTGTTTTTTTCATTATTTGTTTACCAGCAGCATTTAAAAATGGGAGAAAAGATGGGAAATATCATAGATGGTGTGGGATTGTACAAGAATGGGCAAAGATAAGGGTATGGGCTGATGTGAATGGTCTTGGCTGTGTAAAGTCAAATCTAAGTGTATATATATTATTTAAATTCAAAATATCTAGATATATAATATCGAACCCTGATCGAGATGTGTCGCCTGGCATTCTATATGTTGTACCCCTATTCCGAACGCAATGAGACCAGTTTTGAGACCTAATTCGACGATATGTAGAAGATAGCTTTTTGAACCTAGTTATTATATTAAATTTTCGATATTAATTTCAATGCGTTTCGATCTCGCATGGTTGAATGGTACATCTAATCGCCATGAAATTTGACTGCGTATTATAATTCACTATTACGGATCCAATGAAACTGGTTTCGTCAAAATCCGAGTCTATGCCCCAGAAGCCTATTTTCACTCGTTAATTAAAACAAGTTATTTTCAAAATCAGTTAAATCACTGTGAAATCTAATTTAAAATTTTGTTATCTTTATTCTTATTTATAGAAATTAAATAAGATTTTAAATCATTTTTATCTAACTTAAAATATAAGATTTCAATTATTTAAATGATTTTCAATTATTAAATTCAACAATTAAATTATCTAATAAATCGTTATATTCGAAGTTCGGGTTATTTAATCTATAAAATTAACTTTTAAATATTTAAAATAAATTAAATATTTCAATTTCAAATAACTAAAATTCTGGGTCATTATAGTTATATAAAGTTAGTATCATGCTTAATTGAAATTAACACAAAGTCAAAGTCTTTGGTCAGAGTGGTTCAGTTAATAATAATTGATACTATTGAACTAAATACTTTATGTTTGGGCTATAGAGTTCAATATGTGTCATATTGGAATTTTGACCATTACCAAATTCCATAAGTCCAAAGTGATATAGTTTTGATGAAGAGAACTCGTGTAAATAATTATCGATACGGGGTAACGCTTAATAAAGTAGAATTGGATTTTTACCATAATCAAATAAGCAACAAATTTAGCCATACTGTCACACTACCTGCTAAGTGAATTATGGACGTTAATATTTGTATTGTTCGATATTAATCGTCGATCGAATTTATACCCAAGAGTCACACAACTAAAATGCTGAATACTCCTTTTTACCACCCGATTTATTTAAGAGTGAATCAGGGAGAAGGACAAACTTTGTAAAAAAAATTAGGCTGAAGGACAATAAGTTTCATTTTTGGACAGAAGGAATCTAAAGGACAAACTTTGAAAACAAAATTAGGCTGAAGGACAATGCTAGTTATAACTAGCATTATATCCAGGTTTTACACTATACAAAATGCTTGTTATAACTAACATTATATTTAGTTTTACAATGTACAAGTTGCTAGTTATAACTAGCATTATATTCAGTTTTACACCATACAAAATGTTAATTATAATTAGCATTGTCCTTCAGCCTAATTTTTTTCAAAGTTTGTCCTTTAGTCCAAAAATGAAACTTGTTGTCCTTCAGCCTAAATTTTTTTCAAAGTTTTTCCTTGTGCCTATTTTCCACTATATTTAATTTGTAATTATTATAAATTAATTAACATTTATGAAATATTAATTATAAAATTTTATTCGATGTGTACTGAATAATATCATATAGTGTGTATATAATAGTTAATAAACATTAATCTATATACGATATCAATATGTGTTTAAATTGGAATTAAATGCAATAAATATTGTTTGGACTTGACATAGTTTTGAGGCCCACTTTAAGCATGCTTAGGTCAATAAATAGACTGTGACCATGTGATGGTTTAGGTGAGAAATTTTTGAATTCAAAAGGAGAGAACTAGTAAGAGAAAAACAAGGATCTTGAT
Organism: Allium cepa; assembly: GCA_030765085.1. Taxonomy (NCBI): domain Eukaryota; kingdom Viridiplantae; phylum Streptophyta; class Magnoliopsida; order Asparagales; family Amaryllidaceae; genus Allium; species Allium cepa. Next base: position 748,111,045 of record CM060928.1, read on the forward strand.
CCTTATTTCACTCTCATCCCTCTTTTATTTATTCCCTATAACATTCACTTCTTTTGGTACTTTTTGTTCTCTATCCTTGTAGCATATATGAGATCGGCCACACCATTAGTAGCTTTGAAACTCTAAAGCACACATTCACATCATTTTTTTGATTCAATCGTTGGTGGTGAATCAATTTGGGGATCTAGCACCTTCAAAATTGAAATTGGATTCAAGCAGTTTGTTCTTTGCTTCAATGTGTATGTATTAGGCATTGATGAAAGGTATACTTTGATTTAATAATGTCAAATTCAGTTATTATATCATAATTTTGGTAGTTAGTAGTTATTACAAATCCGTATATCGATATGTTGTCATAGTTTGGATGGTTGTTTATATGTGTATGTATATACAAAATATTTTTTATACTTAATGTGCTGATGCCTGGTAATTAACTTTTTTTATTTTTGAAACTAAAATCATATGTATATTCAATAAATTTCTAACTTAGTTAAAACACATTTACATTAAACATAATACTTATATGCATATATAATTTATATGTTATAAAATTTTAATAACATTGAAGCGCTCATGGGTTTTTTTTTAAAATTTAATTCATTTGTTTAAATTAAAATTTGTTCATGTAATTAATATATATGTATATATAAACTATAAATAATGTAAAATACAAATATAAAATTTTATGAAAGTATATTGTCATTTTGGTTTTGAATTTAAAAAAATTAATTTTTAATTGATTTTCCATACGGAAAATCAAAAGAAAGTAAACAAGCTGTTCAATTATTGTAAAACCAAAAAAATTATTTTATTTCTATGCCAAGAGCAACATAATTTTTTTAATTATTATTATATATTTTATGATATTTCACAAATATTTATATATAGTTATATTTATAAGTAATATATACATACATAGTTTAATTTTAATTATTACAACTTTGAAATATATACACACGCACACACACTTATATTTTAATATTTAAAACATTTTATAATATAACTATATTATATATACACACACATTTATATCAATACACATATATACATTTAGATAACATATTTGTATACGAGAGGGGCTAACATGTCTGTTGCGTTGTAAATTCCAACATCTATATACGAGCATGTCAAACCATGTACACATTAACCTGTTACACATGCACGTACACACACACACATATGTATATGATACACACATATATAATATAATATAGATTATATAAATAAAATTTTATTTACCAATTAAATAAAATATTGTTTTTGTTTAAAAGGAAATTTAAAATAATTCTAAATGGATTTAGACTACATAGGCCCATAAAAGATCTAATAATGATTTTTTTTTGAAATTTACTAGTTTCTTCCACTGTGGGCTACCCCAATTCCAACAATGGTATTAGATCCAAATTGCATATGTGGTCTAAATTAGCAATTATAAGGCTAACTAATTAAGCTTGCAACTCAGTTGGTAAGGTGTCTAAGAAATGTAGTGTTTAGGCTGGATTGTAGGATAATCAAGTACTGTAAGACTCCGTAAAATGAATAAAAAATTAATTAAGAAAAATAATTAATTAAGTATGGTACTAAAGGCACCTTATTTTCCTTTTCCTAACATTATTGCTAAAAAATATTATAAAATTTTACACTATACTCTTCCTAAAACCAAATTTTTTAAGGGCTACCAAAGGCATTATTTTTGAGAATTTTTTTATATGGAGAACACCTGCTGACCATCACCACTTTTCACGGCAACCAACCACCAAACAATAGTAGTTTCATGGTTGATGGCTATGGAAAATAGTGTTGGTCGGTGGTTTTTCATCTGCAAAACTACTTTATGTAGCGGTTGACTGCCCTATGAAATGACTTTGGTATTAGGAAGCATATAAATTTTATTGTATTTTATTTTGTATGGTATTAGGAAGAGAAAAACTAGGTGCCCTTAGCAACACACTTAATTAATAATAAAGCTATAAATGGATTTGAGAAAACCTTGGAATTCGGCCATGAAACTTACACCATTGTGTTCATTGTGATCTTCTGAGCAACTTTCATATATAAAGCTCGTGATCAGAGTCCAAACGAAGAAGTTATCAATGTTTGAAGACTTCAGAACAAAAATAGTTCAGATAGAGTAAAATAATAAGTATAATAATGTTAGGATTAGCATTAGTGAGAAATTAATGGTTCTTAGACTACATCGGTTGACCCTTTGCTTGTGTTGGTCAACCGCTAGCAGTCGACTGTAGTTAGGAGGCCGATCCAATGGTCAATGCTTGTCGGCTAGGGTTTGGCTTGGCCTGAATAGCCCAGATTTAATAATTTCAAATAGATTTCAATCGAATGGTCCTAGCGCATCCTAGTAACTATAAATAAAAGGTTAGCCCATTTTTCTATTTAGAAAAAAATAACCACATTTGTAGAAATCTACCAGTTTTCTTCCTCCATTATAAACTTCCTAAATTCAAAAACAAAAATGCGTATATATATTGAATATCCAAGCATTGGGGAAGAGATTAACCAAGCTAAAGGAAGAGGTAATGAATTTTATATATATGTAAAGTTCTCTGTTTCTATTCTTCCTTAATCTTTGAAATTCGAATCTAATCTATATATAAATGAATTTTTATATAATATACAATAAAAAAAGATAATTGGAGAAAAAAATTAGCCTTAATGTGAAAGAAAATCCAAGGGAATTCAAGGAAAACTATATATGAGCATAAATATTAGCTTTTCTATTTACAGTAGTTTACGTAGTTGATGTTTGATTTGTTTTATGCCTTAGGGAATCTCGCATGCAGAAACTTTAAATCTAAACACCAAAATTCCCTTGAAAAATATAAATTCCGCAGTTGGTTGAAATCATGTTTGTTTTATGTTAATATGGTAGAATTTAGTTCATTATTCTTTGTAATATGAATAATTTATACTCTATTCAATTTTCACTTCTTAATTTGGGTTTTTCATGACAAAGGGTTCAAAAAGAATTAGAATAGGGTGTGCAAGGCATGGATTTTTTCTATTAATGGTTTGCACCACCTACCTCAGTAATTAAAATAAAAATGAATCCCTTATCACTTCAATGTTATACATTTAAAATTCAAATATGATATAAAGGATTTAAATTGTTGAGTTTTGCTTCCATGGAATAGAGATGTTAATTCTACAATATTAATGTAAAAAAGTCGGATGTTTTGATTTTATTTTTGTATATATATGCAAGTCTGTTTTGTTTGGCTAATTTAAATTATGATATTATCTATTGCGTAAACCGTTGTATTTGACTGGGAATTGTATGGATATAGAATTTATGATATTTAAATTATCTTAATAGCCCATTTGAGAAGTGAAAATCTTTGTATAGAACACTTTTACACACACCTAGAAATATTTTTAATAAAAACTAATTAGCCAAAAATTAACATTATGTATAAATATAAGAATAACGTATAAGTCGCAATGTACTTAATAAATAGTGTAATAAATAAAGAAACCACCAATTGAATTACCACTAACAAATAATAATAAACCATATTAAAAGGAATTAAGGATAACTGTGGAATTTAATCCATAATTAAAGGCGAAATAAGGAGTTTCCCATATATGGCCTTTACTATGTAAACACGAGTGATATATATATATATATATATATATATATATATATATATATATATATGGTATATATACGAAAATGTTGATGCGGTTCAACATTAAAAGTTAGAGAGGGGAAATATGGCTAAGTCATAGGGATGCAAGGCGAGTCAAAAGTAAATAGAAGAGTGCCTTTGTGACTGATGTGGGTCATCGTCTATAATAAGTACCTGGTGGACGCGAGGTTAGTCACAATTTTGTAGGATAAGCCTACCTAGTCGATCTAGTTACCAACACCCATAAATACTTGGATTAATGTGAGACGTTAGGATTAGGTTATGAGCCATATAGACAGGTAATTCCAGAATGGGCTTGCTTTGGAGTTGATGTATTAAATAACTATTGTAGGGTCTTCCTCTTTTCATTTAAGAAGTATTAAATGGTCGGGATTATCTTTTAGGTGCGGTAGTGGAAATCTCTAGATAGGGTCCACTTCGGGGTTGGGGTATTAAATAGCTTTTGAAGAGTCTGCCTTTTCTCCACTTAAGAAGTATTAAATGACCTTACGAGATTTCTTATGTTATCAGCTAGGAAGTACTAGAGAGGGGTTTTCCTTGGGTCTAGGTATTAAATGGCGGGGGTCTACCCAGGGTCTAGGTATTAAATGGTCAGACTCTACTTATTTCCCATTTAAAAGGACTTAAGTTACTCGGGTACTTTCTCTCGCATCATTATGGTATGGTTGGCAAGAGATGAGTAGTTGAACCTAATGTACTCCATAGTTTCATTGCACTTGCGTTATAGCTATGAAGTTGGATTGGAAAAGGTAATTAACCTACAGTTGGAGAAATGTTATGGTGCTAAACTGGAAGGGCCATTGGCTTACAGTCGAAGGTTTACTCGGAAAGATATAATTATAAATTTATAAGACATAATACTCATCTAAATGATACTTCCCAAATATTGTTATGGTAAGACTTGGGATTTTCATTCACCGTGTGTTGTTGTTCTGACTCCTTTATTATAAGCCACGAGTTAAGGGGAACAATTCTGATGATGAAATGTGAAGGAGGCAGTGAAGACTGGTGGTAGTATAGATATTTATTTATGTTTATGACTTACGCTGATGTACCTAGAATTTTAGACTAATGAATGTACTATTTTGAGACATTATATTTATGGATATTTGGAATATTGTATTTATGATTTTTCAAATGTGTGAAATGGGTACTTAATTTTTTATTATTTTATCCCTTTCGTTGTGAAATTCTTAAAGCATAGATAGACAACTTTGTATATTGTTTATTTAATCAATTTTACCAACCAACAACTAGCTTGAGAACGGACCTAAGGTTTGAATGGGCTTTGGGTCAAAAATTAGATCCATTCTGGAGAGGGTTGTTACATTTGGTATCAGAGCTTAGGTTGGCTGATTAGTTCGTACAGAACACCCGAGACAATGTATTTGTGTGTTTGTGTGTGCGTGTGTGTATTACATGCCAACTTTACAAATTCCTACTGTAGAAGTAATTTTGCGATTGTAAAAAAATGGATAATGTAACTATGTGTTGGAACAATAAATTGGATTAAGATTATACATCTACCCTTATTATCCCATGGGATGTAGGCCACACCATAGATATTGACTTAAAAAGAGCATGAGCAAGACATAAAGAAGGGTTCCTGAAGCTAGATGGTAGGTCCTAAACTTCCCTATGACTAAAGATTTC